>JBCNJP010000007.1:131449724-131583997 GCA_039602395.1 Deinandra increscens subsp. villosa | reverse complement strand
ATATCATACTCAAGAAGGTTCGCCATTGCAGCAATCATACTCGACTTTCCGGTCCCCGGTGGACCGTAAAGAAGGTACCCACGTTTCCACGACTTGCCCACCTTCTTGTAGTAGTCTTTCGACTTCCTAAACGTCATCAAATCGTTCAAAATATCCTTCTTCTTCTTGGGGTCCATTGCAAGAGTATCAAACGTAGACGGGTGCTCGAATACGACGTGGCTCCAGGTCCGTTTGTTACCACGCCCGTTTTCAATCTTGTTGTTCGTATATAACTTCCTTTGCCTTGTTCTCACCGCAATGGCTTTCCCCTCATCGAGCACGTGCTTCAAATACACGTTCGTGATGACGTCACGATGTTCTCTTCTACACGTCAGCTTGTAGAACCGATGCTCGTCTTCATTATTAAGGCGATACAAAAACAGTGCTCGCTGTTGGGGGATCTTTTTGCTCGAAGTCCACCAGATTCGGATGCCGTTGAATTCATCGGTGACCTCTTCGTTATCATCCATACTCAGGATGATGGATTCGCTATCCTTGACCACGCTTGCTTTAAGGCGTTTAGCTCGGTTGGCCGAGTTGGTGCTGAGGTAACGTTCGATGGAAATAAACGCTTTGCTTCGCTCGAACCAACTGTCGACTTGGTATTCATGGAAGGTGATTTCGACGTAAGGGTAAACGTAGCTCACGACTTTATTAACGTATTTTCTGACATCTCTTTGATACTTGTCGGGAAAAAGTTGACTAAATGCTGCCCAAACGAACATAAGGACCGCCATCGCAGACCCTAACTGAGTCGTATCACCCATCATATTTTTCTTCTTGCTATGATAGAAGTCTAGAATGGTGTTGTGATTAGAGGTAGATGAAGTTCTTGATTATTTATAGCACCTAATGAAGTAGTTTAATGCCCGATAAAGAATAATAATAATAGATAAATTAAGATAATAATGTATATTTAAGAACTCTTATGTCATGAAAGAATATGAATAATAACTAAAAAAAAGAAAAAAAAAACGAAAATGGAGACATATATGGACATACGGATGGATATGGCTAGAGAAAGGAATTGAAAAATAAAGAAATAAATAACTAAATAATAAATTTCCTAACCATCTCTAGTTAATAAAAGAAAAAGTCAAACTTCTTTTTCTTTTTTAACATTAAATTTTTATTTATCATTAAATTTTATTATTGTTAAGGTTTAATTTTTGATTAAAAAAAAACGTTTTGTCTTTCACATACATATATGTCATATGTGCATGGTCGCTTATCAAAAAAGCTATCCCGTAGTTTTCTTTTTCATAAGAGAAGGAATCCTATAGGTATAGTATAAGTAAGTTAGCTACTTGATAATAAAAAAAAAGGCTCGAAATCTCGCTAGAGAGCTTTGACACATCGCCCTCAATTCATGCAGATTCAAACAAACATAAAACCGACACTTAGCCTTGCCTCAACCTACACCATTTCTCCTTTGAATATGGGTTCGTTGTTTTTTGCTGAACCGAAAACTATCTCCGATCACCACTTTGGCCACCCCAAACCGACATCACCGTCCACGAACATATTGAACGGTCGTGTGACTTTTCATACTTTAATTTTATTTTTTATGTTTGACTAAGTCAAGTTTAACAAATCGGTATCTCACTTTTTTTCAGACAACCGTCTGATTTTATTTAAGTTTGAGTTAGGTGCCGTTGAATAAATTAAAGTTTTAAAAGTTAAACGGTCATCAAGATATTATGGACGTTCGTCTAACATTAACGCGACCATAAGGATAATATAAAATATAGAGTAAATTACGGCAATAGTCCTTGTATTTGCATGAATTTCGATTTTTTTCTCTAGGATTCAGTTATTACGACGAACGGCCGTTTACATTCTCCGTTAAGTGGACCCCACATATATTACGACATGAGTTAATTTCGGCATCGCTTTTGAGTCTTTCACCGACCTCCATCTTCACCGGCTTTCATCTTCAACACCATCGGATTTCTCTGCCGATTTTCGATTTCAACCGCTTTCGGATTTTCGTCAGATTTCCCCACCTTCACCATCACTCCACCATCACCGTTCACCATCACCCCACCATCACCGTCGGATTTCTCCACCGTCACCGTCTGATTTCGCCACCCCACCATCACAACCGCTTTTCGATTTCCGATTTTCAATTTCAACTGTTTGAATTTAACCATCAATCTCGGTTTCTATTTTTGAACTTCGGTTTCTGATTTTAACTTCAATTTCCGTTTTCCGTTTCCCGTTTTCCTATCTCATGTTTATGACTTCTTATATGCCAACGGTGGCGGTGGACGAAAATGGTAGTGACGGTGAACAGAAAAATGATGGTGGCGGTGACCGAGATGGTGATGGCGGTGGACGGAAATGGTGGTGATGGTAAACCGAGAAAATGGTGGTGGCGGTGAGTTGGTGACAGTGATGGTGCTGGCGGTGGATGAAAATAGTGGTGATCGATGGTGAATGGAAACAATGGTAAGGGCTTACGGCGCAGATTGTTGTCAACTTACCCGCCACTTTATTGTAATTTGTTTTTAATGTTTTTAATTGAAAATTTAAATTTTTTATCTAAAAGAGTGATAAAAGTGTTATTTAAAAAAATTAACAGAAATAGTTAACGATCGTTGGTCATAGGGACGAAAGCCATATGAAAATACCAAACCTTTGGACTGTAACCGTAATAGATGAATCATAATTCCTAGAAACAGAAGACGAAATTCATGCAAAATCATAGAAACTATTACCGTGATTTACTCTAATAAACTGTTGTAGCAATAAGAATACCTTAAAAACTATTACCGTGATTTACTCTAATAAATTGTTGTAGCAATAAGAATACCTTACACCCACTTGTCAAGCTAAAAGTTAAATATATCATGGCCACATAGTTCAAATCAAAATACAAAAACCAACTTGACAAGCTGAAAGTATAATATAGACTACTCAATCTTATAATATTCCACTTAGTCAATCTTTTAATATTCCTTTTCACTACCAAACACACCAAAGAAATTAAACAAGAAGCACACTTGTCTTAAAACCAAATTTATTGGTTGCATGGTTTTGGGTCAACTTTGTAGTACTCATGCATCCTTCACGCCGTTTTCTTTTGAATCATTAACTTGTTCCTTATCATCATTAACAATCTTTGCATCACTCTCTTGTATCTTTTCATCATCCTCTTCTTTCTTTACATTTTTTTCCTCCTCAGCTTTTATCCTGGCATCTTCAACAGCTTTCAGCCTTGCTTCTTCTTTTGCATCCTCCAAAGATTTGATCAGCTTGTTCAAGCATATATCCGCATTCTCTTCATCCGACTTTGGCATCAGACTTTCGGCAACATCTGCTGGAGTTATCTTCGTCTCCCCCAACATTTGACCGATGGTTTCAAACAACTCGTGTGATTCAAGATCCAAATAGTTCTTTGCAAGAACCTTAAACGTTTCAAAACAACAATAGGACATCTCGATATGCTTATCCATCCGTCCTCGCCTAATCAGAGCCGGATCAAGCTTTTCGACGTAATTCGTTGTGAATACGATCAACCTCTCGCTACCACACGCTGACCATAACCCATCAATGAAGTTCAACAGCCCGGATAAAGTCACTTCACTTCCCTTTTTCTTCTTATCCTCATCCTTTTCGGCTTTTTTTTCAACCGGATCCTTCTTATCTTCTTTCACTGCTAGAAATAAAAAGAAATCTATGGTATTCACACATCATATATGAAAATTCATCCCACATCATGGCTAAATGTATTTAGGCGGTCATTTGTCTTCTTTAACCAAACGTTCCGATTTTTCAGAAAGTCATTTGATGATTTGAGGTTTTGAAATGTTGAAAAACTCAAAAGTTAAAAAGAAAATCAAATATTACAAAATTCGAACGGCTGTTAAAATAATTAAATGAGAGTTTTAACTTTTAGGGCGGTACGTGTAGCAATCTGAGGACCCACATTGAAAACGCAAAGGTAACTTTACAAATTTAAAAATAAAATAAATATTGTTTGTTGACCGACAGTCGTCGGCTTGTTCCGATGGTATAAGATTATGATAGAAATACTTATTAATCTAAAAGGTTACAAGTTTGATTTATGTAGCTCCTATGCTTTATTACATTTGAGACTTCGAGGTCGGTTTGATGTATTTAAGCTACCTTTTACCGGCGGAATGTTTTAGATTCTTAGATGGCTAGACGTTAATCGTTAGCCATTTAAAAAAATATATTTCTTTTTACTAAAATGTGTCAAGAAATACTAAAAAAAGAAAGAAAGAAAAACTACGTACCTACGTAAATGAATATATAAAAATAACACAATTTATCAGCAGCTATATATATCGTTAAAAATTACAATATTCTAGAAATGAATAGACGGGTGTGTTGGAAAATAAGTAGGAAGTTTCTGTCGCAAAATAGTTTCCTACAAACTTTTTTTTGGTAGAACTGTAGGTATGTTGAAAACCGTAGGAAAATCCCACGAAAATGCGTTATTTTTTCTAAGTTTCAGACGAAAATGTTAGACAGAAAAATTATTATTTAAGGTCGTGAAACTTACCCTCTTCTTTCTTCTTCTCCTTTCGTTGTCCGGTAAGATCAAGCGAACAATCAATATCCTCAATCACAATTATCGACTTGCTCGATGTCTCAATCAGCAACTTCCTCAAATCCGTGTTATCTTTCACAGATGTCAATTCGAGATCATAGATATCATACTCAAGAAGGTTCGCCATCGCAGCAATCATACTCGACTTTCCGGTCCCCGGTGGACCGTAAAGAAGGTACCCACGTTTCCACGACTTGCCCACCTTCTTGTAGTAGTCTTTCGACATCCTAAACGTCATCAAATCGTTCAAAATCTCCGTCTTCTTCTTGGGGTCCATTGCGAGAGTATCAAAGGTAGACGGGTGCTCAAACACGATGTGGCTCCACACGGTCCGTTTGTAACCGTGCCAGTTTTCACTCTTGTTGTTCGTATACAACTTCCTTTTCCTCGTTCTCACCGCAATGGCTTTCCCCTCATCGAGCACGTGCTTCAAATACACGTTCGTGATGACGTCACGGTGTTCTCTTTTACACGTCAGCCTGTAGTACCGGAGCTCTTCATCGCCCCGATACGAAAACAAAGCGCGCTGTTGGGGGATCTTTTTGCTCGAAGTCCACCAGATTCGGATGCCGTTGAACTCGTCGATGACTTCTTCGTAATCGTCCATGCTCAGGACCACGGACTCGCAGTCCTTGACCACGCTTGCCTTGAGGCGTTTGGCTCGGTCGGTTGAGTTGGTGCTGAGGTAGCGTTCGATGGAAATAAACGCTTCGCTTCGTTCGAACCAACCGTCGACTTGGTATTCGGGGAAGGTGATTTCGACGTAAGGATAAACGTAGCTCACGACTTTGTTAACGTATTTTCGGACATCTCTTCGATACTCTTCGGGAAAGAGTTGACGGAATGCCGCCCAAACAAACATAACGACCGCCATCGCAGACCCTAAATCCCCCATCATCATCTTCTTCTTCTTGATCACAACTCAAAGAGTGATTTTGGGGGTTAATTTTGTTGGATTGTGAGATGTTGTGATTAGAGGTGGATGAACATCTTAATTACTTATAGGAGCCAGTGAATTAAGTGGCAGTTAGCATCAAGATTCAAGAAAGTCTTTGTTTTTTGTAAGGTAGTGATATATGGTCGCTGTGAGGGTGTCGTGTAGAAGCTAATTTCGATATATAAAATGTTGAAAGAGTCGACGGCTTTTCTTTGTGTCCATAAAATAAGATGAAAGGTTAAACCAGCATGAAGCTTCCCATGATATCATGGTATTGCATCATATATTCGGTATTATTGTTGACTTAATTTACCTAAAACTTTGATATGTCTTTATCGCCGAGATAAACTACAATTACACATTACATTGTATGTTTTATTATGTTTTATGTTTGTTGCATAAACTAAATTTTACATATATATATATATATAGAGAGAGAGAGAGAGGGTTCCGTGTAGACCCTTTAAATATTGTAGACCCCGTAGACCCCTATAAAACTCAATAAAAATAAAACTCAGTATTGTAAATTTGGTTTTTTTTATTACGATAAGCTTTTAAGAACCAAAAAAATAAATAAATAAATTAAAAAAACAAAAAACATTAAAAATTGAATATTTTAAGACAATGAGTTTTAAAATAATGAGTTTTAAATGCAACACTGAGTTTTATTTAGTTTATTGAGTTTTAAACTCATTGATTTTTAAAACTCATTGTCTTAAAATGTTCAATTTTTAATGTTTTTCGTTTTTCTTTTTTTTAATTGTCTTTTTTTTGTTCTTAAAAGCTTATCGCAAATAAAAAAAACTAAATTAACAAAACTGAGCTTTAATTTTAGTGAGTTTTAATGATTTTTATTGAGTTTTATAAGGGGTCTACGGGGTCTACAAAAAATAAGGGGTCTACACGGATCTTTTACATATATATATATATATATATATATATATATATATATATATATATATATATATATATATTTTTCCCTGTCCTTCAACCATTGAGTCATGTAGCAACCCAAGGATGGTAAAATAAATCTCACTACTGATAGTGATTCATACCCACATCTGTTCTTAACCTCATTTGAGGTTCCATCATTGTGTATCGTGGTGGAACAATTTAAATATATATCACACAACCAAAAATTATTAGATGGGAAACAATGGTTACTGACCATAAACCAATTATAAAGGGGAGAATGTATTAGAATTTATTGACTTGATGTGAATTAATGTCACTCCATGTAAAATCACATGCACCCTACTTACAAACATAAACATTTGCTCTCATGATCATTGGCTTTGTAATCAATCGTAGACGTTTGGTAACCGTCCACAACAAAAGCAATTTGTGTATAAACTTAAACAATATGAAGTTCAACACTTATTCCAATAACCATTAGTAACTTTATGATTAATTTCACCGTTATTACCAAAATAAATATGATAATTTGGAAGGATGTGCTTGCTATCCCATTAGCTAAGCCATAATTCATGCAACCTTCAAGTTGCGAATTTGATAACCATTTAGACGATGCATCAATTTAAAATACTAAATGGTACATAACTTAGGATCATTATATTCCTTATCACTTCTAGAGCACTTATGGATTCACACCCATTTTAATCGGTAAATAATTCCCTTAAGAGCAAATATTACATGTTCGTTATCAATTTGAAGAATTTTCTAACATTCAATATGTTTCACATCATCATTGGCTCGGTGTGGTCTAAGCGGTCATGCCAATAAAATAATCATGATCTATAAACTTTCAATTTATGATTGTATATGCTTTAGTTGCACTCATGCTTACTTATTAAGCGACTAAAATACAAGAGAATAATGTATCAATTCAAACATTTGTGTAATGTCACGTTTCTGATCTTCACATTTTATTTTCGTACGATTATTCTCTTCTTTTGCCATTGTGGTGGTCGATCACATTATCGTCATGAATATCATTACAATCTCTTCAATTACATTTATGATCAAGATCATTACGCCGACGAATATAAATTCACATTCACTTCAGGGAATGAAAAAAAAACTAAACAGTTTTCATGATTGTCTCAAACTTATGGATATGAAATCATTTCATACTTTTACATACTATTGATACTTCCTGAGCGTACCAAATGTATGAAAATGGAAATTGCTTTCTCCAATTTTTCCTCGTGATAACAATATTCTCTTTAAATTATATCAATTGATAATACTTATATGTCCGAATCATTCAAGACTTAACGGCCTTATATCTTATGGCCTTAGATAAATCGGTTATGAGATTTAAGGAGCATGAAACTTCAAGTATCTTATCTAAGCATGTTTATAATTTTTCATGAGAGTAATAATATCCCACAAATGGGTATTTTGTTTGTTGTATTCTACTACCCTTTAAAGCATCCAAATGACATGTTAAAATGTCAAAACATGTAATTCTCAATTTTATACAAAATTGTTTTATAAAACATGTTTATACCCTTTAGAGAGATTGTGATAATAAAACCCAACTTGTCTTTTAATCATTTTATCGAGGGTTAAAATGAGGTGCACAATAAATCAAATTGTACACTACATGATGTTATCACATGTCTTTATATAAACTTGAGTTATAGTAAAATTATATGATTTGAGATGCTCAAGTCTTATCACTTGACTATTACATAACTTTCACCAAAATAACAATAAGTTATGGAATCACAAATTTATATCAAGTGTTTTACAATATGTTAGTAATAATATACCATAGCTTTAGTAAATGATAGAATTTAGAATAACATCATGAGGATGTTGTGTTTTTAATCTAAACACATGATAATCTCTTTATTTGTACCACAACCAAGACTTTTTATTGTAGTCATTACATGAGAAGACCATAAACATGATTTCCAACTTGGTCATTATATGTTGTCTCATGTCCACATTCACTTTTGGGAATGAGGTTCTACCAACGAGATGAGTCTCGTGTTTTTTTTTATTAGAAGCTCATTATTTCATCATCTCATTACTAATAATGTTTTCACAACATAAAACTAATTGTTAAGGTGATTCTAAACATCACCGAGTTATATCCACGCATAGACATGTAGTCATGTAATTTTAAGCTTTGGTAGTATTACCATTCTCTAGTGACCATACGTATTTCTCAATTTGGTCCAAAAGTGTGGATATGTACTTAATTTTTAAAGTCTTCATATTTCCAAGACCATTAATATTCTAATGTATTTTGATCTTAAGTACCATCATATAATCAAAATATAGATTATCCTCAATAACATTGTAATGTTTTTAAGTTGACAACAAAGTCATTGCATATCATAATAATATGATTTATACAATTAAAATATTAATCATGAACTAAATACATCATAACGGTGCTTTCTTTATAAATTATAAGTAACAGTATAATTCCTTAACAATATTTATAGACAATTAATGTCAATAAACAAGATAGTGAATACAAAGGGAAAATATTAAATAGAATGTAACCATCATGATTTAACTATATAAATGCAAATTATCTAAAAAAATGAAATTAAATGTGATATTTAGAAAGTTTATATAAAACACGAAACTCTTATAAGATTAATGATTATAAATATCAAACAACAAATTAATTTGATAATAAAATACCATTAAATAAGTTAATGAAGAAATATGAATGGGTTTTCTACTCATTTTGTCTATCAACTATGAATATATAACATTCTCATTAGATAAAATTAAATGGCTAAAAGAACGGTTATCCAGAAATGAATTATTATATTAGTTATTTTAAAATTTTAAAATTGCTATATGCATATAACAGATTGATTCCCTTTTTTCATGTGAATTACATCATAACAATCAAAATGACCATAAAGAAGATCAATTTCATTACTTCTTTTCTTTTAGTAATATGAAGAACGTGCTTTCAATATAAACCATGACTATAGTTTGTAAACAAAACATAATTACGATTTTTACTAAACCGATTCAAATTAGCTTGATGAATAATCCATTATCGTATAGAACCAGTACATATAATTCTCAATTTAACCCAAAATTGTATGAATTACAACATGAATTATTTAAGAGATTGAAGATAGAAGAAAGAAAAAACTTACTAGCCAATGTTGACATACCTTATGATGATTCTATTCGAAAAGCGACTCGTGCTGATAACGTGTTGAATAACAAATGCCATTAGCCATCTAAATATATATAAACATAGGAAGATATGAACATAGAGAGAAAGAGATTAGAGTAGAATATTGAGAGAACTCATTTCATTCATGTTTCACATAATATACAAAGCCACTATTTATAAGGCTAGAATAATATACAATATAAATATGATGGAGAGTTAGTAATATGGATAGTCACTATAATAATTATTTATAATAATCCGAGCCTTTAAATTTATTTGAGAATATTGTTGGTTGTGATGATATAGTGATATAGACATGAATCTGATCCTAATTAATAGTGAATTGCTTGAATTTGAAATGTTGGTCGTATGATATAGACAAAGTTGTAAGTCTAAGCCTTTGAATCTA
Organism: Deinandra increscens subsp. villosa; assembly: GCA_039602395.1. Lineage (NCBI taxonomy): Eukaryota > Viridiplantae > Streptophyta > Magnoliopsida > Asterales > Asteraceae > Deinandra > Deinandra increscens. Next base: position 131,573,910 of record JBCNJP010000007.1, on the reverse strand, counting down.
TTTCAATATGTTGGTTGTAATGATATAAACATGATCATATGAGCCTAATTGTGAGTTTGTTAAATCAAGTTTGTTAGTGTCTTCATTGGCTGTGATGATATATTGATATAAACAGAAATCTGACCCTAATTGTAATTTGCCTAAATCAATTTTGTAATTGTCTTTTAGATCTGTTTGGAGAATTGTGTGTTGGTTATAATTATTTAATTAAATTATACATTCATAATTATACATTTATATACAACATAATGCCTATTATTAAATTATTTTATTATAATTTTATATATAATAATATTTATTTTTCAAAAATATATTTAATAACTAAATAAAAGTAATATAAATAAAATATATGCTAACCGGCCCGAGTTCGATATATGAAGCACGTGCTGATCAAGCTCATTCATTAAAGAAGTCATGTTTCAAGGCTCGAGCTTTTTATCAGTCTAATCTCAAATTGCTCGCAAGTGGCTTGACTTGTTTGTACCCTTATTGAAAACATATATGCAACTTCATTGTTGTTGCAACATTCCTCTCCCTCGATCCCTCTCTGGATCTCAACTTTGCAACCAACGCCACTGTTAACCCTTTGCGGCCACCATCACCGCCGAACCTTTCAACCACCGTCGATTGTAACCATTGAGCTCAATGTTTAAAAACCGATTCGAACCGACCGGTTCAACCGGTTCGACCGTTTCCAGACAGTTTTCCGGTTCAACTAAAGGACCGATTTTTAAAACATTGATTGAGCTTCCACCTAATTTACAATTAGTTGAGCGATTGATTGGTAGGAAACGTAAATTATATCACATTAGACGGTAAACAAAATAGTTATTTTACGTTAATTTCAAAATAAAAGTTTGTACAACGATCCACCGGTAAAAGGTTTTGGTTAGCCTAATTACGTTTCAAACTAGAAGTTTCTATTGCGATCCACGAGCTAGCTAGCGCAAACATATTATTGTTTACACAGGCTAGCCTTACGAATAAAATATGTTTCAAAGCAACATAACATAGCAAACGTGACCCACTATTTTGGGTAAACCAATTGGCTTCAAAATTACGTGAAACAAAAGTTAAACAGTTCCTTGCATGAATACACTTTGCTTCCGTTGAGGGTTAGTTTTGTAAATTTAATAGCCTCTCCCCCCCCCCCCCCCCCCCCCCCCCTCTCATAATTCGTATATACAGAAAGGAAACGTATGATCATTTCACATAGTTACACACAGAACATAATCGGAGGTTTTCTTTTCTATTCCTTCTTACCTGGAATTGCTTTACTTGTCCAGCAGGACTTCTTCTTAACCCTAGCCCCCGAAAACCTCCATTGTACATTCAAACTATATTGTTTAACTTGAACTACAAGTCAAGCAATCATATCATGCATCCTATCATATCACTCCCTTTATATATATGTATGCATGCATTTGTAAACATCCATATTCCATGCAGTTCATGATTCATCTCCAGATATATAAATATATATCAATCTCAATCGAAGTACATAAGTAATTAGATTCATTTGATGCGAAAAATGTCGAACGAAATCGTCTTCTTTGATTTGGAAACAAACGTGCCAACAAAACCCGGGCAAAAATTCTGGGTGCTGGAGTTTGGAGCGATTGTGGTTTGCCCGAGAAAGCTAGTTGAGCTCGAGAGTTATTGCACGCTGATTCGACCAGGCGACTTGTCAGCCGTCGGGTTGAATCCAGCGCGGTGCCATGGGATCTCACGAGGATCGGTTTTGGATGCTCCATCTTTTGAACAAGTTGCTGATAAGATATTCAAGATTTTGGATGGTAGGATTTGGGCTGGACATAACATCCGGAGGTTTGATTGTGTAAGAATTAGAGAAGCGTTTAAGGAGATCGGTCGGGCTGCACCCGAGCCTGTAGCGTTGATTGATTCGTTAGGCGTTTTATCGGAGAAATTTGGGAAAAGAGCTGGTAATATGAAGATGGCTTCTTTGGCTTCTTATTTTGGACTCGGTGAACAGAAACACAGGTACTAGATTAGTAAATTATCATATCATGTTCATATTTTTGCAAGAAATCATGAGAAACAAAAGGGTTGATAAAGATGAATGATTTGGTGACATATTACAGGAGTCTAGATGATGTTCGAATGAATCTTGAAGTTGTCAAACATTGTGCCACCGTGTTGTTTCTGGTAAATTTAACGTTAGAGACATGTAAATTTAACGTTAGAGATGGTCTATTACCACACCGACTGAAATCTAATCCCATATCGCCTTTAATCATCCACTTGTCAAATAAACTGAATGGCAGTTAGACTTTTTCAAACGATTATTTGACTTTTCAAAGTTTGAAATAGTCCAAATATGTCAAATCAAACGGCGTATGATTTGACTAAAGGGATAGTGCGAGATTAGATTTATAGGTGTGGGATAGCACCACCCTAACTTAATTATGTGTTTGAGTGTCGGTTTTAACGTTGTTTGATTGTTTCCCCATAAAATAAAACTAGGAATCAGCGGTTCCTGGTGTTCTTGAGGATCAATGGCAGCAAAATTCATCCCCTAACATTACAACCAGAAGCAGAAGTATTGTGATTAAGGAACCGAGTGTAACGAACAAGGTGAAAAAAGTATGGCATCGAGATCAGGCGTCTAGCATGTCAAGCACAATGAGAAAAAGATGGCATCAAGACCAGGCAACACCGAGGATGACAACAAGAAGCAGAAGCAAACCGAATGGCGAAGAAACAAGCAGGAAATCTCCTATGGTACTCAATCGTCATCGAGTCGTCCCCTATCCAACCGGAGGTCTTGGACAGGTTCGGCCGCTAATATAATCTCCTCGAGTTTTGCACATAACTGGATTTCACCTTTCAACATTAATTATTATGATGTGTAATTGAAAAGGTAAAATTCAGACATAACTGGATTTCACCTTTTCAACCATGATTATTATGATCTGGTCAAAAAGGTGAAATCCTGATATGGATTTCATCATTCTGGCAGGAGAGAAAACAAGATACAACCCTTCAATGTCTCCGCTCACTTTTCATTGCTCCTGAAACAGGTGACAGAAAAGATGAAAAACATGTTGCAAAATGCACGAAACACGCCGTTGAATAATCTTCTAAAGCGTACACATACGCTTCTCAGATGAAACGAGATGATAACCAATTTCGTTCCAACTTTGAATTGGATTTTACTCCAACTTTAGCCATGGAGTTGAAGCTTGCAACAGTACATAATTCACACATTAGCTTAACTGTAAAATTCTTTGATTTTTTATTGTAGATATAAATTAACTATTTGATGTATGTATGACATGTCATTATATGAACAAAATTTGAAATTCTTTTATTGCTTAGTCTTCTGAAAAAACACATATATTGGGTTACTAGTTTTTTATCCCCGTGTGTTACACGGGTTATTCAAAATTTTGTGGTGAAGTCAAATTTCTTTTTTTATTAATTAAACTATGACCAAATTTTTTGTTTATTATATAGTATAGAGTATAGATAAATATAGATAAATGTAACTTAATAAACTATATTATATATTAAACTAAGTAATTAAATAATTGGTTATTAAATAATCTAGAAGACAATAAATAAATAGTGGATATATATATCCAAAATTAGAAGATCCACTACAATAAATAAATAGTGGATATATATATCCAAAATTAGAAGATCCGCTTGTGAATGTTTATTGGCGGGAAAAATTGTTGAGGATGAATGTGGTGATGCCACATGGCAAATTGTGGTGCCAAAAACTTTTCTTTTATTATATATATAGATATAGATATAGATATAGATTATTAATACCGGGAGTGGTGCACGTACAAACAAACGCGTGTGTAAATGTGAATGTGAATTTTGTTTTGGGCCCACACTGTCGACGCAACATTTTTGGGTTATTTTGACAATTATGTCGAGCCCAAGAGAGTGCGGCCCATGTATTAAAGATTGGTTTTTTTTTTTTTTTCTGATTTTCTATTGAAGTTATGTAGGATGTGAGGCAAAGATAAACAAATATCAATTTAGCATAATGGTATTAGAGACAAAGTGTCAAATTTTCATTCCCTCCCCGGTCCCCGCCCCATATAAACAAACGCCAATCTAGCCAATCTAGCCAATCTAGCACGGAGACAAAGTGTCAAATTTCATGGATCAAAATACTCGAGTTTTAAAATTATATTGTATTACTCGATTTATGAACAGGTTTACAAACAAAATCAGAAGAATCCACAAACAAATTCCAATAAAAACGATTAGATCGTCATTGTAACGATTGATTAAGGAACTAACACAAAATAACTCTCAAATACTCTCAATTGATTAAAAACCCTAAAAATTAGAGGGAGGGAAGATGATTGAGTTGATGAGAGGAAACGAGCGGCAAATTAAACGCTCCAATACCGGGTTTCTTACGTAATAAACAAGTACAACCGGATATAATCCGGGTCTTGACCCAAGCTCAGTAAATGATCCAATATCCAGTCCATCATCTAGTTTCAGCTCATTGTATGTGCAGCCCAACAACTAATAACTCCATTCTCCAACCCAATAGACAAGCAATCGGAAATTTAAATATGATAAGAAAACATTAAACAAAAATCTTAACTTATTTGAAGTTTGAATTAGACATAGTTGATATTTTTAACACAAAGGCATCTTGTTCCGCTCGTAGTTGTGTCGTCCCATGTTCGAATCCCAGTTGGCGCATTTTCGTTTTTGTTCTATTTTTTTTCAAATATTATTTATGTTTTTCAAGTTGTTCAAAAAAGAAAAAGGAAAATAAGGTTCTAGTGTAACGTTTAGAATGTTCTTGCAGTGATCCATATGGTCACCCATTTGAATCTGTGTTACATCATATTTTTTTGTAAAGTTAATTTTATTTTTCTTTCATTTAGTTTGGTCCATTTAATCGTTTCAATCCAAACTTTTAAAAAATCTAATTTTAGTGTTTGATGTTTTATTTTTATTTCAATTATGGTCATAAAACTAACACCATCAATTTTTCTGTTAATTACGTTTGAAATGACCAAAATAACCTTATTCTATGATAGATGTGTGAATTTCTAAAACAACATCTAACCCTTTTTTTTTAACATGTGAAAAAATAAAAATAAATAAAAACTATCTTTGTTAAATGGGTTGTGTATACTGTCAACGTCCACGTACAAGTGTTCGTTAAATTGGTTGTGTCTATGTCAACGTTCAAGTACAAGTGTTTGATAGGATTTTTGGGTAATTATGAGGCGTATGTTGGGGGTTACCCACTAACAAAGTTAACCATAAGGACGTATATTTCGTGCCAAAGTAAGCTTTCATACACTCAAATAATCGGTGCACAAAATTACCTTCGTTTCTTGTAAAAGACATAGCAAGCAAAACTTCTAACCCAAAAGCTACACACATCCTTCACACCGAAACCTCATTCAAACCAACATCAAAGGTCGTCTCATCAAGAAACGACCAGTCGGTTGGTTCCTTGCCAACACCCCCCACAAAACTAAATCCTAACACATACTCAGAATCGTATCTTGCAACAATCCCATCACCCTAAATTCACCGAATAAAAAAAAGACCCATTTAGTACCTGTAGTGAGCAGGCTTGTATGGACCCTCAACCGGAATACTGATGTAGTCAGACTGGTCCTTGGTCAACTTGGCTCCAAGCTTTCCAAGATGAAGTGCAACCACCTTCTCATCAAGATGTTTTGGCAACACATACACTTCCTTCTTGTACTTGCCAGTGTTCTTTTCATACCATAGTTCGAGTTGAGCGATCACCTGGTTGGTGAAAGAACACGACATCACGAAACTGGGGTGACCCGTGGCACAACCCAAGTTCATGAGCCAACCCTCAGCTAGAATGATGATCCCGGTCTTGGTCTTAGGGAAGACCCACATGTCGGTTTGGGGTTTGATGGGTGATTCTTTGAACACCAGAGTATGTTTCAAGCCCAAGCATGTCGATTTCTTTGTCGAAGTGACCAATGTTGCACACGATCACATTGTTTTTCATCTTTTTCATGTCGGAGACCATGATGATGTCTTTGTTACCGGTGGTGGTGACGAAGATATCAGCTTCTAAAACAACATCTTCCAAAGTGAGGACTTGGAGTCCTTCCATGGTAGCCTGAAGGGCACAGATGGGGTCGATTTCAGTTACGATGACAAGAGCACCAGCTTGTTTCATGGCGGCCAGCACAACCCTTACCGACATCTCCATAACCGTAGACGACTGCAACCTTTCCAGTGATCATGGCATCAGTGGCTCTCATTAAACCATCAAGGAGAGAGTGGCGACATCCGTACAAGTTGTCAAACTGATACAAAATCAAACATAAATGTTATCAGCTACAATACGGCAGGCTCTATAATAGATCAAAACCAGAAATCTGATCTCATTATCTTTGTGCACACCAACTGTTGATATAATTCCTCTAAGAACAAACAAGCCAACATAAATCATACTAAGGGTGAGTGTACAATCAATCTAACAGCTACAACATTAAAGCTCAAATAGAATAGTTAGCAATTAAATTGATCAAATCAAGGTCAAAAACACATGCCAACAGAATGTGAAAATGTTAACAATACCAACACAAGTGGAGCCGGATAAAGGTAAAGGGCTCGACAAGGAGGTAAGGGTGATCTCGAAGGGGTGATGCGGCGGAGATCAAAAGTGAAAGGGCTAATTAGTACTATTGTTAAAAACAGAAGTAGCAATTTAAATTAATTGAATTTGAGTCGGTCTGTACATGAACGTGCAGACCAAGTTTCTATTTCTTTTAAATAGGGTACAAGTCTTGTGTTTTGTAATTCAATTAAGTTTTGAGTTAGATAAAAGTTACGTACTTTTGTGTTGAATTACGATCAGAAGTTTGTTTTTTGGTTAACAACTGGTATCAAGAGCTAGATCCGATCTAGGGCAACGAAACCGATTAGGCGTACAGGTCAAGAATCCGGTCGCAAGAAGAACAGAAGGTCCGATCGAAGAAGGGAGACCATAACCTAATCGCAGTGGTTGTAGACGAATCTGGGTTGGCAGTGAAGACATGGCCGAGTTTCAAGTCGTTGGAGGAATCAAGAAATTGAACCAAACCAACTATAATATTTGGGCGACATGTATGAAGTCTTACCTTCGAGGTCAAGACCTATGGAACGTCGTCAATGGAACCGAAACACGGGCTGTTAGAAATAAAAGGAAAACTAGTTTGGGTGCAAAATGTAATTCCTAGCAAAGTTTAGGGGGTTAAATGTATCTTTCTATTGTTACCGTTAATTTCTGTTAATGGCGTGTATAAGTAGATTGAGCTGAGATTAGGTTTTGTAATCTTCTTCATTCTTAATAAAATTCTCTCTGAATTTCTTCTCCATGCTAGTTCAATTTGATTTTCGATTCTTTATTTGGTATCAGAGCCAAATATTGAACTCGATTCCTCACCCGATTTGAGTTCATCTCTTCCGTCATTCGAAAAGGGGATCGGTGATCCTCTACCTGCAATTTCTTCAAAATTCATCGTTTGTTGAATTCACCGTCAAGATCCTCCTCCCCGAGGCGTTCTCTGGTTACATCACCAAGAAGATCCACTCAATTCGTCATGGCTGATCCGAATCAAAATCGCGCACAGGTGAGAGAAAATTATGTTACAATTCCTCTCCAATGTCCGATTTTAACACAGACGAATTATACCATATGGGCGGTTAAAATGAGGGCTATCTTTAACGTTCACGGCTTGTGGGAAGTCGTTCAACCTGCCGAGGGTGCTGTTGTTGATGCAAAAAAGAACAATGCAGCCATTGCTTACATGTATCAGGCACTCCCGGAAGATTTAGTTCTACAAGTTGCCAATTTAGAATCCGCAAAAGAAGTTTGGGATTCTATAAAGACCAGGTATGTGGGAGTGGATAGGGTGAAAAAGGCAAGGCTCCAAACACTCAAGTCTGAGTATGAAACCTTGACAATGAAAGAATCAGAGACAGTGGATGAGTTTGCAGGGAGATTGTCTGCTCTTTCAAGCCAGTTTTCAAGTTTGGGGTCACCACTTCAAGAAGCTACATTAGTCAAGAAACTACTTGACTCAGTGCCTGAAAGATTTCTTCAAATTGTTGCCTCAATAGAGCAATTTGTTGATTTAGACACAATGTTGCTTCAAGAAGCTATTGGAAGGTTGAAAGCATTTGAAGAAAGAACAGGAATGAAATCAAAAGGTAGTACAGGAAAGGAAGAACAACTCCTGTTGACTTATTCTGAATGGCAAAATAAGTATAAAGAAGCAAAGAAGAATAAGAAGTTTGATAGGAGTACTGGAACCTCTAAAATTGGGAGTTCTTGTGATGAAAACTCAAAGAACTCATCAAACTCAGCAAAACAAAGGAATGCTGTAAGAAATGGAAAGAATCAGAGAAATGGGAAGAATGACTCCAAGCCAAAGAAGGATAAGAGCAAAGTAAAATGTTTCAAGTGTGAAAGGATGGGACATTATGCTAGTGAGTGCTCAAGGCTGAATCCAAAAGATCAAGAAGTGAATCTGACTCATTTTGAAGATGATGAACCAGTACTACTCATGGTGAACAAGGAACCTGATGAGAAGGAAGTGGTCAATCTTAATGAGCTTAAAGTGCTGCCTTCAAAGTTCCCTCAAGGAGAAGGCGAAAATGAAGTATGGTACTTAGACAATGGGGCCTCCAATCATATGACAGGTAACATCTCTCACTTTGCTTCTTTAGATAAGAATGTTTGTGGGAATGTGTCTTTTGGAGATGGTTCTAAGATTAAGATAGAAGGCAGGGGTTCAGTTCTGTTAGAAGGAAGTAGCAGTGAGCAGAGATTATTAACCAATGTATATTTCATTCCACACCTTAAGAGTAACATTTTAAGTTTAGGACAGGTGACTGAGGGAGGGTGTGAAGTTAGAATGAAAGATAACTATCTTTGGTTGTATGAGAGAGATGGTACTTTACTCATGAAAGTAAAAAGATCACCAAATAGGTTGTATAAGGTGAGTTTGAAAACAGGAACACCAATGTGTTTTAAAGTAGGTCTAGAAGACCCAGCATGGCTTTGGCATGGTAGGCTAGGGCATGTGAACTTTAAGACTTTGGAAGAAATGACCAAGGGTGATTTGGTGATAGGAGTTCCTAAGATAGTGCATTCTGCACATGTTTGTGAAGCCTGTCTTGCAGGCAAGCATGCTAGGCAGCCATTTCCTAAGACCACTACCTACTCTGCTAGCAAACCTTTGGAATTAGTTTCAATGGACTTATGTGGTCCAATTCATCCATCTACTAGAGCAGGGAATAGATATTTTATGTTGTTGGTAGATGAGTATTCAAGATTTATGTGGGTCTATATGCTTAAGGCAAAGGACCAAGCATTTGATATCTTTAAGAAGTTCAAGGCAGTAGCAGAGAGTAGTACAGGCTTTAAACTTAAGACTCTGAAATCTGATAGGGGTGGTGAGTTTACTTCACAAGACTTCATGCAGTATTGTGATCTCTGTGGAATAAAGAGGCTGCTGACAGCTCCTTATTCACCACAGCAGAATGGTATTGTAGAAAGAAGAAACAGGACCATCTTAAATATGACTAGAAGTTTGTTAAAAGCTAGTAATATGCCTAAGTACATGTGGGCAGAGGGAGTTAGACATTCAGTATATTTGCTGAATAGGTTGCCAACTAAAGTGCTAGGTAAGACTACTCCTTATGCTGTTATCAAAGGGAAGAAGCCTAAATTAGGACACTTAAGGATTTTTGGTTGCATTGGGCATGTGAAAGTGATGCAAGATCATCTTAAGAAGTTAGATGATAGAAGTAGACCTATGGTATATTTAGGTGTAGAGGAAGGTTCAAAAGCAAGCAGAATGTATGATGTAGTCAAAGGTAAAATTGTTGTAAGTAGAGATTTAGTCTTTGAAGAAAATAAGCATTGGGATTGGACCTTAGGGTCTGTCACTGATAAGAAGGCTAGTCATAAGTCAGTTGAGACCTCTAGTGATAGTTGGGAAGACGTCATTACTGATGTTCATAATGAGTCTGATCATGAGGAAACTCAAGATGTGCAGGAAATAGGTGAAGTGCACTCTGACAGTGATGAAAGTGTTGATCAGGGAGTGAATCAAACAACTCAAGGGGATCAGGTAGAACATAACTCCACTAGAAGAACTTCTAGGAAAACTGTAGTGCCAGGTAGGTATAAAGATTTTGTGCTTGATAATAGGCTCAAGCAACTAAATCAGAGACAGGAGGAGTTGGAGCTAGTTGAGTTGTTGTTAACTCAAGAGGAGGAACCAGTTGGTTTTAAGAATGCTGTTAAGCATAAGGAATGGAGATTAGCTATGAATGAGGAAATAGCAGCTATAGAAAGAAATAAAACTTGGGTTCTCACAGATTTACCAAAAGGTAGTAAGTCAATTGGTCTGAAATGGGTCTACAAAATTAAAAAGGATGAAGTTGGTGAGATAACTAAGTATAAAGCCAGATTGGTAGCTAAGGGGTATGTACAACAGTTGGGAATAGATTGTGAGGAAGTTTTTGCCCCTGTAGCTAGGATTGAAACCATTAGGCTTATTATTGCTCATGCAGCTAGAATGAATTGGAAAATTTATCACTTGGATGTGAAGGCTGCATTTCTGAATGGTGAGCTAAAAGAAACAGTTTATGTTAATCAACCTGAGGGATATGAGAAGAAAGGTTTGGAACATAAGGTGTATAGACTAGAAAAGGCATTATATGGTTTAAAACAGGCACCTAGAGCTTGGAATGTTAAACTGAATAGTGTGTTAAAGGAGTTTGGGTTCACTAGGTGCATGCATGAACAAGCTGTCTATATTAGAAATAGGGGACACTCAAGCTTAATAGTGTGTGTGTATGTGGATGATTTGTTGATAACAGGAAGTCATGAAAAAGAAGTTGAGGTATTCAAAGGTGAAATGAAAACTCATTTTGAGATGACAGATTTAGGACTTTTGAGTTACTATTTAGGATTGGAAGTAATTCAAAAGGAAGAAGGTATTGTGCTCAAACAGGCTGCATATGCTTCTAGGATAGTAAAGCTTGCTGGTTTAGAACATTGTAACGAAAGTAAGATACCTATGGAACCAGGACTTAGGTTGCAGAAAGAAGAGGGTGGAGAGGCTGTGGAAGCAACAACCTATAGGAAGTTAATAGGGTCATTAAGGTATCTCACTCACTCAAGACCAGATATTTGCTATGCAGTTGGATATTTGAGCAGGTACATGCAGGAACCTAAGGAAGCACATTTTAAAGCCATTAAGCATTTGATCAGATACATCAGGGGCACTTTGAATCATGGAGTAATATATGGAAAAGGAAACAAAGGAGAATTGTTTGGTTATAGTGACAGTAGCCACTCAATGGATAGTGCTGATGGTAGAAGTACATCTGGTAACATTTTCTTCTACAATGGTGCTGCAGTTTCATGGCATTCTTCAAAACAAAGAACAGTGGCTCTATCAAGTTGTGAGGCTGAGTTCATGGCAGCAACCTCAGCAGCTTGTCAAGCCATTTGGCTTAGTGGCCTGTTGGAAGAGATTACTGGACAGAAACAGAAAGAGGTGATGTTATATGTAGACAACAAGTCTGCTATAGCACTCATGAAGAATCCAGTCTTCCATGGTAGGTCAAAACACATCAATTTGAGATACCATTTTATTAGAGAATGCATAGAGGAAGGTCAAATCCGAGTTGACTTTGTGAAAGGAGAAAAACAAAAGGCAGATGGGTTGACTAAAGCAGTTGCAAAAGGCAGGTTTGAAGAATTGAGAAAGATGGTAGGAGTGTTTGACTTCAAATAAGCACTAAGATTGAATGTACTCCTGTGATTGATTCTATAGGAATGGGATGTTAACACATTAGTGTATACAAGTCAATTTGGCCTCTGTTGCATGATGATGTTAATGTATCATTGCTTGGAATTAGGGGGGAGTATGTTAGAAATAAAAGGAAAACTAGTTTGGGTGCAAAATGTAATTCCTAGCAAAGTTTAGGGGGTTAAATGTATCTTTCTATTGTTACCGTTAATTTCTGTTAATGGCGTGTATAAGTAGATTGAGCTGAGATTAGGTTTTGTAATCTTCTTCATTCTTAATAAAATTCTCTCTGAATTTCTTCTCCATGCTAGTTCAATTTGATTTTCGATTCTTTACGGGCACCTACGAACGACATCAACGGAGCGGTTGGTAAGTGGAATATTAAGTCAGGAAAAGCTATGTTTATCCTCAAGACAACAGTGGAAGAAGACGTTCTTGATCACATTCAAGAGCTTGAGTTTCCAAAGCAAGCCTGGGATGTACTTTTGCAATTGTTCTCCAAGAAGAACGATGCACGATTGCAGATGTTAGAGAGCGAATTGATGACCGTCTCTCAGGGTGAGTTAACCATTCCACAATACTTTCGAAAGGTGAAAAATCTGTGCCGAGAGATCGGGGAACTTGACCAACAATCAAAAGTTGGTGAAGCAAGGATGAAACGGATAATTATCCACGGATTAAAACCGGAGTATAGAAGTTTTATTACGGCTATACAAGGATGGCCGACTCAACCTACATTAACGGAATTTGAAAATCTCTTAGCGGGTCAAGAGGCTCTAGCGAAACAGCTTGCTGGGGTCACTATAAAGAACGAGAAGAACGAAACCGAGGCTTTGTATGCTGGAAGATCTAAGGAGAAACCATGGCGAGGAAGACATCAAAACCATGACAAGGCTAAACAAGGTAACGGGTCTGATAGAAAAAAGGAGAATGAAAAAGATGAACGGGTCGATGATAAGAAGCGAGGAAAGAATAAACGGTTTCCCTATAAGTGTTACAACTGTGGGCTCAAAGGCCACATGGCCAAAGACTGTCGAAAACCGAAGCAAGCCGAAGGAAACACCGCAACATTAGAAGACGAGCAACCTTGGGATGCCGAAGCACACTTAGCTCAAACCGAAGAGATCCATGCCTTAACGGTAACTGTCGAGCCACGGGCGAACACCCTTGATGAATGGATAGTTGATTCCGGGTGTTCAAATCATTTAACTGGTGATAAGGAGCGTCTCTCTAATGCTAAGAAGTATGAAGGTAGCCGAGTTGTAGTGATAGCAGATAATTCAAGGCATCAAATTCTAAACATTGGTGATGTAAAATTCTCAAGTCAAGATGGCAATCAGGGGCTAAAACTAGAGAGTGTCTACCACGTACCCGGGATGAAGAAAAACTTGATATCCGTCCCGCAAATGACCGAGACAGGGAAGTACGTGTTGTTTGGTCCAGAAGATGTACGAGTCTTTGAAAAGTTCGAAACAAAGTCCACTCCGATTCTCCAAGGGAGAAAGAAAGAGGCCGTTTACGTGTTGTCTGCCGAATCAGCGTATGTTGAGAAGGCTCGAAGCAACAACAGTACGGATTTATGGCATTTGAGATTGGGTCATGTTGCATATGATAAACTAGATCTGATGTCACGTAAAGAGGTAGTAAATGGCTTACCCAAATTTGAAGTTACTAATGAATATGTATGTGCAGGGTGTCAATATGGTAAGGCACATCAGTTGCCATATGAACGATCAAAGCAAAAGACTTCAAGCCCACTTGAACTAGTGCATAGCGACGTGTTCGGACCGGTTAAACAAAAGTCACTTGGTGGAAAGCAATATATGATAACCTTCATCGATGACTATTCCCGATTTGTTTGGGTAGAGTTCATGAAAGAGAAGTCTGAGGCGTTAAGCAAGTTCAAAGAATTCAAGAGTAATGCTGAAAGAATAACAAGTCGAAAGATCAGGATGATTCGGTCGGATAATGGTGGCGAGTACACCTCACAAGAGTTCAACGAGTACTTGAAAAATTGTAACATCGGTCGACAACTTACATGTCCAAACACACCACAACAAAACGGTGTGGCAGAACGTAAGAATCGACATTTAGCTGAAATATGTGGAAGCTTGATGCATGATAAAAATGTTCCGGGAAGATTTTGGGCCGAGGCGATGACCGTAGCAGCCTATGTTATAAACCGGTTACCTCAACAGGGGCTCAACCATGTTACCCCGTATGAACTGCTACTAAAAGGTAAACCCAATGTAAGTTATTTGAAGGTTTTTGGTTGTGTGTGTTATGTGTTCATACCAAGCCATCTTCGACAAAAGCTCGAGAAAAAGGCCGTTCGGTGCATATTCGTGGGATATGATCAAGAGAGGAAAGGGTGGAAGTGTTGTGACCCAAACACCGGTAAGTGTTATGTCTCTCGCAATGTCATATTTGATGAAAATTCATCATGGTGGTCTTCAAATAAAGATGTATTGCCAGACTCGGATACATTAAAAGAGGAATTAAAAACTTTTGAAGTAAGGCTAAAGTTAAATGAGCCTTCTGATCAAGTTGAAGAAGAGGTTGAGCAGAATAATGGGGAAGAACCGGGTCAAGATTTAGGACCTGTTGAAGAAGCAGAACCTATTCCGCTGCGACGATCAAATCGTGTACCTAAACCAAACAAAAGATATGCCAACGTTGTATCAATTGAAGAAGAAGTTTCTGAGCCGAGTAATTATCTTGAAGCCAGCAAGAAACCCGAGTGGGTCGAGGCGATGAAACGAGAAATCGAGGCCTTGAGACTTAATGAAACTTGGGATTTGGTTCCCAAACCCGAAGACGTGAAACCGGTAACGTGCAGGTGGGTGTACAAGCTGAAGAGAAAAGCCGATGGTACAATCGATCGGTACAAGGCTCGGTTGGTAGCTCGGGGTTTCACTCAAGAACACGGTCTTGATTATGACGAGACGTTTAGTCCCGTTGCTAAACTCACAACTGTTAGAATGCTAATAGCTTTGGCAACAAGTTTAAATTGGAGTCACGATCAAATGGACGTGAATAACGCCTTTCTCTACGGTGATCTTAGTCACACTATCTACATGGAACAACCGCTCGGATTCGAGGAGAAATCAAATCATGGCTATGTTTGTAAGCTTAAGAAGGCGTTGTACGGTCTCAAACAGTCTCCCCGGGCGTGGTACGGAAAAATTGGCGAATTCCTTGAACATAATGGCTATTCGAGCGCTACATCTGATGCTAGTCTTTTTATCAAAAGAAGTGGCAGTAATATAGCAGTAGTTCTTGTGTATGTAGATGATTTAATCATCTCAGGCAATTGGAAGGAGGAAGTATCCATGTTGAAACACAACTTAAGCATCCGTTTTAAGATTAAAGACCTGGGCCGATTGGGTCATTTTTTAGGCCTGGAGTTATGCCACACAAAAGAAGGTGTAATACTTCATCAAACCAAATATGCCACTGAGGTATTACAAAAATTTGGAATGATGGAATCGAAGGCTGCAATTACTCCTATGGATATTAATACAAAGTTGTATATGGAAGAAGGAGTTGAAGTGGAAGACCCAACTGAATATAGACAATTGATCGGAAGCCTAATCTATTTAACATTAACTAGACCCGATCTCGCATTTTCGGTTGGAGTTTTAAGTCGGTTCATGCAACAACCTCGTAAACCACACATGTATGCAGCAAAACGTGTTCTGCGGTACATCAAGGGAACAACAGATCTGGGTTTGAAGTTTAAGAGGGAGTCAGATGTCGAACTCCGCGGTTTTTGTGACGCCGACTATGCCGGAGATCCAAATGTTAGAAGATCGACAACAGGTTATGTTTTCTTTGTTGGTGATAGTGCAGTGTCGTGGTGTAGTAAGCGACAACCTACGGTTTCCTTGTCGACAACGGAAGCCGAGTATAGAGCATCAGCAATGGCAGCCCAAGAACTAACGTGGCTGACAAGGATGTTGGAAGAGTTAGGCCAGAAGATTGATTACAAAGTAAAACTGTTTTGTGACAATAAGTCGACGATTCAACTGGCGGAAAACCCGACATTCCATGCTCGTACTAAACACATAGAAGTCCACTATCATTATGTTCGAGAGAAGGTCTTAAATGGCGAAATTGATCTAACTTATGTTGATACAACTAAGCAAGTAGCCGATATCCTAACTAAAGGATTGTCGAAGAAAAAGTTGATGGAATTTTGTTCAAGTCTTGGAATGAAGAGTGTTGGTATTGAGAGGGAGTGTGAAAATGTTAACAATACCAACACAAGTGGAGCCGGATAAAGGTAAAGGGCTCGACAAGGAGGTAAGGGTGATCTCGAAGGGGTGATGCGGCGGAGATCAAAAGTGAAAGGGCTAATTATAATAACTATTGTTCCCAACGGGTGGTTACCCTAGGTGGCACCAATCCCCATCGCTGAAAGGCTCTCTTACAGCAAATCTGGACCATTGATCTTTTTTAAAAACCGTCAAATAGCAGTTACGTTGGTTAAATTGAATTATTTTAACTGCTAATGATCATGGGTTAGTGGGAATGTTTGTTAGCTAAAAAATAGCAAACCCATGATCTGCAGGGTTTTTTGTAACTGCCATTAGTGTGCCATTAATTTCGCCAAAGCAATACCAACCTTACGGATTTGTCTGTATTGTAATTTAATGAAAACAATAACAAATAAACAAAATAAATTTTAAGAGGCCCATTACACAACAATGATATGCGCAAAAAACACACGGAATTGAAAAAAAACAAACTACAGAGAACCAGATTTGCATATGAGATTCCCGACTCAGGTGATCAGTGCTTCAGTTTTGATAGCATCGAGCATTTCTTATCTAATGTACCTGCATTCAATATATGTAACGATAGTAAGTTGTAAATATAAATTTTATATATAACATATATGGAAGTAAAAATTATATGATCTAAGGAAGAAATACAAATCACAGTAAATAGCGAATTAAAATAGTTTAGATATCATGTAATTTGGACAGTTATATCTAAATCGTGTGCAGGTTGGTTTTTTAAAAATCTTTGGTAGAACGTGAGCAGTTAAGGAAAACTGCTCCACATTTTCAGCAGGCATTCACCTAACCTGATGAATATAAATAGGGGTCATTTATCAGCATTTACGTGTGATAAATGATGATCAGGACGGAGTCACCCCAAATATCAGAGAAAAGGTAATTCATAAGTTTCATTCATATTGCACATATACAAATCAATGTATCAGCATTACTTGTCAAATGCCTTTCAGCCAAAGTTCAAATTTCAACATTTATGTGTAAATGATGATCAGGCAACAGCAACAGGTCCGGATGGGCAGGTCGTAGTCATCCAAAATATCAACAGAGAAAAGGTGATTCATAACTTTCATTCATATTGCACATATACAAATCAATTGTACAATTTTGATACAACCATTCGGATTTGTTGTATGGTCATTTTATACCTACATGCAAGTTCTTCTATTGTGTTTCCAGGTAGATGAAGTTCCATCAGTTGCTGAACCAACAAAGGTTCATATTTTTTTTAATTTGTGAAAAGAAATGTAATATTTTTGTGTTAAACTGACAATAAAGTATAGCTTCGAGATTGTAATTTGCAGTTGAGCATGGATGCAACAAAAAAGTATTTGTTGGACAAGGAAGATAAGGTTAATAACATAAAAAAGATATTACATAGGTGCCACCTATTTTGTCCAAGTTGCAAGTTGAAAAGGTATTTCATAAGTTTCATTCATATTACACATATAGAAATCTATTGTATAATTGAAATGTTACTGCTTCAAAGACATATTTATGATATTGCAGCCCAAAAAAAGTACAACTAAACAAACTGATCATTCTCCTGATGACACCCCTAAACATGTATTAAATTTGTTATTATAACTTCACATGCTTTCTTACTATCAATGTTATTTTTATCAGATATAGTTCATTTTTTTAGGGTGGTGAATGTTATGATGTTCCTGTTATCTCTGATGTTAAAGCTGAATTAGATAGTGAAGCCAGTGATAAGGTATGTTTTAGATACTTATAGTTTTTGCAAGCTCTTAAAAAACGATAATAGTAAATTACTACCCTTTTCCAATTTTTATGTATGTAGGTAAAGGTAAATCAGAGAGAGCATCAATACTACATCCAGCTAGCAAATGGTAAATTGGTTATTGGTCTAAGATTATCGATCTATGCTCAAGTGAAAGTGATGGTGAAGTATTCAAAAATCAGTTTTACGATACACAAGAAAAATCAGATAATTTCAACATTGAAAGTCCAGAATTTATCACTAATGGAAGGAATAGGATCTACTTGGATTATGACTTTATGTTATTTATGTGCATTATGGTTTGTTGTGTTAATGGATAGAGTAATAATAAGTCCATAATACATGTTATATGTGCTTAAGATAAATTATAATGCTAAATATAAGTGAAAAAAATTAGTTATTGTATTTGTGAAATAAATATTATGTAATAAATAAATTTAAAAAACAAAAAGTTAAAACAAAATTATATTATATTTAGCACATTATTGTGACCATTATATGTAACATTTTCTTATAATTTATACACATGAATAAGTTGGTTTATTTGTTTTATTTTTTTGTTTTCATCAAGTTTTGCAATTCGCAGATAAGGAGTTCAGCGTAGCAGTAATTATACATCAAGATTCTTCATTAGTCAATTTGCTTACACCCAGGTAATCTTTAATTTCTTTATGCAACATGTTTACTGTATGTTTGTTTAATTTTCCTATGTATGTTTATTATATGTTTTGTGTTATGTTGTGTTTGTTTTATTAATATATGCTTATTAATAGTTGTATGATCCGGACAATAATTACCACATTAGGCACACATCGTTATCATATTATACCATAAATATTAATAATAACACAAATACAATAAGAATCAATGTATGAATATAATACATGTCCAACTGTATTATATTCATATAATACATTTTATTCGTTTTTTGTACACTATTATATTCATATAATACATTTTATTTGTTTTTTGTACACTAATTGGCTTTATAGATGCTCTGATCGGCGACTGAGATGTTCCTTTTCACACATTTTTTACTTTTTTTGTGCTCTGTATAGGAGAGATTGTGACCAGATTTGGATTATTTGATATATGTGTTGTTTGCAACAAGTTATTTGATATTGTGAGGAGCTCTGATCTATTCCATCTTCTTTGTATGGTTTGATTATTAATATTTGATACTATTTATATTATATATATGTGTATATATATATTTAATGTATATATTAAAATGACCGATATCCCACCGATATTTCACCAGATAACCGATATATCGTATATCGGTCCTCAACCGTATTCCAAATTTTCACCGCAATAACTGCATAGATATGCACAAGCAACACCAATTATATAACTCATTAATATGGATAACATTAGGTACAAAAAGAACAGTCAATGTAGCTAACAATATGCACACAACAATAGGTAATGTAGGTGACATTAGGCACATAGGAGAAGTCATTGTGGCTAACAACATGCACATATAAACAGTCAATTTAGCTAACAGAAGTTAGCTAAGAGCAGGAGCATCTAAGTAACTAATATGACACCGGTAAACATGTAAAGTAAGATAAGAACAATCTGACCGTGAGTTTTTCCCAAGTTAGGGTTTCCAATCTAGATCTTGCAACCTTCACTTAGGGTTTCTTGATCTTGAGCAAGTAATTAGTAAGATAACCAGTAGTATTTTGTGCACATCCAAAGCATTTAGTATAATTAGTACTCCAATGAAACCTGTATTCACAAAAGAGTAGTGTTAGTTAAAAAGTTGATTGGAAAAATTGGTAGTAAATAAGAATGGTATAACGGACGAAATCGTACTAGCTCTTACCATGTAAAACCTATGTCCCAAATATAAACCCTAGGTCTTCAACAATTACTTCGATGAATGTTCGATTGATGAGAATACAAACGGGGTAAGCATCTGGAGACCTAGGGTTCTGATCACAGAAACCCTATACGCCTTATCTAGGAGTTAGAAGACGATCAGTTCATTAAAAAACACATAGTAACTAAAAATAAAGCAATCGAAAACAGAAAATGAGAAGGTAAGAAGTTCTTATCTTAAAAAATGCATGAAACCCAATGACGGCCGTCTATGTTGACGTAATCGCCGTGTAATACCGAAAATTTAAACCGATGATAGATCTCTAAATGAAACCCTAGAAGATGAACAGTCACGAACAAATTTACATAAAATTTCACAAAACCAGCAAGCACAATAGCAGAGGATGATAAACCACACGGTTTATCACTCGATCTCCTTTCTCAGGAGAGAATAAACTAGCAAGCATGATTACGACTGTTTGAGTAGAAAACCCTACATCTGGATGAGAGCACAATCAGTTTATGAAAACTACAAAAAAAGCAATCGAACACATAAAATCAACAGGTAAGAATTTCTTATCTTAAACAACGCATCGAACCCGATGACGGTTGTCTATCTTCAAGAAATCGTTGTTGAATACCGCAAATCTACACCGGCGTGGTAGTAATCGGGATGGATCTTCAAATGAAACCCTAGAAGATGAACACAGACACGAGGAACTTACAAATAATTTCGCAAAATCAGCAATGAAGATAGCAGATGATGATAAACCACAGTGTTTATCAGTCGATCTCATTCGTCAGAAGAGAACAACGCGATCGATTGCGAGTTTTTGGGTAGAAAACCCTAGATCCGAATGAGAGCATCGAGAGAGAGAGAGAGAGACGGTGTTTTTCTTTAGGAATTTAGGACAAATGACCGAAGATTAGGGTTAGGTGTTCTTTAAGTATGCGGGTCGATTAATCGGGTCGGGTCTACAACCCAGCTGAAGCTTTAAACCTGGTTGGGTTTTATTGTTTTTTTTTTTCAATAGACTTATTAAACATTTTATAAAGTTTTTTTAAGTAAACATTATTAGGTTAGATGTTTTTATAAATGTTAACATCGTTGATTAATTATCTAATTTGTTTCAATTTTAAATAAAATTAATCATTTTAATTGTTGTAATTATTTGTAGGTTCCTAACGATGTTACTTTATGATCGGTTTGGTGGTGTTGAAAAGACTAGCTTTTTTTTTTTTTTTTTTTTTGAAAAGACTAGCTACTAAGTTTTTTTAGTTGCTTTTGAAATACGCATTTAAATTGTTTTGTATATTTATTATTTTATAATATCTAATGTTTTATCATTGAGATTTTTTTTCTAAGATTACTTAGGTAGAAATGAAGCTGGCAGATGAAGCTATGTGGGGCCCACGTACTTTATCTATCGGGTCGAGTTCATCACTGACTTCGGTACATCTTACTAATGAATTTTATAACTCAATAACTTTATATATAATACTTTTTTTATTCATTACCTTAATTTTGAACTATTAAAAAAACAGGTTGATGCATCTAATGAGTCTGATGACGTTTCTCTTGTCACTGTGTCTGTCGTCAATCAAGTTGATACACGTGATGAAAACACTTCAGTTGTTGTCGTCCCAGATGTTGAGTCGGGTGGATCTGTTGACAGTTCAAGGCCAAAGAGAAATGCAAGGATTCCAGTTCGTTATAGAAAATGAGCATGACAAGAGGTACATTTAATAATTTTGTGTTAATGATTTTTTCTACACGATAATCATTGTCATTAAACAAGGTTATGCTTATTATCACTATATTAATTGTGTGTAGGTTGAATATGGCTTTGCAATATGATCATTTCGAGAGCGTTTTGTAAGTTGGAAATTACGTTTGGTTTTATTTTATTTGGGACTATGTATTTAGATGTTGTGTTTATCCGAATATTTCCTTTGAGACTTTTTTTAATTAATGTATTCCTTTGTCTTGACTTTTTTTATTTGGTTAAATAATGATTCACGAATCAGCTTCGACGGAAACCATCCCGGCCACCGGCCGGGTATTAAACTAGTTAGTACTATTGTTAAAAACAGAAGTAGCAATTTAAATTAATTGAATTTGAGTCGGTCTGTACATGAACGTGCAGACCAAGTTTCTATTTCTTTTAAATAGGGTACAAGTCTTGTGTTTTGTAATTCAATTAAGTTTTGAGTTAGATAAAAGTTACGTACTTTTGTGTTGAATTACGATCAGAAGTTTGTTTTTTGGTTAACACAGAAATCCTACTACTAATCTAGCTACAACATTGAAGCTCAAATCGAATAGTTACAACAAAATTGATCATATCAAGGTAAAAAATACCTGCCAACATTAATCTCATACTACTAGTGACTGTAGATTCTATCAGCTAGAACATTGAAGCTCAAATCGAATAGTTACAACTAAATTGATCGGATAAAGGTAAAAGTACACACCAACAGAAAGCTCATACTAACAGCTAGAAATTTGAAGCTCAAATCGAATAGTTACAACTGAATTGATCAGATCAAGGTAAAAAATACATGCCAACAGAAATCTCATACTAACAATGAATGTAGATTCAATCCAATCTAACAAACAGCTATCAACTAATTTGATCAAATTAAATAGTTATTAACTAAATTGATCAAATCTTCACTATAGTGAGTGCAGATTCAACGTTACAGCTACAACATTGAAGCTAAATCAAACAGTTATAAACTAAATTGATCAGATCTTCACTACTGTGAGTGAAGATTCAATGTATCAGCTACAACATTGAAGTTAAATCGAACGGTTATCAACTAAATTGATCAGATCTAGGTCAGAAATACGATGATAACCGACGATACGCATTTGTACTACAAGTAAAACGATAACATCAAGTGTTAAGAATGAATGCATACCTTGCTCTTGGTAACAGAGTCATTGACGTTAATGGCGGGGAAGAGAAGAGTACCGTTAGCTTGCATCTGGTACAACCTCTTAACACCGGTGGTGGTCTCCTCAGAGACACGAACCTATCTCGTCTTCATCTTGTGGTACTTCTTCGGATCGACCTGTAGTCCTTCATTGATGATCGACAACACGATCTGAAACTCAGCGTTATCAGTAGAAGCCGGATCCGGCAATTTCCTGGTTTTCTCAAACTCCTCCTCAGCCTTAACTCCTTCGTGAATCAACAACGTAGCGTCACCGGCATCGTCCACAATCAGATCCGGACCACCGCCAGGGCTAAAATTTTCAAATAATTTTCAAATTTAATTAATTATAAGGGCTAAAATTTGAAGTTTTTCAAAACTCAAATATCACACTTCAAATTTAAAGTTTTCACCTTCAGCGAATTCACATGTTTCGTTTTCACTTTAAATTGTCGATGATAATAAGGAGTTCCCATTTGATAGTCCTGGGTGAATCTAAATCTACATGCATATCTTTCTTTTATTTTAAACTGGACAACTGTATGATAATACAAAGGCTACTCTAATACAAATCAGTAGTGATGGATCCATGATTATTGGTTACCGGGGACAAAAATTGATTAAGTTGACCATAATAGAACAAATATGTCAAAAATATGGACCGACAAAAAAGGAGTCAAATAATGACGGTCATAAAAGTAGTGCAGCCTAAACACGCATAGTAAGAAACTCAACAAAAATAATAGACCACTAAGAAAAAAAAAATAGATTTGTCAATTTACTAAGCTTGTCTAGTTGATGTGTGTTCTCTTTTCTTACAATTATTGGATCTAATAATATCAAAAAACAAAACTTATGATAACTTCAACCGTGTAAAATTAAACTGAGTTTCGAAAAATATTATTAAGCCTTAAAAAATAAAAACGAACTTAACAATTATATTAACATAATAGAAGAAAATACTAAGGGTTTTGAAGTAGACAATAAAAAAATATATAATTTTAAATCTACCTAATTTTATGATAACCTTCACAAACATTTTTTCATCAAATTAAAATCGAATACAAGAAAATATATAAATCAGTTGAGTTAGTAATGACTAGTAAAAAGTAAAAACATATCATAAACTAATTCATGTTTTTTCGAAATTCAAATCAAACTAAAAGGTTATATTTGTAACATCTACTTAAATTAAAGGGCTTAGAAGTTCACTTTTGAAACTTAAAACGAGTTAAAGGAAAAAGTTTCCTTATTTTCATCACGTGACCATTTTTTCTCTCCTCTCTCTCCGATTCATGTTCTCCAACAAGAAAACTATTTCTCCATTAAACCTCTCTAATCCTTTCCTTCATTTCTAGATGCTCACAAAAATAAATTTTCATCTTTCTTTCTTTGTTTATTCAAGTTCTTTAACGAGGGGCCTTCTTTAAAAATCATAAAATCGTTTATATCGGTCATCAGTTTCACAGTTAATTTTTATTTTTAGTTTTCGATAACTTAGGTTTCAGAATTTTCGAACATTAATTAACGTTTTGGTTTACGATTTGCATCAAAACAAGCCTATAACAAACCTTTCGACCAAAATATATTTATTTAATTTTAAAAAATTATATACATCAAAAGATATATTTAATTATTTATAACTGATTTAAATAAATTGTTAGGTTAATTGGACTCTTTAGATTTTGGGCTCATGGACCATCCAAGTAAACTTGGGCTTCCCATTAAACCCTAACTCCTCCGATACTCGAACCCCAATACCCCATCGTCTCTGTTAATCGCGACTATCTCCTCATCTACAGGTTCGAAAAACTCACTCCATTCGGTCCTTAATCGTAACCGCCGCTTCTTGAACCGCCGCCGCACTTTCCACCGCTGACTGTCTTCATCGTCTTTCTCGGTAAGTTCATGTAAATGATCTTCTGTTTACTTTATTATCGATTATCTGTTTAGGTTCGATAACTCGTTGAGGTTTAACATGTTCTGCTTTATTGTTCTTAATTCCTCATTTAGTGCTTTGATTATGAACTTTTGTTGAGTTTCAGCTTTCAGTAACTTGTTTGATATTTGCTTAGGTTTATATTTTTACATATTGTTGTTATGCAGTTTTTGAATTGATTAAATTCTGATGTCAATTTGTTTATACCAAAGTTACTTTATATGCAACTTACAATGAAGATGAACTAAATCCTATTGTTCTTAAAGCTGCCTATCAGATTTCATCAAAAGAACATACTTAAATTGACAATAAACTTGATGTATTGGTTAACCTGAAATTTGAAAACAAATGGAAGAATTCAGGCACATTTGACCTAGTTTTTGAAATGATTTATTACCTGACCATCAATCTTGCCGATTGCGACCTATAGTTTTGTTCAATCGGGCCCTTGGAACTTGGAGGTGTCAAGAATGACCATATGTCCAGTTATAGGTAAAATGATCGACTGATTAGTTTTGATATATCAATTTTAGTTGAAAACTAATAGTTGTTAAGAAATGATCAATCCTCGTTTGAGGTTTTTGTCAAAATTGAGGCATGCCCGGTGGTTCATTTAGTTTTTGCAGCCATTTGTGCTTTTGTTCATGTAATTTGGCGGTTTATGTTTTCTTTGAACGACAATAATTGATTGTCAGTACTGTGATAGTAAGAGAAGAGCAAGAATTTTAGTTCTTCTAGCACAAATGATGCGGTATTGTTATGCGTAGTTTAGCCATATAGTACTAATCACTTGTGTTTGATGCAGTTTAAATTGTGGGAATCATTTAGAACACCAAGTTTCTTTTATCCATCAGAGATGGCTCGTTTCCGTAATGTAAGTATTTTTTTCTCAGATTCATAGCTATTAAAGATGATTAAGTGTGAGGACACTACTTTATTGTTTTTATATGATTACACATTTTTAGAAAAAGAAGGTGGCGTTTGTGAAACCAGCAAAGAAGCAACCTCAGCAGAATGTGGATCATGTTACTGGTGACAAGATACCAAGGAGCTTTGTTTTTTCAAGGTTGAAATTACCTGCTACTCTCAAACAGTTGCAAGCAGACTTGAGAAAAATGATGCTTCCATATACAGCTTTAAACCTGAAGGTAGTTAATTAGAGAGGTTTGTGAATCTTAACATTATATTGTTGTTAATTTGCTTCTGGGTAAACTTGCAGGAGAAGAAACGCAACAACCTTAAGGATTTCTTGAATGTTGCGGGCCCCATGGGAGTTACACATTTTCTCATGTTATCGAAAACAGGCACTTCACCTTACTTGAGAGTTGCAAGAACACCACAGGGTCCCACTCTTACTTTCAAAATTCAGGAATACTCGTTGGCTGTTGATATTGCTAACTCTCAGCTACGCCCAAGAGTGCCAAAAGATCTTTTCAAAAACTCTCCCTTGGTAATTTTAAATTTACATGTTTCATGTCACTCTAGGGGTGGGCAAAAACCGTCCAAACCGAAGCAATTAGTTAGGCTGGTATGAGATTTTTCAGCTTTTGGGGAATATGCAGTCATGCATATGTTTAATTTTCTTGAACTACTTTTATCATTTTAAAATGTTAACGCAAACCAACGATTTTGAAAAGAACGAAAAAAATCTGGTCAATCCACCAAAACAGAACTGTCAAACTGCTAAAACTGGCCTGCCTGAGTGATTCTCTTAACCCAGACGGTTTGCCCAGATTTTTATTCAAGCTGGCCCAACCGAGCTGTCAGCACCCCTACTTTCTAATGTGATCTCATTTTGCAGTTTGAAAGTACTATGTTTAGGCTATGTGTAATCGGGCGTTATAGCCCAAAAATACCCACCATGGTGCCCCACATAGCGCCCCTGGGCACCCCCCGGGGCGCCATGTTGCCTTCTCCCCTCCGTGAGCGTGATGTAGGTGGCGCCCCTCCCCCCTTGACTTTTCCAAAACTAGCCGTTAGTTAGCCATTTTCAAATAAATAAATGTGATTAGGTAATGATTAAGGGGCTTTATGACTACACACCCATCCCCCATAACCCCCCTTTTGCCACGTCACTGCCACATGTCACATAATGCCCCATGATGGGGCATTATGACTACACATAGCCTTAGAAGTGTTTGATATTTGTTATTGGATATTTTAAAACTGAGCAATGGATACATAATATGTTCAGATTGTGCTATCGGGTTTTGGAACCGGGGAACAACATTTGAAGCTGACTACCATAATGTTTCAAAACATTTTTCCTGCTATCGACATCAACACAGTGAGTATTTGTATTTCTTTTTTTATTTGTATATGTTGCTTGGGATTTTAAACATTAGTTAATTTTACTTTGTATGCAGGTTAAACTTTCATCATGCCAGAGAATCGTGTTACTTAATTACAACAAGGAGACGAAACTTATTGATTTTCGGCATTATTCTATCAGATTGCAGCCCGTGGGTGTGTCCCGTAGAATTAGAAAATTCGTGCAAAGCCATAAAGTGCCTGATCTTAGAAGCCTTGAAGATGTGAGCGACTTTATCACCAAGTATGTATCTATCTCTCTATCTCACACACACGAGCACAGTTTTTCACACACGGTCACATATTAACATATATTCTGGTTTATAATCTTTTTTGTTGGTTGTGATGAAAAGAGCGGGTTATGGATCGGAAAGCGAGGGAGATGAGGAAGCAGCAACTGTAAGCCTTGCAAGTGATGTAGGGAGAGTTAATAAGGCGTCTACTAAAAGTGCTGTAAAGCTTCAAGAGATCGGACCTAGAATGACTCTCGATCTTATCAAGATTGAGGACGGATTATGCGCCGGCACAGTAATCTTTGGTAACTTGTTTCTACCAAATTACACTTTTGTATTGAGTATCTTTTGTATTATGGCTCTAAATTAGTGATTTCTTTTGCAGGAAATGGTGACCAGAAGAAAGAGCAGGAGGAAGAATCTAAAGCAAGTGAGGATGACATGATGGATGATTAGTCAACTGTTCTTACCATTTATTGTGAATTCAACTGTGTGATTTTCAGAGGAAAATCACTTTACCCTGTTTCCTAGCTAGAGTGTTTTGAAGCGACTGATTATTAATTATGAAATCCATGTTAATGATGTTGTGCAACCCTGATAATTCAAGATATCAAGTGAAAAAAAAACATCGTAAAAGTGGTTGATATATTAAATTGAAGTATAATTTTTGAAATGCACTTGTACTCTTTGATGTGTTATTAGAAGATATTGACAATATTTTTGTTGTAATTTAAGAGCGTTTATTATGCTATCTAAAATATAAAACAAATGTTATTGTTGTGCGGATATTTTAACATTTCAAAATTAATCATATGCTGGGTCATGTCGGTCCGGGGTCGAGGCGGGTTCGGTCGGTCTGGATGTCAGGTCGTGTTGGGGTTGGTTGGTTCGGATGTTGGGTCCGGTCGGTCTGGGGGTCGGGTCCGGTCGGACTGGTCTGTGAGACAGTTCTAGTCGTTGTTTTATTGAATTTTAATTATGGTTGTGAGTGGATAAATTATGGGTGTTGCTAGGGACACCTAATAAATTGCTAGGGACACCGTCCTTAATGGTCCATTAAGGCCATAATACCCCATTTGTACAAATCTAAATGTTTCATTATGCCCTTAATGCCCAGTTAAGTTTTGACACCTTATTTAACACCATTTCATAGGGATTGGCGCTAATGATTGGAAAGAGGTATGACCTAAATGCCCAAGTTAAGTCCTAAATGGGGCGTTAAGGATCTCAAAAATTTTCTAACTTACATTTGATCCTCTTTTGCTTCAAAACTTGTATTTTTTTTTTAAATTAAAAGTAACTTTTTATAAAGGTTTATAAAATTTGTTTAACTTTTTAGTAACTTACAAATATTGAAATGTTAGTTTGTTTTATTCGTTACTAAAAGTTTATAAAGTTATCTCGGGGACTAAAAATTAATAAATCTATTTTCGTTAACACGAATATAAACGATCGTATGGTCGTATATTATAAGTTTTTTTTCTATTTATTTTTAATAACTTGTTCAACATTTCTTTTTAATAACTTACAAATATTAAAACGTCAGTTTTTTATATTCGCAACTAAAAGTTTACTGAAAATTAATAATGATAAATAATAATAATAATAATAATAATAATAATAATAATAATAATAATAGTAATAATAATAATACGTTAAAGTCTATAAGTCGTGTCATCGAAATATAAAACTATAAACCAGGCTATTCGGGCGTGAACACCTGGTATAACGTTGTTACCCACGACACGTTGCGAACACAGACCGTGTGGGTAACCTAGTCCATTAGTCGAGCCCGTTCTAGGAAAAATCCACCTCCGTGAATAGGGTGGAAAACCTGTAGGGGTCAATGATCAAACTAGTGACCTCAGTCAACCAGTTTTCCATCATCACCAATACCACTAAGACAAGTCCTACTTGGTAAACATTACGAATTGATAATGGTCTAAAAACATTAAGGTGGCGTTTGGTTCACGGAATGTAATGTAATTGGAATTGTAATGTTTTTCTTTTAAAGTTGTGCTTAAGTTGGGTAAAGAAGAGGCTTGATATACAATGAATTCCTTTACTCAATGGAATTTAAAAATCCTTCACTTTAACGAAGGAAAGTTACATTACCTCAAATTCCATTGATTAAAGGAATTCATTGTATTCCAAACTCCTTTCTTACCCAACTTAAGCACAACTTTAAAAGGAAAACCTTTACAATTTCAATTACATTACATTCCGTGAACCAAACGCCACCTAAGTTTTTTTATTTTTAGTTTTGGTAAGTAACTTCTTGAAAAATTGCCGTTCTTAAAAAGGATAAAAAAAACTTTTTTAAGAATATAAAGAATAGATTCTCCTTTTCCACAGAGACATATCTTTTTATGATTAATACTAAAATTATTCATATGCCGTTACGAGTGGTGGAGTGTGAATGGTTTCTCTTTCTTGTGATTCCCATCTTCTTTTAGATTTTCTTTTAGGACTAATTTAGAAAGAAAAAAAAGTAATTTAGTATGGGTTGGTCGCTATAATTGCTTAGGTTGGATTCTTGAGTATTAATTAGATAACGAAGGGACTCACATTTTAAGTTGTCTATTCGTCTTTAAAGGTACATTTAAAATTTAAGTATCACAATCAAAACTTTTAAAATTTTGAAAGTTTAAATCATGTAAATAAAGTGTATATGTGATACATTTCATCTAAAAATCTAGTATTGGTGTTAAAAGTGGTCTCTTCCACAATCAAGTTTCTACAATATTTTAATTAGGGTATTTGTAGTGGTATGGTGATATAAAGGTTGTAACATAGGATATCACGCAAGATGTAGTATGATGGTGAAAAAATATGTAGTCGGTGAGTGATGGTGTGAAATGAGTTTTTATGAATGTGAGATGAGGTGTAATATTTATATTTGAGGGAAAAAAACAAAAAAAGATTCATTGGAAAGGAAAAAAACAAAAAAAGAATATTGGAATATGCCCGTGACCAGCACCACGAAAGCCTCTATCACGCCCCTCCAATACGCTCAAGGGGCAGTGTTCAAAGACATTATCTCCAATCACGGAGCCATTACACATGGCTTTATAAGTTTTACAACTTTTATAGCTCTTAACACTCAACGTTGACTATCAGCATCACGTCTCCCTCATTCATTTCAACTTTGTTTTGTATCTGATTCGGTTCTTTCCGAAACTATCAGATAATAGTGAAGAAAACAAGCAAATTTCTTAAGTGTTTCACTAAAGTCACTCAAAGTTTTATTTATTTCTCTCTCTCTGTCTCTAATCTATAAAATCACATAACTTTCATTAGATGTTTCAATCTTATATATATTTTTTATAAATGTTAATTTTTATTGAATTAACCTACACAAATGAAACATATAGTATGTTTCTTATAAATTATTCAACAAACATTAACTAACATTCATATATGTTTAATTTGCCTCACTTGATTTTATAAAATTTTCAAATTTGTATAAGACTGAAACACCTAATAAGATTTAAAGCTGGGGCTAGAGGGCATTCTCATATATGTTGTATACATGCGGTCTTTAAGTCTTGTACTCGGATAATGCAGACGATCAGTGAAGTGTCAGTAACCCGTCAACGATCTAAATTTACCGTTAAAGTAAATGACACTCAGAATACTATACTATTATAGTAGCTGTTAAAAAAAGTAACCCCCTAGTGATTAACAAACAAAGATCTGCAGAAAGCAGTCAATGAGATGAGACAACAATATCAAAGTTTGTGTAGAAGAAAAGAAACTTGAAAACGACGAGACAGGGGTTTTCCAGTTGGCCTACTTCTTCCTCCCACCCCAAATCTTTCAATTTAATATTCCAATTTAGTCAGAATTCTCCTGCCCCCCACCCCCCGGTTGATGATCCCACTCTTCTCGACAATACCACCGCCACCACTACTACCTGCCGCCCGACATCCCCAATCATCACCGGAATCTCATCAAAATCATCGTATGCTCATTTTCTCTCTCTCACACCGATCATCAACTTCCTCCTCCTAATCTAAGTACGAAGATGCTGTAACGATTATATGTACGTATAATTTTGTGAAATTGTTTTACAGGCTGTGTGAAATTGTTCGGCCGGCGATTCGGTGAAGTTCAGATTCGCCAGATCGCCGTCGCGGTGAAGAATTTGGTTTGACTTTTCCGAGTGTGGGGTTTAGGTTTGTGGTTTTGGATTTTGATTGAATTAGGGTTTTAGCGTGATGAGTGATTAGTCCTCGTGAGGATCGGAAGAAGATATTGAGATGTCGAATTCGAAAGTAGTATATGATGGATGGATGGTGCGCTATGGGAGGAGGAAGATTGGGAGATCCTTCATACACATGAGATATTTCGTTCTTGAGTCCAGATTGCTTGCTTATTACAAAAGGAAGCCTCAAGATAATGTGGTAATTGTTTATAATTATCATCTTCAGTTTTTATATTAATTAGTGATTCTTTATTTATATTTATTATTTGTTTTCGGATACAGCAACATTGAGTATTTTGTAGTTTACAGGATGATTGCAAGAGAAAATAGAGTGGAATTTAGTTTTCTTATTGAATGTATTCTTTGTTTTCCATTAGGTTCCAATCAAAACTCTGGTTATTGATGGCAACTGTAGAGTTGAGGACAGAGGGTTAAAAACTCAACATGGACATGTGAGTCTCTTTTTAATCATTTTTGTTTCTTGCTTTACAATTCATAGAACACTAGTTTAAGTTTAGATTTCTATATTGAACAGCAAGGGGATATTATATTAATCAGTCTAGCAAGCTGCTAGATAAACAGAATTATACAACATTAAAAACCAAGATCAAACTCACACCAAGATTTCCATTCTAACAGTTCAAAATCCCCCCTGTTTTTGATCCATATAAACGAACATGCCTTTATCTCATCTAATGCCGTATCTGGATTTGTAATCTTGTGGTTCATATTTAGATACATGAAGAGAAAATCAAACTAACAATATGAAGTCAATTACTGATATTAATGAAAGTGGTGTTGGGTGATAATCTGATATTCATGAAATAATCGCCACGGGACGCCTTTTTAGTGTCAGCTATCATAAGTATCAGTATTTTGTAATCTGAGACAAATCATTTACATGTTCTGAAAAGCCAAAAGTATATTTCTTCAGTAGTTATAATCCAAATTGCTTAATTATGATTAGAACACTACCTACAGATTTTTTTTGGGTTTCCTTGTTTATTTCAGTAATTAGAGTTCTGTTCTGATGCATACATATGTGTGTTTGTTTATGTATGCATAGCCTTGATGACAAAAGATATTGCCTACATATGTGAAGTTTGACTGAAAATCTACATGTCAATAGAAAAGTCATAAGTATAACCATAAATAGTTGTAGGCAGTATCTTTGGTCATCAAGGTCAATGCGTACATGAATGAAGACACATATGTATGATTCACTGTTACCCTCTCCTTAAGTACACAGGATATTGTTAGTACATATATTCTCTTCTGAAGCTGTTAATATTCTTCTTAGTATAATGCGATTACAATCCATATTCTGCACTGTATTTAATTGACGTAACATGTAAAACTTTATTTCTGCTGTTGGCATATTGTGATGATGTTACATAACTATTCTTTTTGTAACAGATGGTTTATGTTTTATCGATTTACAACAAGAAGGAGAAATACCATCGGATTACGGTACATAAACTTTACTTGGCTTTTCAATTTAGTGCGGGGATGTACTTTGTTGTTGACTTAGGATTCTTTTGCATATGTGTGGAGAGATGAAACAGTAAAAGTTACCTCTTTTTCTGCCAATTCTGTTTTACTTTTACCAGTTCTAAAGACTTGACAAATGGCAAATGTCCTTCAGTATCTTGTTGGTTTAGAGTTGTATTATTAGAGGATGCAACATAACTTTTATTTTGTTCAGAGTTACATAAACAAACTGTTCTTCCTGTTTAGATGGCAGCTTTTAACATCCAGGAGGCACTTATCTGGAAAGAAAAAATTGAGTCTGTTATTGACCAGGTACATATTTTTTACAGACTAATGTTATTGGTAGAACACAATTTTTTCTTAAAATTTGTCAAATATTCGTAATCGGTTTACATATGCTCTTGTGAAAGCTAATGTCTTCTCAATGATGCAGCATCAGGAGTCACTAGTTGCCAATGGGAATAAGTACCAGTCTTTTGAATATAAGTCTGGCATGGATAGTGGAAGGAATGCTTCCTCATCAGATCAAGAAAGCCAGTAAGTAAAATTTGTATGTAATATGCACTTATTAATTTGTTTTTCTTCTTCCATTGTTCTTTTAGTTGTTTTATGTAATTACTCCTTGATTTGCAGGTACAGTGCAGCTGAAGATGAAGAAGATTCACAGCCAAGTTTGATGCGAAGAACAACTATTGGAAATGGTGATTGGTTTTCTTCCTCCTTTTACATTTATTTTACTTTTCTTTAATGGCAACATGTACTTTACTTATCCTCCCACCCTGTTTTGCCACCTACGTTATTCTATTTATACTTTTTGATAGGCCCTCCTGAATCTATATTGGATTGGACCCAAGAAAGTTCAACATTGGCAAGCCAAAATACCAACAATCAAGCATTTTCAAGGAAACATTGGCGGCTTCTTCAGTGCCAAAATGGTTTTTTTTGCTGAATCTTTTAAGAACTTTGAAAACCAATTATTGGTTACAATGGGAAATCTAAATCATTTATTTTTTTATGAATATTTCATTCAGGACTTCGTATCTTTGAAGAACTTCTAGAAGTTGACTTCCTTGTATGAGTTATTTTCTTATTTATCCCACCACTTGTAGCATAATATAATTTTACACAATTACCAGAATAAACATTTACATCTTATTGTTATCTTTGCAGCCAAAGAGCTGTAGTAGGGCTATGAAGGCTGTGGGTGTTGTGGAAGCCAGCTGTGAAGAAATATTTGAGCTTGTAATGAGCATGGATGGAACACGCTCTGAGTAAGCATTTTTTTGTACTCTAATATACATAATAAATGCTTGTTTCTGCTTATTTTTTTCTGTACTCAAGTTTTATGTCTCAGCTGGTTTCTTGATTCTTTAATATGCTTTATGCTGTATTGCATTGATGAAATGCGCAGGTGGGATTGTAGTTTTCAAGATGGTAGCTTGGTTGAGGAGGTTGATGGTCATACAGCAATTCTATACCACAGGCTTCAGCTGGATTGGTTTCCCACGTAATACATTCTTGTTCTTAGTGTGTATATTTTTCTAGGTTATATAGAATGCATGTTCTTGATTTCGATCATTGCAACTAAGGATGAGTTAAACAACAACTTCTAAAATATGTGTAGCTCACTGTTATACATATTGTTAGACCTTTAGAATGTCTTCCATGCTCAAAGTTCATTTATCAATATATAATGCTACTGGATTCAATAACAATAGAAGTAAAAGGTAGATTCTTAACTATTTGAAGTCCAAAATAACACTTTATGTGTTCGGTTCTCTTATAGATTTGTGTGGCCACGTGACCTTTGTTATGTGCGGTATTGGCGCCGAAATGATGATGGGAGTTATGGTGAGTGCATACATCAGTTAAGTATTTGTTGCTTAGTCTTTTCAAGTGTAATTATTTTTTAAATGTTGAGTTATACTTGTTATCTGCAGTTGTACTATTTTGTTCAAGGGAGCATGAGAACTGTGGCCCACAACCAGGATTTGTGCGCGCTCATATTGAGAGTAGAATCTTTACCTTTTGTACGCTAAATAATAATTCTATGTTCTTCATATCGATATCATAATCACAATTGTAATTTAGGTGGAGGGTTTAATATTTCCCCTTTGAAACCTCGAAATGGACGGCCAAGGTCACAGGTCCAGCATCTTATGCAAATTGATTTGAAGGGATGGGGCGTGGGTTATGTTTCATCGTTTCAGCAACATTGCCTGCTGCAAATGTTAAATAGTGTTGCTGGTGAGTTGCAATATATTATACTGAATCTTGTAAATGGGTTAATAGTTTATTTAATTTGATTGTTGATAATAGGCCTGCGGGAATATTTTGCTCAAACTGATGAAAGGATTCCACCAAGAATACCTGTTATGGTTAATATGGCGTCAGCTGTTCCAACAAAAAAGTCACAAAAGATTCATTTGACATCTGTTCATAATCGAAGTCAATCTCTTGATAATGCTGCAAAAATGATGGATGAATACTCGGATGAAGATGAAGATTTACAAATCCCTGATGAAGAGGTGGTAGCGGGTTATATCCATTTTATTTTGTTTTGACATTATTACATTTTCTTATTTTGGTCTCAAACATTTTCAGGCATATACCATTGAGCAGGAGACCAAAAGGACTGGTAGGCTATCAGTATATAAAAAAACTTATTACATGTTATGATATTCTACTTATTATGCAATTTACCTATTTGTAGCTTTCGAAGAAGAACCTGTTGTTGAAATTGATCTGTCTTGTTTTTCGGGTAATCTCCGGCGAGATGATAACGAAAATAGCCGTGACTGTTGGAGAATATCTGATGGAAACAATTTTAAACTTCGTAGCAAGCGTTTTTGCTATGATAAATCGAAGGTCTATTACCACCTGATTCCGTCACATTAATTTTTTCTTTAGTATTTTAAAAAATAATTTTCTAATATCTCATGCTTCCTTTTATATTCTTGTTACATGTGATTAAAGATGCCTGGAGGCAAACCTCTTATGGATCTTGTTGCTGTTGACTGGTTTAAAGACACCAAACGGATGGACCATGTTGCTAGACGCCCGGGTTGTGCTGCACAGGTAAGTTTTTAAAAATTTTGTAGGCTGTAAGATTAACTTTTCTTAGATTATTTATCCTGTGTAGTCGTTGTCAATCTAGCAATACTATTATTTTACGGATTCTTACTAATGGAAGCTACTTTGGTGATTTTTCTTTATGTGTAGATTCATGTTTTGGTAATTGAGTTGATGATTTAAGATTTCATATAACTCCATTCTTAGGTAGCAGCTAATATATTTTTGTGATTCAAAAAAACAATAGTATTAAACATCTTGCAAGTTCTTAAAAGGGTTAGGTGTTGCTACTTGCAATTGTGGTATATTATAGATGTTTTCAGGTATAAAATATATGCCAATAGTAATTAGATCCCTATTCAAAACAACTAATATGTTATTTAAATATATGGCTCATATGCTTTATCCATGTATAGTTAGTACAGTTTTCAATACCATATACTATAGGATTAGAATGAATGATTAAATAATCTGTAACAAGTTACTGTTTCAACACCATTGTATCCTTATTGAGAAAAAGAAGCTTTTTCCTTTAGTATTGTTCTAACTTGAGACTTGTGTCATAGCCACTTTCACTTAAGTATTAGAAAATTTGGTGCCTTTTGATTGTCGAGGTTTAGAAAGAACAAACTTTCTACTAAATCTATAGCAATTACTTATTTAAGTTAAATTTAAATATCTAAGATGTATAAACATATCAGTTCTTGTTTGGGTTATTCATTCTTATATTTTTGCATTTCTGTATAGGTTGCCTCTCAGAAGGGACATTTTTGCTTAGTGTTCAATCTTCAAGTAAGCATCTAAAAATGTCTAGATTTAAATAATTTTCATATTTTTTTGTTAAAATAATAACAATTTATTACCAAAGGTACCTGGTTCAACCAACTACAGCATGGTCTTCTATTTTGTGACCAAGGAATTAGCAGACGGTTCTCTCTTGCAGCGGTTTGTTGATGGTGATGATGAGTTTCGCAATAGTAGGATGAAACTCATACCATCAGTCCCTAAGGTATTGTTTGTTCAGTTATTTAAATCGTTTCATTCAAAGATCTAGAATGTTATAATAATATGTTTCTGAATCATGATTAGCACTTTAAAAATAAAAATTTGATACTGAACCCATTTTGACCCGTCTATCCTGCCACGTGTACTATGAGGCAATCATTTTCTGACATATCACGTATGAATATGGCAGGGGTCCTGGATAGTGAGGCAGAGCGTTGGAAGCACCCCTTGTCTTTTGGGAAAAGCAGTTGATTGTAACTATATCCGTGGTGCCAATTATCTAGAAGTAATCTTCCCACTTTCTGTTTAATGTCGATGGATATTGTCAAATAGACACATATATATGTTTGAGGATGTTGAATTTGTTCTCTCCACTTGGCAGGTAGATGTGGATATTGGTTCTTCTACTGTGGCTAATGGAGTCTTGGGTCTTGTAGTTGGTGTTATCACTAGCCTTGTGGTTGACATGGCTTTCCTTGTACAGGTATGTGTAACACCCTGAACTTTAGCACCGTTTTTAGAAGTATGTTGACCTTTAAACCAAATATATTGGAAGACTTTTAAAATACATTCGCAAGAAACTTGTTTTACATCCTAGGTATTATCTTCCCAAACGATTTATACATTTGTTAATTCAAACAAAAGTTTCTTTCCAAAAAGGGTGTACGAAGTTAATCACACAGCCAATTATCCAAATTTCTTCTTAGATTTATCAAGCAATGATATCTAGTTCTCAATGGCCTTCTTACCACAACCTTGTGCGGGTTCGCTACCAAATCCATATAGCTTGGTTATGTTCGGGAGCCCGACATCTTTCAGTCCATACTTGAAAATTACCTGTTTTCGCCCACCTGTCTTGCCACCTATTTTTTCCTTATCACACAAAGTGAATTAAGTTCATGACATGATATTGTTTTATGCATTTATTATCTCCTGTTGGTCATATCATCCAAAACTATATGTTGCATTTAGCAATTTGTGCAATCAAAGCATACCATATTTGATACCTATTCATATGTAAGGCAGGATTATAGAAAATATAATCCTACTGTAAGCAGTATAAGTTAGCCCTCAACTGTTCTGTTCCCTTTTTATTTTCAGGCAAACACAACCGATGAGTTGCCAGAGCGGCTTATTGGTGCTGTTAGAGTTTCACATCTAGAGCTAAAGTCTGCAATTGTTCCCAAATTGGAACCTGATCCATAACCATAAATTGATTTTCTTTTATGTGGTATGTTCCCGCTCTAGCTTCGTCTTTTATTTGAGTTTTTTGGCATCCCAATATAGCAATATATTTGGCTCTTTTATAGGCAGGGTTAATTTATTTTTCAGATCTGTCTAACTTCAGGTACATAAAGAATGTATTGAAACTTAGTAGCAAGATACTTGCAGGCTAGCAGGTAGCGTAGAAGTCCTTTCGGTTTTAGAAATTTTATTATCACATGTCGCGTTTATAATCTGTTTTTTATTCCATTGACAGCAACTGAGTGGACAATGTAAAGCAGTTACTTTGAAGATAATGAACATCAGAAGCTGGAATGTGACTTTCTACTTACATGGAACAAATTCATTTGAATACTTTCAAGATATATTTGTAAGCGGTGACAGTTTTTTTTACCCTTGAGTGACCCTTTCCCCATCCCGAACCAATACACACACACCCAGAAAAAAAGTATGTGTTTTGAACTTCATAGATTTTGACCTATTTCTGTATAAAAAGAACAAGGGACCTGAACTTTGTATTTTTCTTATACCACATTGGGTACATAGCTGTTGGATGGTTAAGAGTTAGACTGAAAATTTTCTTCTCATTAGCATCTTGAGAAAGTTCATCACTTTAAGTTCGTATACCAAATATTTACCAGGTGTATTGTATTGAAACGAGTCATGGTTATGGGTTGACAAGTAAAACTCGACCACGAACCCAAAAGTTGACAAAATGTGAATATCATATCAAATACATGAACCTAAACATGATATGGGTTTTGGCGGGTTGACATGACCATAACCTGCAACATGAAATTTTATCTTATTCTTATTAATTAGTGTTTTTAAGTATTTTAAACTTGCTGGAGTGGACACAAAGAGACAATTAAAGAAACGGGGAAGTGGATAACGAAAGTAAACGATGCATGGTCAACCCGTTGATCAGCGAAACCATGTATTGACAGACCGAACGGTCAAACTGTTGATCAGCGCAACCATGTCTTGACAGACCCCCGACGGGTCATTTTTTCATTCATAAGTCAGTTTAATCAACTTTAGAAATAACATTTACTAAGGTTATTTGTAGTTATGAAGCCTCTAGAGGTATTAATACAATTCCAATCAGCAAAGGGTTTTATGACCTAAAAGTGTGTAGTCATAAAACCCTCTCATTTTTTACCCAATTAATATTAAGTGATGGACCAATCAAAGATTGAGAAAGGGTTGAGGGGAGGCGCCATCTTTATCATGTCTTATTCAATTTTTGGTGATATAGCGCCTCTATGTGATGGTGTTCCGGCGTTATTGGGCCACCATCAGCCCCTATCCCGCCCACTACACATAACAAAAAAAACAAAAAAAAAAACAAAAGGGGTTAAACGAGTGTGTTAGTACTTTTAGTTAATCTTGTAAGAATGAAGGTTATTTAAAAAAAAAGCTAGGTATACTTTAAAACCGCTTTAAAACTAGTGTATAGTTTTCTCACTTTTCGGAAAAAAATTATCAGAGTTTATAACGCGGTTTATTTTTGTACTTGTACTATTGTAGCATCTCACCTTATTATATACCTCTTCTTTTAATTTTATATTATTTTTATTTTTATTTAATATATAAATTAGCTTTTCTACTAATTTACAATATTATAAAAGTTTAAATAAGTAAATATACTTATATGAGCGTCAATACCAAATAAAGTATTTTTTTTAAACGAAATTAGTTTTTAATTAAACTTATATCTTGAAATAAATTATTAGATAAAACTAATGGGTTGGGTTCTATAGAAAACCAATATTTTATAAAAAACCAAAAAACCAAGGAAAAAAATTATTTTTTTTTAAACTCTTTTTATATGTTTCTTTCATGATTTTAAGAATATTGGAAAAAGAAAAAACTTTAAAAACGTTTTCGAGTTTTTTTAAAAAATAAAATAAAATTCGAATTTTAGCTTGAAATTAATATTGCACTATGCAACAATAATATAAAATTGGTTTATGAATGTCAATTCTTTGTTTTTTACATTATTCGCATAAACCACATTCATATTTAAGTTAAGTCTCTTGTTTTTAAGTAGTTTTAATTATAATGCATTATGCAATACTATTGGTACTATTGCATGATGCAATAATAAAAAAAATCACTAAACTTTCAATTTTTTAATTTTTTTTCCCATAAGTAAAGCTAATAAAATTATAGAATTTTTGGTGAAATTATTTTTAAAAAATATTAATATATGAAGAAGTTATAGAGAAAAAAAGGTTGGTTTTTTGGTTTTCTGGATAATTATTGGTTTTCTATAGATCTTTCCCCTAAAACTAATTTACATCCAAGGAAAATTACAAAAACAAAAAGAAATCTTATGTGTGCAACAAAGGATGTTCAAGTTCTTAACAACAACAGATACACAAAACTTTTATAAAACACAAAATTTTAATAAAAAACAAAACTTAGAAATGTACTTTGGAGTGACATTTTGGGTCGACTTTTAGTGACAAAATGTTGACATCGATATCACAGACGCTATCAACCTTCGCTCCCACCTTTATAAACTTCAAAACACTCACTTTCCCATGCATAACCGAAGTAGACGTAAAATTCAGCCGTCCCGTCCCGATATCGTTATAAAAATTCGGATCACTCGCCATTTTACCCCCCGTAATATTCGCGTAAGTTGTCAACGTGAAACTACCACGAGCGGGCACCTCTGAATGCTCCACGGGGACCTCGGATATTAACATCCCTCGATAGTAAACATATGCAATCGAGTCCTTGAACTTAAAACTCCCATAGTTGCGGTTATTGATCGTCAAGGTTAGACCCAGGCTCGCGTTTATGAGTACGTTCGGGTACAGTTGGATTTGAAGGTTTTCGAGATTGGTTGGGCGTGCTGTGATATGCGGGTCCTTCGGTTTGAAGACCGTGAAGTATAAGAGTATAGAAACCGCGATGAAGATGACAGTTGCTGATGCGGTCACGCCACAGCAAATCTTGAGAGGTTTTAGCGATCTTCGTTTTGTTGTTACCATTTTTTGTGTGTGGATTATTTGATTTGTAAAATGTTTGTTTATGTATTGGAGGAGGTGAACTAGTGAACTAAGGGTAGAATGTTGTTTTGTTTGTTTAGTACTTAAAAGTGGTATAAAAAAGTAAGGCTGTAGATACGTACCTCTAACTCCGTTTGGTTGAATACATTTTTGTTCTTTAAAATGTGTATGCAGTTAATATAGTAGTCATTTTTTTATTTTTTTTGAACGGCTAACACCTATATATTTCATAGATCATATAATAATGATCATCTTTTAACACCTATATATTTCATAAATCAATACTAAATGTTTAAATGTGGAATCTGAGTTGGGCTTGACAAAGAGAATTTGGTGCATATGGCCCGTGAAAGTGACATGAATCAAATAATATGGTTGAGCCCATAAAGATTTAATTTGTAGCCCAGTTTGTAGTGAAAGATGGAAGAAGAGTGGACCAATTTAGAGCCGACGATTTCTAACACGGACTTG
Organism: Deinandra increscens subsp. villosa; assembly: GCA_039602395.1. NCBI lineage: Eukaryota > Viridiplantae > Streptophyta > Magnoliopsida > Asterales > Asteraceae > Deinandra > Deinandra increscens. Next base: position 131,532,307 of record JBCNJP010000007.1, on the reverse strand, counting down.
TTCGATACGATATGATAGTATGACACGAAGTTAAACATGTTTGGATTTGTGCTAAACATGTTCCGTGCCATAAACAGGTTGACACATTTATGACACGATTAAAATCGCGTCTCAAAAAGTTTTAAAGTGCGTATAGCCTGTTTATGACACGATTAAACTTGTTTATATATTTTAGTTTTACAATAAAAAAAAAATTAAGTACATATTTATATATTAGCATTTTATGGGGTTTTTTTTTTAGAATATGCTATGAATTGTTTATTAAGGATACTACTGTTATAGATTGTAATATTCAAGTTATCTTAATTTTACAAAAAAAAAAGTTATCTTTCTTTTAACTTTTTATTCGTTAAGCGTGTTAAATGGGTTAGTCAGTCATAATAATACCAACGAGCAATGTCTTAATGGTATCTAAGAGAGAGTTGAGTTCCTGACTAAAAGGTCATGGGTTCAACCCTTACAGGGGTTTTTTTGACAGTAGTATGTTTCCCCCTAAACTGTTGTGCTAGTTGAGTGCAGAGCTGATGTACAAGCTTCCCCATAAGGTACGTGACAATCTCTGTCACCCTCAGAGTGGAAATGATCGTGTGGGTGGTGTAATGCCTACGTCAATAGTCTGAAATCGCCTTTAAGAAAATGGTCAGTCATAATAATAAATAAATCAAATACTGTCAGGGGCGAAACTATTTGGGGCAGGAGGTCCCAACGCACCACCTGAACTTTTGATTATTTTTTTTAGTTTTATGTTAATGTGTATCATTGTTGGCCATGAAACTTGCAAGAAGAAAGGTTTTGTGCAGAAGATGGAAGGGGATAAAAGAGATGGAGTATTAAAGATAAATTATTTAAATTATATTTTATTGTTTGGGAATTAGTAAAAGCCTTGAAATTTGAAAGACAAAAACATAAGCCTTAAGAATAGGGATAATTACAATCATTTATTAAAGTTTTTGTAGTTTTGTAAAATAAAATTGCCAGTCTATATTCTTAAAGCTAATTTATTGTTTAATTTTACATAAATGTGTTTGGGCTGGATTAATTTATATTGTACGTAACGAAATGTTTACCACCCCGCGCATTGCTGCGGGGTTGAATTTTTATATTGAATGAAAGTCAAAAAGTTAAGTGATCTAAAACGTAAAAGTTTAAAAGTCTCATGGTGAAAGTATAAAACTATAAAAGTATACTAAAAGCGAGAGTAGAAAAGTTAAATTTCGTGGTAAAAGTAGAAGACAAAAAAACTTAAAACAAAAATAAAAACTTTAAAAGTTTGAGGGTTAAAAAGTTAGGGAGTACAAACGTAAAAGTCTAAAAGTCTAGTCGTGAAATTATAAAACTATAAAAATATACTAAGTTAAGGGGTATAAAACGTAAAAGTCTAAAAGTCTCGTGGTGAAAATATAAAACTATAAAAGTATACTAAAAACGAAAGTAGAAAAGTTAAAAGTTTCGTGGTCAAAGTAGAAGACAACAAAACTTAAAATAAAAAAAAACTTTAAAAGTTAGAGGGTAAAGAAGTTAAGGGGTATAAAACGTAAAGAGTAAATTACGGCTATAGTCCCTGTGGTTTGCACGTTTTTCACCTATAGTCCCTAGGCTTCAATTTTTACGCCTATAGTCCCCAAGGTTTAGGGGTCCGTTACACCGGTGGTCCCTGACCCTAATGACCGTTAAAAAAATCTGTTAAGTAGATGCGAATTGACATTTATACCCTTCTCTTTAAATAATAAATAAATAAACCCAAAAACTAAAAGATGGGCCCCACTGGTTATCATCATCGTCATTTACCTTCTTCCCCAATATCCGTCCGTCCACCGCCACCACCATTTCCGTCCACCGACACCACCCCGACTTCGAATCTTTTGCTCGTACAACAACGGTTTTCAGATATAGAGTCTTATAAAGTACAGGGCAAGGAAACAGACATCCTTTTTCTCCTTGTTTGCTGTTTCTAATCGAAACATTCACTGGTTTTCTCCATTTTAATTCTCCTCTGTTTCCGGCGATCTTGACTGTGGCCGCCGCCGTCGCCGCCACTACTTTTTGCTCCATCTCCGCCGCCGCTGCGACCTTCATCACCACCGCTCCGTGTTCTTGTTTTCTTCGATTTAAGGTATGATCTACAGTTGATTTTCGAATTCGAAACATTCACTGGTTTTCTCCATTTTAATTATGCCTGAGAAATTGCCTTGTACTCTCCCCGACGGCTGCCGGAGATGAACGACGGAGAAAGCCGGAGTTCCGATCACCACGCCGATTAGGTAATCTCTGATGTATCCACAGGCGTAGATCTGGAACTCAACTGCAGATGTTTCGCAGTAGATGAAATTCGTGCACTTTCCCCTAATCTGTCATGGTGGCGCTGAACGGAGATGGTAGTGGTTGTGGACTGAAATGATGGTGGCGGTGACAGAGACGGTGCTGGAGGTGGACGGAGACGGTGCTGATTGGTTACAGCATAATGATGGTAAAGTTAATACACTCTATTATTAATAACAAAAATCAGATTGACGGAGACGGTGCTAGAGGTGGACGGAGACGGTGCTGATGGTCGTGAAGAAATGATGGTGAAGTTGTAGATAGGAAGATGAGGGTAAACTTGTAACTTTATATATTTTTTATTTTTTCTATTTTTAATAAGGGGTATAATCGTCATTTTAAAAAAGTTAACAGACTTTTTTAACTGTCGTTAGACTCAGGGACCAAAGCCGTAACGAGCCGTAAAAGGTTAGGGACCAAAGCCGTAAAAAACGAAGCCTAGGGACCATAGACGTAAAACGTGCAAACCACAGGGACGAAAGCCGTAATTTACTCAAACGTATAAAACTATAAAAATATACTAAAAACGAAAGTAGAAAAGTTAAAAGTTTCGTGACCAAAGTAGAAGACAACAAAACTTAAAATTAAAAAAAAAAAGTTTTTTACGTAGATACACATATAATTAAGAAATATCTTTATTGTACTATTTTTACAAAGATATTTACATTAATATATCTTGGGGGGACGAGAACACGTCCTTGTTCCATGGATATATTAATTCTAATCTTGCCAATAATCGTATCAATGGTCTTCGGATTGGTGATGGGTGGTCCGAGGATCCGGAGGATATTAAAAACGCGGCTTTCGTTTTTTTTAAAGATATTTTTGCTCAAAAAAGGTGTCGTCGGCCTATTTTAAATTGTGAAGGGATCTGTGGGGTTTCAAGGGAACAATGGGAGTTTTTGACCCGGCCGTTTTCTAAGGACGAAATCAAGAACGCGGTGTGGTGTTGTGATGGGGACAAAGCTCCGGGGCCTGATGGTTTCTCTTTTGATTTTTTGAAATTTTTTTGGGGTGAGATTGAGGCTGATTTCATAAAAATTTTCGATCATTTTTACGACTCCGGAAGTATCTCTAGAGGGTGTGGGTCTTCCTTCATTCACCTCATCCCCAAGGTGGTTGACGCCCAACGCCTTGGCGAGTTCAGGCCTATAAGCTTGGTCAGTTGCACCTCAAAGGTTATCTCAAAAGTATTGGCGGGTCGTATGAAGGAGGTGTTAAATTCAATCATCTCCGAGCACCAAATGGGTTTTGTGGCAGGATGATACATTGTTGATGGTCCTTTGATTATTAACGAGATTTTGGCTTGGATGAAATGGGCTAAAAAGAAATGTTTATTTTTCAAGGTGGATTTTTTGAAAGCCTATGATTCGGTGGATTGGGGCTTTCTTGATTCGGTGCTTGAGCGGATGAACTTTTCGATCAGGTGGAGGACGTGGGTGAGGGGCATTATTTCATCTTCTTGGTCGTCGGTCATTGTGAACGGGTCTCCGTCGCGGGATTTTCGGTGCTTTAGGGGGGGTGAGGCAAGGCGATCCCCTATCGCCCTATTTGTTTGTGGTGGTGATGGAGGCCTTGGGGTGGATGTTATCCAAGGCGGTGTCTGTCGGAGTTTTGGAAGGAATTCAAGTTCCTAACGGGGGTCCCCTGCTATCTCATTTATTTTATGCCGACGACGCTATTATCGTGGGAAATTGGTCCGAGGCTAATGTGGTTAATTTATCTCGTTTATTTCGTTGTTTTTATCTTATTTCAAGATTAAAAGTCAACTTCTCTAAATGTGCTCTTTTTGGTGTGAATGTGGAGCAAGTTGAAGTTAGAAGGTTGGCTAATATTTTGAAGTGCGAAGATGGGTGTTTCCCGTTTGTTTATTTGGGTATGCAGGTAGGGGCCAAGATGAGCCGTCGAATAAATTGGGAAAGTGTGGTGATGTGTTTCGTAAACGGGTCACGAGGTGGAAAGCTAAGCATCTTTCGATGGGTGGTCGTTTGGTGCTTGTCAAGAGCGTCTTAGATAGCCTTCCGACATACTATTTTTCTCTTTACAAAGCCCCAAAAAATGTGTTCAAACTTTTAGAGAAAATTAGATTTAATTTTCTTTGGGGAGGGACCGAAGAACGGAAGAAAATTCATTGGATAAAAAAGGATGATTTGTGTGTGCCGAAGAATGAAGGGGGGTTGGGTTTATCTAAGTTGGCGGACATTAATTCCAGCTCTCTTTGTAAGTGGCTTTGGAAGTTTAAAGTTGAGGAGACCCGTTTATGGCGAAGGGTGGTTTACGGAATTCATGGAGGGGGATCCCATTCAGAATTTTTTCCATGTAGAAAGGAAATTACCGCTGTTTGGAAAGCAATTGTCACTGTGAATAATGATTTGGACAAGAAGGGTATGATAATGCATAGATGGATGGATTACTCTAATGGCCAGTGGGTTTGGAAAGGAGAAGGTAACCATGGCTTTTCTACTAAAGCTGTGCGACTTACTCTGGCCAAAAGGGAGTCTTCAAGGGCGGAGTTTATTTTTCATTGGAGCAAGCTCGTCCCGTCTAAGGTGAATATCTTGGCATGGCGAGCTCAAAGAGATCGTATTGCCACGTCGGAAGCGCTTAGAAAAAGGAATATACAACGAGTGTCGGAGATGTGTAAGTTATGTAGTGAGGAGTTGGAATCGGTGAGCCATTTATTCACCGGGTGCGGTTTTTCGATGGTCATATGGAGCTGGCTCGCGGATTGGTGTAAGGTCCCTAACCTCTTTTTCTTTTCGATGGATGACGTCTTGCAGTTTTTTAAAGACAGAATGGTTGATCCTAATAAGAAAGAGGTGATTCACGGGATCATTCTTACCGCGCTTTGGTGTTTATGGAAGGAGAGGAACGCCGTGTGCTTTTAAGGGAGAGTTCCTTCCGTGAGTAAAGTAATTTTGGATATTAAATGTTGGTGTCAAATATGGATTAGTAGTAGATGTAAAAAGACCATTGATTTGTCTAGTTGTAGCATGTTGTAATCTGTTCTTGTTGGGGCGTTGTTTGGTGCGGTGCCTTTCTAGCTTCTTGCTAGTAAGGTTTCCTTGGTGGTTAATAAAAGTGCCGTTCAAAAAAAATATATATCTTGGTCTGGTTTTATTTTATTGGTGTCTTATCAATCATTTTGTGTTTTCGTATTGTACGTCAGCTCGTTTTCTCATTCGTAGCATCGGTGTAGCCTATCTATGATATTTTTTAAACTAATATGAATATCTATTGTGACCCTCTATTTAAAATTTTCTAGTTCCGACTCTCTAATAATCTCGTAATTCCGTAAACCCAAATCCACGATTCCACTCAGCCTCCTCGATAGGCACATCCAACTTGTAGTCAACGGTTCGCGTCCAACCCTCCTTTTAATTCTAGAATTCCTGTCTCTAGCTATTGGGCCCAAAAGCCCAACTGTGTTTCACGAGACTATGAGAGCAGCAATATCATAATTATATGAAGAGTAAATTACGGATTTCGTCCCTGAGGTTTGCACAAATTTCGGATTTCGTCTTTAAGTTTCATTTATTACGGATTTCGTCCTTAAGTTTTGCAAAAACGTATCGGATTTCGTCCTTTTGACTAACTTCTGTTAAAATTTTCTGTTAAACGGATGTAAAAAGACAATTATACCCTTGTCTTTAATTAATATAAATTAAAAAATATATATATATATATATATAAGTTAGAAACCTAACTTCCGGCAGGTCCCACCCCACCACCAATTCATCTTCTTCACCATCTTCCGAGTTCCGACCACCTACTCCGGCCACTTCCACCAATTATATCTCCGCTCATTACCGCTTTCACTGTAAAGAGCATGGTCTGAACATAAAATCTGAGGCACGAGTTCACCTTTTTTCAGAACCAAAATCCAAATTAAGAACCGTGGGATGTGTTCCTTCATCTAGGAAATTTGATTAATGGATCCCTGATTCTTTTTATTCAAGAGAACTAATTAACGGACCCCTGAATTTTGATTTTTGGAGAGCTTGAACGTCGCCGGCGAGTTACGGACCCCAAATATTCATCGATTCCGATGGCGGGTTTCCGGTGACGGAAATTGGTGGTGGTGAACAACAGAAACAATATTCCTCCATGACCCCTCCTCCGTCAACGGCTCCTCTCAACCGGTCCTTGCACGGCGATTCCATTTTGTTACTTTATCTGGATTCAATCGCCGTTTCATTCTCCGTCGACGGTTGAATCGAGTTCCGATTCTAGATCTCCGACGCCCAACGGTCCCACAGCCACCACCTCATGCCGCGAAACTTCTTCTCCGGCGACTTGAAGGTTCAATCGTTGTTTCATTCTCCAGCGATAATAACCATGTGAGAGATTTGATTTGGAAAGGAATTTGGGTTTACTACAAGTTTGGAGAAGGAGATCCGACGGTGGGGTGGGGGGGGGGTAGGGTTATAACTTCTTCTTTTTTTTAATTAAAATTAAAATACAAAAGTAGGGGTATATTAGGAAATTTAAAAAAGTTAACAGAGTTTTTTAACGTCCGTTGGGGCCAGGGACGAAATCCGATACGTTTTTGTAAAACTTGAGGACGAAATCCGTAATAAATGAAACTTAAGGACGAAATCCGAAATTTGTGCAAACCTCAGGGACGAAATCCGTAATTTACTCTTATATGAATTTGATTTTTATAACATTTTCATTTGTTTTTTGAAATGGCATAATATTTGCATTTTAAAATAAATAGAAACTAGTATTTATAAAGAATGGTTATGAAGCTTGACGTATTAATACGTTATGACTCGGGTTCAACTTAATTACTTTGTTTGAGTTTATTTTTCCACAACATACTAAACGCCAATAATGATATAAAACGCTATAATTTGTAACCATATAGGTACATTCAGATACAAATTAATATTAAATAGAGTGAACCTAAAATACACCGATTACTTATACCCACTCTTAACTATTTATAAGTTATGTTATAGTCTCACTAATTATCAATGTCTTCCAAACCTTTATAAAAATAAATAGATACTAAAATATAAATATTAATATTAAATATAGGTACATTCATCTACTAATTAATATTAAATAGAGTGAACCAAAAATGCACCGATCACTTATACGCACTCTTAACTATTTATAAGTTATGTTATATTCTCACTGATTATCAGTGTCTTCCAAACCTTTATAAAAACAAATAGATACTAAAATATCAAATGTAGGTACATTCAGATACAAATAATATTAAATAGAGTAAACCTAAAATGCATCAATCACTTATACTCGCTTTTAACTATTTATAGGTTAAGTTATAGTCCACTGATTATCAATGTCTTCCAAACCTTTATAAAAATAAATACATACTAAAATATATTATTTTTTTGAACTTACCTAAAATTTGGATGTTACAAAACTACATGTTTACGTGTGTTGTTTTACGGTGAAGTGTCACATTTAAAAGAAAAGAAAAAAAACACATTTAGAAGAATAAAAATTACAACTTCAGTATATTCCTTATTTTCTTTATTCAAATCCAGCACATTCACAAAAAAAAAATCTAGCATAAACTATCATATTTATAAGAAGAAATTTTTTTAATTATTAGAAGATCAACTTAGTTTATAATCTTTATATGCCGCAACAAGAGATCCAACGGCTCTAACAACAAGTCCGTGATCTGTAGTTGCAGCGGGAGATATGGCGAAAACCAAGTCGAGCACTATTATCGTTTTTAACGAAGATGACGACGGAGAGGAGTATCCACTCGGCTTCCCCCCATCCAAATAAAAAATCTGAGATCATTCACGTTTATAAATGACCAAATTAAAAAATAGAAAACAAACAAACCAATGAAATAATTGTGGCAACTTGTTCAATGGTCCAACTGACCGGTTGGCCATCCTTTTAATTCAATTAATTCTGCACGTGACAATGATTGTAGTGAGTTATTTTTATTTTTATTTTTTATTTTTTATAGAAGTTCTCTACTAAAAGATCTAAAATGCATGGTGATGGTGTGCAAAGTTCTTCAGAAATTTAGAAATTAAGGTCGAGTTTTTGTTATGAATAGTCCAAGTTCATATGCCTAAACAACTAGACTAAGTCAAATTTCACTCAGATTCAGTATCTAATTGTATTACTGTTTTTTAACGGCCAACGGATATCCCGAAAAGTTAGAGAGTATTTCAGTTGAGTTCATTCAGGACAAATCCACGTTCACGAGCGGGCCGTGTGGTAAAATTTAGGAGTTTAGGGATCAAACTTGTGACCTCTTAGTCGTAAATCTTCCCTCATCGCGAGTAACCACTTAAACAAGTCCTTATGGTTTAATTATATCACTGTTAGTTGTGAAATATACATTCACGACAGCAATGGCGTAGCTTAGTGGAGTTGCCGGGGGGGGGGGGGGGGGATCGCCGCTGTGAAAGGTTGAGTCTTAAGCCTTAATTACCCATTAATTAACACACAATCGGTCCCACACCCATGTCACCATATTGTAAACGAACTGTATGTTTCTTAGGCTATGTATAGTGGTCAAGTCGCATAAAACCCCACCCTTGGACGTTTTCTGTCAGGTGACAGGTGACGTGGCAAAGGGCTGTGTGTGGGGGGGGGGGGGGGTGATATTTAAAGTGGTGTAGTGGAGGGACTTTATTGTGTGTGTGTGGGGGGGGGGGGGGGGTGATATTTAAGAAAAAGGTTGGCTAATCAAAAGAAGGAGAGATGATCAACATTCACTTCAGAGGCGCGATGGAGGTCACACCCTTTGACATTTTCCAGCCCATAGTGCCCCGGGGTTAGCGCCTACTACACATACCCTTTGACATTTTCCAGCCCATAGTGCCCCGGGCAATGAAACCAAAAAATTATGGATTAGCGCCTACTATACATAGCCTTATTGACAAGTGGACATATTATAGACTACATGTTAGTTTATAAAAATTGTGACTATTTTTTTTTTTGGATCAAATGTTAGCTCACAAGTGAAACTAAGATTGTATGGTCAACTAGTTTTTCTTCTTCATATTTACATGTGATTGAAACTTTAGGTAAAATTCACATGTAAACTAGCTAGTATATATGAGTTTCCCATTTGAATTGATGTTGTTTCCAACAAAAAAAGAAAAAATACACTTTCAATTAACATTAGTTCGTTCATATGTGATCGAACAACTATTAGTTCACATGTTAGTGTTACAACAGATATAAAAATCTTGTAACACGCACGTGTCATTTATTAAGACTTCAAGCAATGGATCATGCTGCAATGTGAGATGTGAGGGCTAAATATTGTGTGCTCGATCGATCTTTAGTTTTCATGATAGATCGATGGAACATATATAGAAACAAAAACATAATTATTAAACTTATACTAAAACAACATACATGTATAAATGAATGTAACATGTTGATAATAATCAATCAGATGTATTGCTTGAGGTAGTCCTCCATTTTGATGTATTTGATATCAGGGTAGAGAACAGAAGCCTCTTCTTCTTCATTATTAATTTCGAAATTTGCAAGACATCCATCGTAGAATACATGATAGTAATGTGTCAACCCCACTTGCTCTGCATACCCTCGTTCTGCAACTCAATCCCCAACAATATATTAATTAATTAATCTAGTTTAAAAAGTGTATATATTTATAAAATCTACTAATTAATTAAATTAACATATAGCTAGCTAGCTGGTACTGTCACGTGCCTTTCATGATATTGAGAAATTCTTGTTCCGAGAGAGATGATTTCTGGAGTTGTTTTCCGATGAGTTTCTCCCAAAATTCAACGATTTCCCTTTGTGAAAGAATGTTTGCCGGTGGCCGGAGATAGATTGTCTTATTAAGAGTTCGGGGATCGTCGATGGTTCTGATGGTGTATGCTGCTATGTCATCTTCATCCACAAATATTGCTGCAAGTATTTTATATTTATCATTATTATTATTATTTATATTATATTATAATATAATAATAATAATTTGAGAATAATAACATTGTTTTGTTTTTCAATTTGAGTCGTAAACGTTCAACTAAAGATAATTTACACCAGAAAAAACCATCTCGACAAGCGGTCGGATGAAAACTTATCAGACTCAAGACTCGGGGATCAAACTCATGAACTTCAGTTTAGAGTGTTCACCTCATCACCAATAGCATTCGGCTAAATGACTGATGGTATTAATTTTTAAAAGTTAATGGTAAAATATTATTTTATAAACTTAATTACCTTAAGTATTATTTTTTAAATACAATAAATAACTCAATCTTAGATATCTAGTTATGTAAAAACAAATAATTTTTAGTTCAAATAAATTCTCATAATTATATAGGATATGATTTTATATTAACTTTATTATATAGGGTTAGGTTTCAAGCAAAACCAAATAATATGCAAAAACAAAAAAACCAAACAAAAAAAAAGTTTTTTTTAATTTATTTTTTTATATGTTTTTTAATGATTTTAAGTATACTGGAAAAAGAAAAAACTTAAAATATTTTTGAGTTTTTTTTTAAAATAAAATAAAGTTCATATTTTAGCTTTAAAATTAATAATGCATTATGCAACACTAATGCATCATGCAGCAATACTATTAGTACTAATGCATGATGCAACAATAAAAAAATCGCTAAACTTTTTTTTCTTTTTAATTTTTTTTCCAGAAATAAAGCTAATAAAATTATAGACTTTTTGGTGAAATTATTTTTAAAAATTACCAATATATGAAGAAGTTATAAAGAAAAAATGTTTGGTATTTTGGTTTTTTCAGTTTTCTTTGGTTTTCCCTTGACCCCTCCTCTTATTATATAATCAATAGATGGACGGATAAAGACGCATGCCAAAGTTATGTTACGAAGATCGACAGGGCTTACATTTTTTATTGCCATCCCCAAACAAAGTGACAGATTCCCGTGAAGGAAGAATATGGCCGGGCTGGCATAACCCTCCAACAAAGTAACCTGCAAAGCAGTTTGCGGATACGTATGTGAAAGGGATCCCAGCATCCTCGATGGCTTTTCTGACCACCATTTTGTCGTCAAAGGTCACACGTCCCGGTTCGATCGCATCCCCCATTCTAGCCGGATCCGTACCAAACTCCGACGGCAGAAAGCGCTAATATACATACGTACATGGATACATATAAACATTCTTGAATGTTGGTGAAAACTTCATCACAACAAATTATATGATTTACAAAAGCGTTGTTCATCTACAGATATATATTTATTTATTTATTTTTGAGTTTTCTCATTTTCTATTTTATTTCTTTTTTACTTTTTTTTAGGTTTTATCATTTAAAAGGTTTTTTAATGATATAGCCATTTAACTTAATTTTAAAGTGGCAGCTTAATACTTTAACGAGGCGTTTGTTTCGTGAAATGTAATAAAATTGGAATTGTAAAGTTATTATTTTAAAGTTGTGTTTAGTTGGATAATGTAAGAATTTGAAATGAAATGAAATCCCTTAATTAATGTAATTTGAGGCCATGTAACATTCTTTTATTAAAGTGAATGATTTATAAGGAATGTTGAAATAGTACTATGTAAATTCTATTGATTAAAAATTTTCATTGCATTTCAAATTTTTTTTTCTTTTCTCAAACTAGTTTTTTTTTTAACGGTAAATTTGGATCACTGACGGGGAGATTACACCACCCACCCGATTATCTCCAATCCCCATCAGGAGGTAACTCATGCCACTAGTGAGAAAACCCACTGACCCAACTTGTAACCCCTATTTTTTTATTATTTTTGTTATAAATGAGACTTGAACTCAAGACCCTATGATTTGAGGCCATACACATTTACCACCAGGGTAAGCTAGTGTTTGGCGCCATAAGTTAGCTTATCAGCTAGCAGTGGCGAACCTAGAAAATTTTTTCATGGGGGTCGGAATTTTTAAGTGTCCATTGTTCATCGTTAAATATTAAAAAATTTCGGACCGATACGAGTCGGGTTGGATCAAATAATAAAAGGATAAAATCAATTTAAAAAATAAAGTAAACATCGATTCGATTATTATATATATGTATATGATTGTATTATATAAAATTAATACTTACGGTCAACTATGAGACGAATAATCAGTGGTGATTTTAGGATTTTTTTTTAGCGGAGACAAAAGGTAGAACATTCAAAACGGTTCAAATATATATGAAATGGAGCGAACAAAATAATAATAATTTTTTCGGCTGATTATGCTAAATTGAATTTTTTCTCTACCGGCTTTTGTTTTTTCTATAGCTGTGAGGGAAGTTTCATCAACGACGGTGGTGTAGTCGTGTAGACGAAGGATAGTTGAAGCACTAGTAGCCTCAACCCACCTATCCCGCCTTAAACTTTATATTTCACATTGCAATAAAGCGGTACAAACAACTTTACGTTACGAATAAACTAAAAAGAATGCAAAACCTCAAGGAAATAAATTCAACTTCAAATCTAACCATAAGTAATTTGTGATAAAGTAGTTATCGTTAAAAACATATATACTATTATTATTTGAAGAAAACGAATTAAAAATTTATTAAAGATAGCAATATAAAAAATTTAAAAACTTAATAAAATTAGTAATGTGCATAAAATACGGAAAAGGGTTATGGAAAAGAAAATAAAAATGATAAATAAATTTAAATAGTATGCATGGTCTTGTCAATGTAAGTCTAATCTAGATAAAAGTAATATTTATAATATTATATGAAAGAAAAGCTGCTAAAACCTGAAATAAATATAAAAAAATAGGAATGGTCATCTTCTTCAACAGTCCATCTTCTTCAACATTTCTCCAACCAACATTTCTCCGATTAAATGTTGCAACCTTCATGTCATTTCTTCACGTATTCTTTGCACCCTATGGTTATTCTCAAGATTTCATGGGGTTCGTTAACAAAATTTCTTGGGGGTCGGTCAAGATGAGATCACATATACAACAATAAAAATGAAAAATTTATGGGTGTCGGCCGAACCCCATAAACTCAATGTAGGTCCGCCACTGTCAGCTAGCTTATAAACTAGCTTTTTAAAGTTACCAAACAAAGCTTTTTTAATAAGTTAGATAGCAACATAAATATGCGACGCGTTTTTTGTTGTCGCATGTTCGATCACATATTTGGTCGCAGATGTTAGAGACATGTATTTTTCCTCTAAAATCTTTTCCCAAACAGGAAGAAATATGGTCGCAAATATAGCGACAAAGAGGGAAGTTTTGCTTAACGGGTTTTTCTTTTTGTTGTACCTTAATGTTTCCAGCTTCTTTAATGGCATCAACAAGTTTAAGCTGAAGGAGAATTTGATGGGAACGGAAATGCACACCCGATACCGCACATATCGCCACGTCTACTAGCTTCAACGCTTCCACGAGACTTTGATGATCGTTAAACGAACCGATCACGAGCCGAGCTCCCTGCTTCTTGAAGGAAAGTAGCATCTGGATTTTTTCGATATCGACACCGATTTCTGGTCGCTGAAGAACGTATGTCTCGTGGCCTTGTTCTAAACTAGCTTTCACCAGCCTCTTACCTAAGTATCCGGTACCACCAATGATCAAAACTTTGCTCTTTCCCCCCATTTTGATTAATTTTGGTACTTTGTGTTTTGTGTGTTCGATCTATGAGAGGACACACACACATATATATAAAGTGATTAATTGATTATGTATATATGTATAGAATCAAGAGTTGATAAGTCACTGTTGTTGAAACTTGAAGCATATGGTATGGCGGTCGATATATAGATTCTAGATGTATTTTAATCTAATAATCTAATAATTATGATAAATGATAAATATTGCGACAGATCGTCGCTAATTCGACACGGGCTGGCGACGAAAACCAAACGGATGTCGCATTGCGACAAAAGAAAGATAGTTGATCATCATGTTTCACGCATCAAATATATAAAGTTTAATTTAGCTCTTATTATTACTATATATTAACATGGTTTAAATTTTTTTATTTATTTTAATAATAATAATATAGTTTAATCACTATATTCAATCATATAGCATATTATAATAGTATTATGATTATTATATTTTATTCTAAATAAATATGATTTATTAGATATAATATTATTTAAATTATAAAATTTTATAATATTTTTTTACCTTTCATATTTTTGTTCTGGTTGTGTAATACGTGAACTTTTAAACCGTAAATATGATTTGGTCATAATTTTATAAGTGATTTTGGTCGTTCAATGTTTTCTTTTTTTCCTTTTCCTCCACGTATCCTTAAAGCAATGTCATGGTTTTGTATGTTTGTGTTATCTTACGTTAACCTCCATTGATCACCAATAATTTATGTCGTTGGTGGTGTGGCAATTTAATTGTTTTATATACCCTTGTTATCCGAACGATTAAAACAACAAGAATACAACCGAACGAGACCGCATTGTGATGAACGAAGCCATGACCATCGAGATGCACGTCAGACTTGCAAGCTTATGCACCTACGCGCAACGCGCGGATGTTAGAATCTAGTGAAAGTATATTAAGTGCGTTTCATTGTTCATAAACTAGGTTTAACGTCGGTTCGTGCGTTACATCGTTCCCGATTTAAAAATGAGGGACTAAAGATGTCTAAATGGAGCTGGGTTCTGTTAATCGCGGTTAACCGATGTTTAAATATTTGTTAGTTCGTTGTTAAGCATTCAAGTTCTTTTCTTTCGATTCAATCACTCTTGTACTCTCAAGATTTCATTCATGCAATCGTTTGATTCATAATCAATAAGAAATCCAAGCATTTCCTCTTTCAGTTTGTTCTTAATTTTGTAACAATTGGTATCAGAGCCAATCGTTCAGCTCGACGGAAGAGGGGTTTTCTGGTGTAGTAATCTGCAAAGCGATTTTGGTGAAATTGATCTTAGAGATGGTGTCGACTAAGTTGGAATTAGAAAAATTCGACGGGAAAAACGACTTCAATCTGCGGAGAGTCAGAATAAGGGCTCTATTGGTTCATCAAGGGGTGAGCGATGCCCTGTTAGTTGAGGAAACATGTCAGAATGGTTAGAGGAGAAAGAAAAGAAGGAGAAGCTTTAAAAAGCGCACAGTTCGATATGGGAGATCGAGCCTTGCGAGAAGTTACCAAAGAATCTACAGCTGTAGGTATATTGCTAAAATTAGAGTCACTACATATGACTAAGTCTTTAGCTAATAGTTTATACCTTAAGAAGCAGTTGTATATATTTCAAATGAGTCAAGGTAAGTCAATGGCTGATCCCGTGATGAATTTACCAGGTTAGTTCTTGATCTTGAGAATATAGATATAAAACTGGATGATGAGGATAAGGCTCTTATATTTCTTACCTCAATCCTATGAGCATTTCGTACATACATTGCTCCATGGAAAAGAGTCTTTATCTCTAGATGAGGTAATGGTTTCAGTCATTTCAAAAGAACTAAAAAAGAAATATGATCCTAAGTATGAAGGAGGAGAAGGTTTAGTGGTAATAGAAAGGCCTGAATCAAGAAGTTTTAAAGGAAAAAAATGCATCAAGGTAAGTCCAGGTTAAAGAGATATAGAAAAAAAATTAAAGAGAGACTGCCTAGAGTGGAGCACTGTATGTACCAGACAATTTAGGGTTCATAGCACCAGACAATTTATTTAACAATTTCGTAAAAACCATCATAAAAATAGCATCAATTTTGACCCCAAATCACAAGAAAACACAACATTTGAAAATCCACATTTGGGTTTCTTGAACATATTCAAAGAAAAGAACCAAAATACAAAAAGGAACAGACTTTACCATCAGCTTTTCCTCCTCATCTTCGTTGGTTTCATCCCTATCAGAAATATAAACTAATTTCAATGGATCTGTTCACATAAACCCACCACAAACCGACTAAGAAAAGATGATGGCGATAGTGTTATTCTGGATCTGTTTACGGAAACCCACAACAAACCTTAAACCGACCATTATCGCCGTTAACCAGTAGTAATCTCAATTGTCGCCGCCGCCGCCACGACCATCGCACCCCACAAGAACCGTCGATGTCGTTTATCGCTTCACGCCGGAGTTGATGGTCGTTGTCAGGAGGAGCCCGAATTGCAGGGGGGTGGAGAGAAGAAGCTGAACAAGATGTGGTTTTTTTAGGTTTTTCTATTTACAGGAAAATTGAAGGTCAGGGGTAATTTAGTTTTTTTATAGAAAGTTAATAGAAAATTTGAACGGTGTTAAGTCTCTATACCTAATTGAAGGAAATTGAAAACTTCAAGGAGGACGATATTGATGCAATTGAAACTAATGAACTAGAATCATTGTTTGGATCCAACCCCAGGGACTAAATCCAAAAATTTTTCTAATACATAAATGCATATTTGTTAATTGTCATGACTTTTTTTTTTAACGGCAAACACCTGGTTACTTGGGGGTCTTATCGTGACAAACAATGTTACCCATGACTCGTAGCAACCATAAGTCGTGCGAGTAACCAGGACCCTATATGTTGCACATTCATCTAGAAGAGACCCACCGCGCAAAGGTCCACTATGGTAAAACATGTGAACCACCTCTATAATTTTCCAATAATTATTTGTGTATGGTGGGATTTGAACCTTACCATTGGTCATTTGGCTCAATGGTATTGGTGATGAGGTGAAGACTTGGGACTAAGAGGTCACAAGTTCGATCCCTGAGCCTGACAGGTTTTCCACCCGGCCTTTAGAGGAGGTGGTTTTCCCTGGGAATTGGCTCAACTGGTGTGTAAATAGTCTTAGTTGGACGTTCCAAAAAAAAACATTCACATTAAAAGGCAAGGATGTATCCGGTTATCCACTGCATGAAATGGTTGGGATATCAATTGTCATGACCTAACCTAGATTTCTTCGAGTAAAATAGACTTAATTCCAAAAATACTAAAGTTTGGTGGTTGAACAATATTATGTGGTAGGGTTGGATCTTTTTGTGAGTGAAAATGAGGTGGGAAAACAATGTAGGTAATTCTGTTTTTGTGTATGGTAGGTTATTATAAAAAGCTTAAGACCTAACAACGTGGTGATATATATACATCAGTCATGTAACAGTGTGGAATACATATCAGGCTATGTGTAATCGGGCGTTATGTGGCAAAAATCAGGCCTATAACGCCCCTTATAGCGCCCTTGGCATCCCCGGGGCGCCATGTTGGGGTTTTTGGCCGAGAGGCGTGAGAGGCATAGCGCCCTTGTGTGGTTCACTTTTCAAAAAAGAGTTGTTTCTCTCTCTGTAGTTTACTAAAAAAAAGAAATTTAATAATTGAAGTAATGATGTGGGTAGGGGCTTTATGATTACACACGCATTCCCTATAACCTCCCCTTGCCACATCAGCGCCACATGTCATATAATGCCACATGATGGGACATTATGACTACACATAGCCTCAGGGAGCTAACATAGTCGGTAACTTTTTAACACACATACCCATAAAAAATTTACATAGTGTGGTAGAAGTGTCATCAGATGCTTTTTTTTTCTTTTTCTTTTTTGCGTTCTTTTAGACACAATGGGCTTTTTACATGAAATTCAACCCTATCCTATACGGGCTATACATAAACAAAATAAAGAAAAAATAAAAATTAATTAAAAAATAAATATGTGAAACTTTTAAAACTAGCATTGATTTTGGCTTCAAATTACCTTTCTTAAATTCTTCCCATCACACTTTTAAATAATTACAATATATATAATTTTTTATTTTTTTAATTTCTTATTTCCCTTCGGTTACATTTTAATTCACCTCTCCGAAATACTTGCTCAATAACAATAACAAAAGAGGAACATATAGTCTATTTCAAGTGAAAAAAAAATTAAACATAGGTAAAAGAATGATGTTCTGATAAGTTCATATATACATATATATAAATAGTGGCGACTCTAAGCATGTACAAGACGTGCGATGTAACATGACTCATCATTTTATAGGGCCCATATTTAAAAAAAAAATACATATAGTTCTTTTTAAATAAAACTTTTAAATTTAATTAAAAATGTTAGAAGATCTTCACAATTTGTTGGAACTACTTAGAATGTCATTCTAAAACTATATTATTATGTTTATTGACATAACTTATTTTTTTTTGTCTCATTTAAAAGCTTTTACTATTTGCAGTTTTTTTTTTAATGGAACTCATTTTTTTAGTTTGAACAAGGCCCTTAAATCTTCAAGACCGGCACTTTATATAAACATCAACCCTAAATGAATAGGGTTATAGTAATTTATGTTTTTTTTAATATTCTTTTAAGTTTTTTTGAATTGTTTTCTAATCATTTTTTAAATGTTTTTTTTAGTTTCAAACCGTTTGAGTATTACGATATCTTTTATTAAGTCTTTTTCTAGAATGTTTTTTTAATTGTTTTATTTTGATTGTTTTCAAATTCCCCTTTTAATTAAAAGCATTTTTTGATTTAGTTTTATTTTTATAATACTGAATGTGGGTACACCTAGGGTTGAGCAAAAAACTGAGAAAACCGAACCGGAACCAGAAAAACCAATGAAACCGAACCGAAAAAGACCGAATCTGAAGAAAAACCGAAAAAAAACTGAACCGAAAAAGACCAAACCGAAAATAATGGTTCGGTTTCGGTTTCATGTCTATTAAGAACCGAAAAACCGAACCGAACCGAGGGCAAATAAGTGAATTAGTATTATAGGAGGGCACATTGTAAATTTTTAAACCTTAATTTATATTTTAAGTTAACATTTAACACTTAATTTTAAGATTTTTAGTAACTCTTGTTCCGTGAATTTATATTTTAAGTTAACACTTAACAGTTTACGTCAAGATCTTTAGTGTTAAAATTTTTTAAATTTAACGTCACTTCGTATTTTGTATGGTCACACGCTTCACGTAACTAGTTTTGTTTGTTTTTTTTTTCTAATTCAATATTTATGACGGTATTTGTTTTTTACTACTATATATTTATCTTTTAAGATTAGACATATAAAATTTAGAATTATATTAACAACATATTACAAAAAAATAAAAAAAACCGAAACCGAACCAAAACCCAACAGAAACCGGAAAAAGACCGAAAACTTCATGGTGGAAGGCCAAGGGTCACAAAGGAGGCAGTGCTTCACGCTGCTTCACAAAGCCACATGGCTTCATGGTGGAAAACCGTTCACTTTCGGTTTTTTTTTTCTTAGAAACCGAAAACTTCGGTTTCGGTTCAGTTTGAACCAAAAACCGAACCAAACCGAACCATGCTCACCCGTACACCCATGTTTTAAAACCTATATAAAAATAAATTAATATTAAAATATATTATTTTTCAAACTCACGCAAAAGTTAGGATATGATGTTACAAAACAACACGCCGATGTGTTGTTTTACGGCCAACCGTCACATTCAAAAGAAAAAATACAACACAATCTACCACATTTAGGGTGGGGGGTATCGTGGGGGGCTCCCCCTCTTGGACGCGCTACTCCACGGTTTGTTGTTGTTTTCATACCAACAATCACTGCTCTATGCTTCCCTGTTTTATTTTTGAAGCCATGTGGCTTTGTGAAGCAGCGTGAAGCACTGCCTCCTTTGTGACCCTTGGCCTTCCACCATGAAGTATCACCCCCTTTGCAATCACACCCACCAAAAACAAGCCACAAGGCTTCAGTTTATGTAATTTGAGTTGGCAAAAGGTGATTGGGTAATGGTTTTGAAGCCACACTATTCCAATCCAACGATACCCCCATCCTTAGAAGAATACAAATTCAGTACATTCCATATTACTCTCTTTAGTCAAATCCAGTACATTATCAAGAAAATAATCTAGCATATACTATCATATTAATTCATAAGAACAAAAATTCCAATTATTAGAAGAACAACTAATTAGTTGTTTCGCTTTTACTAAGGGTTTTAACTAAAACGTCAATAGTTATGACGACCAATAAAAATAAAACCTAGGACGGATTAAGGAGGATATCAGACCACAAAGATGATCGAATGATGATGGAGATTGTCTTCTTCTCTGAAACCTACACAAATAACAAACCGTTGTTCTTGGAGCGCAGGACAGGGTGTCCTGCGACCAAGCTCCGGCGTGAGAATCAGTATTGGTTCCGGCGAGAGTAAGAGAAGAATAAAAAGATTAGGGTTTTGTGAACTCGTTTCTTTACCTGGTGATTGATGAGTATTTATACTCATCAATCCTTGTCTTACTCTGAATTGTGCTTCTACCACTGAAAGGTACGATCCACGCTGACGTGGCCGTCCTTGTGTCCCCTCAATGGAGGCCGTTAGTGGTTGTAACAACGTTGTATGAACGTTTCTAACATTGTCGTGTGAGCGTTGGTCTGTTGTGCGAACTTCGGCAGGTCGGGTATCGACCGGTCGAAGTAAAGTAACCTTTGTTAAGAACTTCGGCATTTGTAATGGCCGAAGGTATGTACTTGTGGATAAGCCTTTTGACCTGGCCGAAGTGTGACCTTCGGCAGGTGACGTAGGCGGAGGTTGCTGTTGCTTGGTCGACCCTCATATGCTGATGGGAGGGCCGACCTCTGCGTAGCCGAGGTTAACTTCGACTGTGATGTGTGGTCAACCTTACTCGGGTCGATTCTCGTGTGTTGTATTGTTGTTGAACATACACACGTCATCATACACTATTTAAGCCATAAAACCCAACACAAATGGAATTTACTAATTAACACAAGTAAAATCCAACACAAATTTTATAGCGAATGTCAAAATTCTATGTTGTTTTTTTAAGTCCTTTGGGTTTATAACGCAAATAAATTCTAAATCCACATTCATGACTGTAGGCCCAAATTGAAAAACAAAACAAACCAATGAAATAATTGAGGCAGCTAGTTCACTGGTCCAACCGAAGGCCAGTTGGCATGAACGAACTGAATTTTTGTTTTTTTAAGTGATAACACACATATAAACTTTTTAAAAGGTAACTTGCGTACATAATTTTTGTTTTTTTAAGTGGTAACACACATATAAACTTTTTAAAAGGTAACTTGCGTACATAAAAAAACAAATTCTTTCAACCGTGCATACAAGTTTAAGCAGTTTTGCCCTTGGTGGTTGACCATTTTTAGTTCCTCAACCTGCCTCAGTTATATAAGTCTGATTGAAATTTATTTTATAGAAGTTATCTACTAAAAAATCTAACATGCATGCGGGGCGAAGCTGTGTTGCTTCCGCGCGACTCTCCTAGCCGTCCTTGTTCAAGATGCGGGTTACATGTAGGTTGATCTGTGACGATGTGAGAAATATTATTATGTGTTATCGAAAGCTAGGAATGAATTAATTAATTATCTTTTCTAACAGGGGCTGCGACATTTGGTGGAGACCAAAACGATTGGGTTTCTTCGGATCAAGAATCGCGTCATGCAAAAGAATTTCATTAGAAATGTTGAATTGAAGCAATTTCAGTTTTGAATGTAAAAGTAGTTTTGATGTACTTCTAATTACTTGCTAGATTCCATCTTCTATTCTTGAGTTACTACAAAGAGTAAACTAACTTTTAAAAAATCTCAATTTAGTGTCTCATATTTCATTTTTTTCTTCAATTCTGATCTCAATGTTAACAGTTGTTTAAAAAGCCATTAGACTGCCCTCATGTGGTCCCCATATGAGGTGTACTTTTGTCATTTCCGTTTGTTTTAACTCATACTTTAAAACAAGCGGAATTAACAAAAATACTCCTCACATGGGGACCATGTGAGGGCAGTCTAACGGCTCTTTAAACGTTTGTTAACGTTGTAACCAAAATTGAAAAGAAAATGAATTGTGACATACTAAATTGGAATTTTCGAAAAATTGGGGACTAAAATTGTTAAAATGTGCACACGTTGGGGACTAAAAGCGAAGTTTACTCTAGTACAAATTTATTAAATAATATAATAATACATATATATATATATATATAGAGAGAGAGAGAGAGTGGTTATAGAGAAAACCCAGTGAGTTTAAAATTCATGAGGCCTCTTTTTTCCACAAATCATATTGAGGTCGTTTCACATAAGACGGCCGTGAAAAATAGATAAATATATCAATTTTGTGAATGGATATATCTACAACCTATATATATCTCATATGTATTATTGGGTTAGGTTCCACACAAAACCAAACATTATGTAAAAACTAAAAAACTTAAGGCTAAGGGACTGAATTGAAAATATATCTAATATTCATTAAAAACACAGAGGGGCATAAATGGAAAATTGAAAAAAAAATCACAAATCAAGCAAACAACTCTACACACCCCCGTCAGCCTTGGTCAGCAGCATTCTCTAGCTCGCCAGTGAAGAACACAAGCTTAAGTTCAGTCAGGTATTATTACGATAATGTTGCATGATGCAACATTACGACATTGTCGCATGATGCAACATTACCACAATGTTGCTTAAATGTCAGTTAATTTTTTCTCACATTGTTGCGCAACATTACGATAAATGTTGCATGTTGCAACATTACGACATTGTTGCATGATGCAACATTACGACAATGTTGCTTAAATGTCAGAGCATGATCTGAAACAGATTTGGGGAACCATCAGAGCTTTTGGCTGTGATTCCACACCATTTTTTGATCGAAATCAATGGCTTAATCGAGCTAATTCACGTCGTTTGACTTTTACGGGTCAAAGTTCATACGTTTTGACCATAAAAAATTAGAGATTTGTGTTGATATTTGGAGGTTCTCACTGGTCTGGTTAGTTTCAGCATCCAAATACGCATCCAACGAGCAAAAAATCATCGAGTTTTGTTCAGTTTGTGAATTTCCGATCATCTTCTTCGTTAAGCTAGTCGCCGGAATTTTTTTTAACCTCAACGAAACGTTACAACAATGGTGCTAGTTTGATAGAGGTCGTTGAGACGAATCCAACGCAAGTTTCAGATTCCATTTTTGTTGGGTATATCTCGAGATATGGTGTTTTGAAGTTCGTTCAAGGCCACCGGAAAAATTTGTTGAGTCGCCGGAATCTGAATCGGAAATACGGGGCTGGGCATCCCTGAAATATTTCATTGAGTTTTGTTGCGCAAAATGTCTAAAATACCCCCACTTAATTAGGTTTTTTGGTTTTTTCACTTTTATTAAGTTTTCCCCTGATCCTAACCCATGTATTATTATATTATTTAATAATTAATTTGTTTCCATAAGATAAATATTAATCACGTGGGGTCTCATACTCTCATGTGAGTGGCTGAGATTTTTTTTTTTTTTTTTAAACCTTTACCCATTAATACAGTTATAAATACTTATAATAATATTTTAATGATATTTATTATTTAATATACTTTAATATACATCTAATACTACAACAGAAACAGTGTAAAAATATATGGTGCTAGTTGCACCACGAGGCTAGCCGAGTTAAACAAAAAAAATCAAAAAGAAAAAAAATAGTAAGTCACCGTCTCAGCACCATACCCCTATCCCCCATAATAATCGGCCCCACATTGTATTAATTAACAAACAAACGAACGGTTTGTTTTCTATTGACAAGTGGACATATTACATACATGCATATGAAAATAAGGCTATCTATTATAGTTAAGCCTTTTCAACCTCTACTTTTAGCATGATCAATACGTGAATGACAATATAACATAGAGACTTGAAAACAAAAGAGATATAGTGGGATAAAATCTTTTCAAGCCCCAACATCTATCATTACCTTAATATCCTACAAAACCTCCCCCCCCCTTTTCGGCGTGAAGAATCTCACGTCCAAAAACTCAAAACAGTCTTTCACGTCCCACGATAGTTAGTGGGGGCGCTAAAAGGGCGCGAAAAAGGCTTTTTAGCACCTTTTAAGCACATTACAAATAACCTAATATTAATTCTAACCTCAACTAGTTTTTTATCTTCATATTTACATGCATGTGATTATTGAAACTTAGCTAAAATTCACAAGTAAACTAGTATGGTAATTATAAGTATGTATGAGTTTCCCATTTGAAGAAGTTATACGTACTTTCAATTAACATTAGTTCGTTCGTTCATATGTGGTCGAACACAGGGGCGGACCCACATAGAGCCCAGGGGTAGCGCCCGCTACCCCTGAACTTTTACCCCGACGTGCAAATTTTTTTTTTTATAGGTTTTCGGTTTTTCGCGACCCCTGAAACGAATTTTTCGCGACCCCTGGAAGAAATTTTATGGCTTTTACTTAAAATTATGATCAAAAGTCTCTTAAAAATATGATTAAAAGCCCGTTAACTACCTAAAAAAAATTTTTCGGGGGCGCTGCCCCTGAACCCCCGTTAGTCCCCGCTACCCCTGATATTCTTTCCTGGATCCGCCACTGGTCGAACAACTATTAGTTTAGATGTAGTTTAGTGTTAGGCTACCCGTAATGGGGCGTTATGGGGTAAAAAAAGAGCCCATAACGCCCTTGATAACGCCCCGCCCCACTACACAGGGGCGTTATGGGGCGTTATGAGCCAAAAAAATGAGAGGGGCGTGAGGGAGATGACGCCGGAAAGGGGGGAGAATGGGGGCTTTATCCACTACACCATAAAGCCCCATAAAACCCCTTGTCCAGTCATCGTCCGCATGGCAGATAACGCCCCTTTTCGAGCCTTATCCACTACACTTAGCCTTACATCAAATGTAAAATTCCTATAACACGCGTGTGTCATTAATATAATTAAAACTACAAGCAATGGATCATAATACTACAGCGTGAGATGTGAGGAAAGAGCGTAATATTGTGTGCTCGATCGATCTTTAATTTTCATGATAGATCGATGGAACATACATATATAGATATTTATCATCTTTATAATGACGATCGGGTGCAAACACAAACATAATTATCAAACTTAATGAAACAACCAAAACAACATGCATGCATAAATGTATGTAACATGCATGCTGATCTGATATAATGAGATCGATCTAGCTATCAGATGTATTGCTTGAGGTAGTCCTCCATTTTGATGTATTTGATATCAGGGTAGAGAACAGAAGCCTCTTCTTCTTCATTATTAATCTCGAAATTTGTAAGGCATCCATGGTAGAATACATGATAGTAATGAGTCATCCCCACTTGCTCAGCATACCCTTGCTCTGCAAATCGAAATTATATATATATATATATTAATTAATCAATTAATCTAGTTTAAAAAGTATATATAATCTACTAATTAAATTAACATATAGCTAGTGGTGTCACGTGCCTTTCATGATGTTGAGAAATTCTTGTTCCGAGAGAGATGATTTTTGGAGTTGTTTTCCGATGAGTTTCTCCCAAAATTCCACGAGTTCTCTTTGGGAAAGAATGTTTGCGGGTGGCCGGAGATAGAGTGTCTTGTTGAGGGTCCGGGGATCGTCGATGGTTCGGATGGTGTATGCTGCGATGTCATCTTCATCCACAAATATTGCTGCAAATACATATGGAAATATATATTTATTAATTAACCACAAGTAATTATTAATGTCAACGAATGATCAAGCAACGTGTTAATTTGTTTCCCTGTCATATATTTTAATATTTATCATACTTTTTTTTCAATCAATTGAATATGACACCTTAACAACTCAAGAAATATTTAACAACAAGTTAAGTAGATTAGTTGGAA
The DNA here is from genome assembly GCA_039602395.1 of Deinandra increscens subsp. villosa. Lineage (NCBI taxonomy): Eukaryota > Viridiplantae > Streptophyta > Magnoliopsida > Asterales > Asteraceae > Deinandra > Deinandra increscens. The sequence goes on along the minus strand of JBCNJP010000007.1, from coordinate 131,506,491 downwards.
ATTCCCTCCAATCATTGCAATTAATTTGTACTAAAGCTTAGCCAGCGAACAACTTAGAACTCCTCAACAAACAGCTATTTGGTAGTTTCTTAATACTTCTTCATGGTCATTAAAGACGCTTACATCTTAATTGTGTACTGTCTCATAACCATTAAGAAGCTTAAAAGATATTAAATGATTAACATGTAATCTCTTAATGCTAAATCTTAAGAGTCTTATTATTTCACTAAGAGGTATCTTCTTAATAATTATTTTGGTTGTTTATGTGCTTAATGTCTACTTTTGCCTTTTACATATATAAATAAAGAGTTTTTTTTTTCTTTTCTAAAAACATAAATTGTATACGGAGTACACCTCAAATTTCATTAATAATAGGTAAATAATTAATCTTCTTTTTACTAAAATTTTATACTACTATAGATCTTCAACTAAAAAAATGTTTTGACTTTGAAAGTTGTAATCTCTGTATTACCTTTGATTTATTTTGTTTATGTTAAGATTAAGTTACATTTAAACGACTCAATATTATTTAATTAATATTTGTGAGCTAGGTTTCGATGTGTTTTTTTTAAAGAGTAGTTTAACACAACACTTTTTCACTATAAGACTTGAACCATAATCTCTAACATACGGACACATTATGAAACATCCATATATCATCAAGCTAAAAAGCCCTTTGGTTTGTGGGGTTTCTTGCTCGGTCTATTTTTAAGTTTTGACCGGGTTTTTCTCTCAAAACTTTTATATTTTCATTGTTTTTATTTATATTATAGTATTATAATTATAATTTGAGAATGATAACATCATTTTTTCACATTAATTTTTGAGAGTTTAAAAGGTAAAAATATATTTTATAAACTTAACTACCTTAATTCTCAGAATTGTTTTTTTATATAATCTTATAGTATAAGCTTTTATTAAACCTTCAAAGTTTATATCATGATATCTTACTAATTTAAATTGCTTGAATAGTTTGAGAGTGTTTGTGTACAAACACCCCGGCCACTAACCAACAATAGACACATGGATAAAGTTGCATGCCAAAGTTAAAGTTAATTTACATATGGAGATCGAGAGAGCTTACATTTTTTATTGCCATCCCCATACAAAGTGACAGATTCCCATGCAGGAAGAATATGGCCGGGCTGGCACAACCCTCCAACCATGTAACCCGCAAAGCAGTTTGCGGATACGTATGTGAAAGGGATCCCGGCGTCCTCGATGGCTTTTCTCACCACCATTTTGTCGTCAAAGGTCACACGTCCTGGTTCGATTGCATCCGCCATTCTTGCTGGATCCGTACCAAACTCCGACGGGAGGAACCGCTAATATACATACATACATATAAACATTCATTCTTAAATGTTAGTGAAAACTTCATCACAAACAAGTTATACAATTTATAAATCACTGTTCATCTACATAGTTTGTTTGTTTGTTTGTTTATTTATTTTTTTTTTTTCTGTTTATGAGTTGTCAATTTTTGTCATTACAATTTATAAGTCACTGTTCGTCTACATCTACTGAGTTTGTTTTTTTATTTCTTTTTCTGGGTTTTGTCATTTTCTACTTTATTTCTTTTTTGTTTATTTAGGGTTTTGTCAATTAAAAGTTTTTAATGGTACCTCATGTAAGTTAACTTTTAAGGTAGCAAAATCAATACTTTAAATATTTATGATTGTCCTTTTAACTTTGACTCGTTACTTAGTTTTTTATTTTCGTTTTTCTTAAGTGACATTATATATATTGAAATTTAACTCCAGTTCTTACGCAGTTTTTTTATTTTCGTTTTTCTTACGTGACATTATAACAATTCAACCGTTTTATGTTCGCAAAATCTTGTGAAATTAATGACCAAAGTCCGAAACAAAAAAAAATCAGTAGTAGAGTTAGGAATGGATATAGATCGACGGGCTAATTTTACGCAAAACCGGTTTATTTGCGGGGCAAAAGCATGTTTGGTCGCAATTTCAGTTGCAGATATAAAAACTGCTTTTTCTCCTCTAAAAATTTGTCTGAAACTAGCAAATTTACTTAGGAAAAACGGTTCCAAAAGTTATTAGCGACATAAATTTGCGACGGTCTCTTGTTGTAGTATGTTCGATCACATATTTGGTCGCAAATGTTTAAGACATATTTTTTTCCTCTAAAATCTTCTCCCAAAAACAGGAAGAAACTAAAAGGGTCGCAAACATAACGACAAAGAGCAAAGTTTTCATCAATGATCGATTACATATAGTACCTTAATGTTTCCAGCTTCTTTAATGGCATCAACCAGTTTAAGCTGAAGGAGAATCTGATGGGAACGGATATGCACCCCCGAAACCGCACATATCACCACGTCTACTTGCTTCAACGCCTCCACGAGACTGCGATGATCGTTAAACGAACCGATCACGAGCCGAGCTCCCTGCTTCTTGAACGAAAGCAGCATCTGGATTTTTTCGACATCGACCCCGATTTCGGGTCGCTGGAGAACGTAGGTCTCGTGGCCTTGTTCTAGACTGGCTTTCACCAGCCTCTTTCCTAAGTATCCGGTACCACCAATTATCAAAACTTTGCTCTTTGCCCCCATTTTGGTTGATTAATTGGTAGTTTGTGTTTAATTTGTGTGTGTTCGATATTTGAGAGAAACACACACATATATAGAAAGAAGGGTTGGTAGTTAATTATTAGCCTTTAAAGTCATTGTTGTTGAAACTTGAAGCGTATGGTATGGTCAATGAGACTCTAGCTTAGTTGTATTTTTTTACTATTTTAATCTAGTGGTCCAACATTTACGTGTTTTCTAAATTATGATAAAATCTTGTGACAGGTCGTCGCTAAATTCGAGACGGGATGGTGACGAAAACGAAACATATGGACATGGCATTGCGACAAGATAATATTATTTTTTTGGGGGAACAGTGATCATCATGTTTCAGTACGCATCAGCCCCACCAATGTATAAAGTTTAATTTAGCTCTTATAAAAATAAATCAAGTACGTTTCGATGTTCATAAATCACGTGGTAAAACAGTGTTTTTTTACGGCAATCCGACTCAGGCGTGTATATATCAGGACTGATTATTCTGGAGTTATTTACTGTTTTGAGTTCGAACCTTATAGCGATGGAACCCAAGAGCACCCCTCATTTGCACCATATGGCGGGAACCGAGCAAGCCCATAAACCTAGGTCTTGTGACTCAATATTAAGCACAAGAAACAATCATTCATTATCCACTAATATCTCAAAAAGTTATGTGAGTAGACTTGAAACTAGATCGTTTCAACCACAAAGAAGGAGTTTAACTACTACACCAACTATAGTTGATAAAACTGTTGGAAATCCAGTAACGATTCGAACAATTGTTTCGATCAAATACAATACATAATAACAGCAACGAATGGAAATATAACTGAAATAAACACAAAACGTAAACACTACAAAAATCCAATCACGAACAGCAGCAAGATCAATTATGCAAAACAAAAGAACACAGACACGAAAACAAGAGGAACCGTCCCTTAAACAGATTTGCCGTTTAAAGAAGTAGCAGCACGAGATCGTAAGAACTGTCGTGGTTTTGTGTTGTTTCTTATGAGCAAAAAATGGCGATTCCCAGGGTACACCAGTTCAAAACTATGTGTACAGCCGGACGAGATACTTGCCTAAAATACGGTTGGAATGAAGAAGCAGCAGCACGAGATCGTAAGAACGGACGTGGTTTTGTGTGTTTCTTATGAGCCAATTCATGTGTTTATATACGAAATAAAACACTAGATTATTGACCCCCGTTTCGGAGCTGCATGTTTTGTGTGTTTCTTATGAGCCAATTCATGTGTTTATATACGAAAATAAAACACTAGATTATTGACCGCCGTTTCAGAGCTGCATTTGTGTCCGCAAGTCGTGCGAACACGAGTTCAGAATTTCAACCTGAATCGCCATCTTTTCAGATAAACATCTCATTCACATACATTTTTCCAAAAAAAACAATGTTTTATTACAAGTGAACGTTTTTAATTTATGAAAACTAAACAGAAAAAAAGTTAAAATAAATGTTAAATTATTAAAAAGGTAACATAATAAATAAATAATAAATAATAATCAATAAACAAATCTATATAGTAACAACTCTCTTCTCTCTTTTGTCTTCTCTCTTTTGTAAAGTACATTTATAGTTGAAAAGTTGAGGTGTTTTCAGTTAACCAGTTTAGGAATAATTCTTCGGTTATTTGTTAATAAATGAACTAGATTATGTAACACTAAAATCCCAACCAATAAGATCGATTTACTTAGAAATAGAATCAGAAAAAATTGTCAAATAACTAGTGTTATTAAGAAATTATATATAGTTTATAGGTTAACCAAAAACCGGTTTATAATAGCCGGTTATCTACTTTGAAACATCAAAACGATCCTTAACTTATGGTTTCTTTCGATTTAGAACCCATTTGTATTGTACTGTTTAATAACTTGTTTGGTTATTGATGGGTTTGTAACAGGTTCAGGTTTTTTTATGCACCTCTAATTAACATGAGCAAAATGTATTAGGGTATTCACAATACCCTCTCCACACTTTTTCAACTCTAAATTTTTTTCTTGTCAACTTAGCGTCACGTCACCACCTCACACTCTCCACATTTTTAAAATTAATACATTTCCCACACGTTTCCAACCCCATACTATTTTTATTTTATTTTATATTATTCACTTAAATTAATTCTAAAATAAAACAAAAGAAAATTACATTTCCTAAAAAAAATTTAAAAAATATATATATTTTCAAATTAAAGAAAATTAAATTTCCGTAAAAAGAGAGATTTATGCATACGGAATCGATGATCGACGTCGAAGTGTCGATCAAAAATAGAAGAGAGTTTGTGTTCCAAATATCCTCACTTGAACAACTAGCAAGGGTAAGTGGGTTGTCGAATCCATGAGGAGTTAGTGGTTGATTTATAGTTCAGTTTGATTACTATTGCTAACATAATATAAAATTGATGATTGGATTGATGATTAAGACTAAATTGCATAAACCAAATGAAAAGAGAATTTACTTATAATAAACAAAATAGTTGCTCCCGGGTTCAAAGTTCAATCAATCACAAATAAAACTTAGCATACATTTGAAACTAGGATAAGTTACATAGACATAACTCAAATTACATTCATATCAATCTAACAATGAAATGCGATTACAACTATAGCACATATACACAACACTAGAGTATCTCTAGGTGGAATGGTACCAATGTGTAACCTCAAGCATTTCACAACAATTCATGACGAATCTTAGCAATGGAAACATATACGACACATCTAGAGTATCTCTAGGGTGGAATGCAACCAACATAGATTTCTACACATAAAGTGTTTTGCACATCGACATAAACGTAATACTACTAAACAAACTCATAAACATTCACGTGACATGATTACAAGTAGCAAAGTATTCCCAAAATCAAACACAAGTTTAGTCTTACAAGTTGAATGAACTCCTACACCCGGTTGCAACTACGAATTGATTAGCCGAACATGATCTTCATACCGAAACGTGGATTGATTTGATGAAATAGATGATTGAGCATCAATTGATTGACCAAAAATCGCCCCAATATGTCTCCTCTAAGTCCCCAAGTCGGAATCTCTGAAGAAATTGCGAAAAAACCCTCAAAAACACGTTCTGGCCGAGAATTTGGGAGCACAAAAACTGCCGTCACCGTATAATACGGTGGATTTCACCGTATCATACGGTGACCAGAAATTCTTTACAGTGGAATAATTCTGTGCTACAGTGGAAATATATCAGCAGCAATACAGTGGAGTCACTGTATTATACGGCCAATCCCACCGTATCATACGGTGGACCTTGTTTCTTCTCAACATCTTTTATTTTCCAACCTTTCCATCCAAATGAGCTCGAGACTTGATTTTTCCACTATAATTGTATCATTTCTTCATCATCAACCTACAACATATAAACCACTCAAAGTAGTATGTTTTGAAAGAAATCCAATGTAAATCTAATGCAATTACATGATTACTAACCACACTAAAATTGATCACATCAAACCTCCCCAACTTAATTCTTTTTCGTCTCGAAAAAGGTTTTGCAATGGGATCATCATCAACATGTTAGTTAGAATACATTCATTCCATTTGGGGAACTACTACTATGCCAAACTCGGTTGCTAATATATTGGTCCACTTTAAACTCAACCTTGTTCTTCTCAACCACTATACATGCTCAATTAAACTATTTACCAAATAGATTAAAGGTTTCCCACATTCAAATGCTTTTAGTAAGCTTTACCAATCCTCAAGGTTTATTGAGGACTCACAAACCCACACTTGATGAACCATGCACCACAATTTGACACATAAAGGTAACACTTTGTTAGCAAAGCTAAAAATGTTTCAAGCATCTAATATACATGTGTTCACACCTCCTCACAATTCATCACTCCCCTCGGTTTATTTCATGGACTAGCAAGGATGCGCTAGTATTTCTGGACACTCAAGATCAAAAATGCAACATCATCATCATAAGCTCGTATGCAAATCAAATCTCCACCAATTAACACGAAACATTACACAAATCAGGAGGTCTTTAACGGGTTGTAATGTTAGGCTAGGGTTAAAGGTGTGCAAAAGGAATTTTTGAAGTGGCTAATGTGGTTGAAATCCAATATAGGTAATCAAAACTTCAAACTAACAAGATACCGAGCAACGAATAGAGTCGCTTTGGCCCGGAGCAAAATAAGAATTTATTTTCTTTTTGGCGCTGCATACATTGGTCATTTTGACCTGATACATAGCTGGATTTTCTTTCTTCTTTCTTTTTTTTTTTTTTTTCTTTTCTTTTTTTGTTTTTTTGTTTGTTTTTTTTTTTTTTTGCTACTAAACTATACATAAGCATAACAGGATTGGATTTCATCCCACACGGGTTAAAAATGAAAAAGGTTAAAGGCTAATTGGCAAATTATGTGGGGTTGAACAACAAAAGGTGAAAGGCTCAAAGTGGTATCTAAAGGATGATGTTAAAGGTGAAAGTTTTCCTAAGAAGGCTTTAACTAGGGTTATCCTAATGCCTCCATCATGTTTGTGTCACTTTCGGTTCATGATCTTGAAATGCATAAACACACGAGTTCTAAAATGAATATCACATTATGATCAACACTCAATCAATGAAAGTATATCTAAACAATGTGCAATTTGGGCTCAAATTCTCACGGAAACGACAGGGATAAGGGTAAAGGTGTGAAACATGTATATTATCAACTCTCAAGTTTGTCACCCCTTGATTACATGCCAAATTAATAGAACATGGTGTGCGAGAAAGGACTACACTCTCAACCTATATTGAAAAGGCTCCGCTTTTTAACACTTACTTGCAAGAGGTGGTAACCAAGCACATAATTTTATCAAGATGGTTAAGTTGTATAATGGAGATCTAAACCGGTCAAGCCTATCAACACACCAAAATCTAACATAGGTTCATCCCCATTCATTTCTTTTCATGCATAACTTAACATGTTGATTTCTATCATTTCCCATAAATTGCAAACTCTCATAATAAAGGGGACATGAGTTGTTTAATGCCTTCTCAACTTCACAAATTCTTCCTATTCATCTAAATCAACCATGCTTAGCAATTCAATCAATTGTTCAACTTTCCCCAAAACCACCCAACCAATCATGTTGCAACCGAGAATTACTTAAAACTAAACACTCATTTCCAAAACAAAAACAACTAAAATTCACACCACCAAAACAAAAACACACTAAAACAACACACAAAACGAAAATGAACTAAAGTCACAATTCAAAAGAGAAAGGAAAGACGACATGCACCTGATCAAAAGGAGTTGCGACGCCCTTTGTCTCGCTTCTCCTCTCGCTGCCTCTGCTCCTCTCTAAACTTTTCAGCAGCTTCTTCTTGCTCTTTCCTCCATCTCTCCTGAAAGGCTTGTTGTTCTTGTCTCCATTGGGTAACTGTTGCCTCTTGCCTCTCTTTCCACCTCCTATCTTCCTCAAAAAATCCTTGGATAATCCTGTAGATCCTTTGCTCACCTAACGACCACCTTTGAAAACCCGATGGATGCTTACGACCTGATGGATCCATCAATGCTCTCCTTTGCACATTTGATTCCGGATGGCTACTTGGTCCTAAAGGATCACTTCTTTAAAAACAACTATTTTTATCTTAGGAGAATCACCAACAACGCCACACCCCCTCCCCAACTTAATCGTGTATTGTCCCAATACACCTTGACATGAACTTTTTGAACAATGAAACCCCCCTCCCCAACTTAATGACTTGCTAAGGGAGGACAAATGGAGACTAAAACTTGTGACTTTAGCATGTGTGTACACAAAAACATAAACAAAAATAAAAATAAAAACACACAACGAAGATAAACAAACAAAAGCAAAACGGGTTGCCTCCCGGGTAGCGCTACGTTTAAAGTCCGCAGCCCGACTTTACCTCACTTGGTTTTCAAGGTGGCAAGTACGATGGTGAATCAACCAAGAAATTCACCACATCAATTTTGGTTCCCGAGATGTCCATCGCGCTTAAATATGGCTTCAACCGATGACCATTGACCACTTGAGTTTGGCTGTCCTTCTCATCCACAATCTCTATCTCACCGAAATTACCAATCCTTTTCACCACATATGGGCCCATCCATTTGCTCTTTAGCTTGCCCGGAAAGAACTTGATGCGTGAGTTGTAAAGCCAAACTTTTTGGCCTACTACAAATGTTTTCTTCCGGATCTTAGCATCATGAACCGCCTTCATTTTCAACTTATATGCTTCTGAACATTCATATGCTTCACTTCGTAATTCCTCCAACTCACACAGTTGAAGCTTCCTCTCCTTACCTGCCACATCAAAGTCAAGGTTAACATTTTTCACCGCCCAAAGAGCACGGTGTGCCAATTCCATGGGCAAATGGCATCCTTTACCGTATACCAATCGGTAAGGGGTCGTTCCAATCGGTGTTTTGTACGCGGTTCGGTAGGCCCATAAGGCATCATTTAAACGTAAAGACCAATCCTTACGGTCCGGCCGAACCGTTTTTTGCAAAATTTCTTTTAATTGCCGATTAGACACCTCCACTTGCCCACTAGTTTGTGGGTGATAAGGTGTGGCAACACGGTGGTGGACTCCATATTGTTTGAGCAATTTTCCAAACTGAAAATGTTTGAAATGGGATCCCCCATCGCTTATGATAGCGCGAGGAACACCATGTCGACTAAAAATGTTTGTTTGGACAAATTGGCAAACAACCTTGTGATCATTTGTTCTTGTGGCTATTGCCTCAACCCATTTTGACACATAGTCAACAGCCACAAGAATATAGTAATTTCCAAACGAGTTGATAAATGGACCCATAAAGTCAATTCCCCATACGTCAAATATTTCAACAACAAAAATAGGGGACATTGGCATCTCATCCCGTTTGGAAATTCCACCCACTTGTTGACAACGGACACAACGTTTGCTAAATTCAATTGCATCTTTAAAAACACTTGGCCAATAAAAGCCACAATCAAAAACCCGATGACCCGTTTTCCTTCCACTAAAATGCCCACCACACGCATATGAATGCGCATGGGCTAACACACTTGGCACTTCCTCATCGGGAATACACCGCCTTATGATTTGATCGGGTCCGATCTTGAAGAGATCCGGATCATCCCAAATGTAGTGCTTTGCTTGAGAAGCAAAGTGTTTCTTCTTTTGTAAGGACCAAAATTCTGGAATTTTTCCTGCACTCAAATAGTTTACCAAGTTAGCAAACCATGGTAATTTGGAAACAACAAATAAACACTCATCAGGAAATTTATCATGTATAGCATCAAAATCATTATCACAAACAGAAGGAATGCGAGAAAGGTGGTCCGCTACTACATTTTCAGTTCCTTTCTTATCTTTCACCTCAAAATCAAATTCTTGTAGTAGCAAGACCCATCTAATTAGTCTAGGTTTAGCATCCTTCTTTTCCATCAAATATTTAATGGCACTATGATCCGAATAGATAATAACCTTACCCCCCCAAATATATGACCGAAATTTATCAAGGGCATATACAACCGCTAATAACTCTTTTTCCGTTGTAGTGTAATGTAATTGAGCATCGGAAAGAGTTTTACTAGCATAATAAATTGCAACGGGCTTTTTATTCACCCGTTGCCCCAACACCGCCCCCACGGTATGATCACTTGCATCGCACATGATCTCAAATGGAAGAGACCAATCGGGGGCTTGTAGTATTGGAGAGGAAATGAGTTTTTCCTTCAAGGTATTATAGGCTTTTAGACAAGCTTCATCAAAGACAAAAGGTGCATCTTTTAAAAGCAAATTGCACAAGGGTTTAGAAATAGCACTAAAGTCTTTGATGAACCGTCTATAAAAACCTGCATGTCCTAGAAAAGAACGAACTCCCTTGACATTGGTTGGAGCGGGTAGTGTGGAAATGACTTGAACTTTTGCGGGATCTACTTCAATGCCACGCTCCGAAATGATATGCCCAAGAACCACTCCTTCCTTCACCATGAAGTGGCTTTTCTCCCAACTTAGCACTAAATTTGTTTCCGCACACCGCTTGAGTACCTGTTCAAGTTGAGACAAACACAAGTCAAATGTAGTTCCAAAAATGCTAAAATCATCCATAAAAATTTCCAATGAATCTCCTATCAAGTCAGAAAAAATACTCATCATGCAACGTTGAAACGTTGCGGGTGCATTGCATAAGCCAAATGGCATCCGGCGAAATGCAAATGTACCGTAAGGACAAGTGAATGTTGTCTTTTGTTGGTCTTCGGGGTGGATAGCTATTTGGTTATACCCCGAATAACCATCTAAGAAACAATAAAACTTCTGACCCGAAAGTTTATCAAGGATTTGATCAATAAAGGGTAATGGAAAGTGATCCTTTGATGTTGCCGCATTGAGTTTTCTATAATCAATGCACACCCGCCACCCGGTGACGGGGCGAGTGGCGACTTCCTCACCGTTTTCACCACGAACAACTTGGATTCCCGCTTTCTTTGGAACTGTTTGAGTCGGGCTTACCCAAGTGCTATCAGAAATGGGGTAAATAATACCCGCATCAAGCCATTTTAGAACCTCCTTCTTGACCACTTCTCGCATATTTGGATTCAACCTTCTTTGAGCATCCCTTGAAGGCTTCACATTCTCCTCCGTGATGATTTTATGCATCACTATCGACGGACTTACTCCTTTCAAATCTGCAATTGTCCACCCAATCGCCGCCTTATTCCTCTTCAACACCTTCATCAATTCTTCTTCTTGTTCCGGTTGCAAGTTGGATGAAATGATGACCGGTAACGTTTCGTTTTCTCCCAAAAATGCATATTTTAAATGCTTGGGTAACTCTTTCAACTCCACCTTGGGTGGTTCTTCTAGAGATGGCTTCAACTTTGAATCAATATGATCCGGTAAGCTTTCCACTTGATAAGTCCATGGTGGCCTTCCACCTTCAATCGACATTGAATCCTTAAATTTGCCGCTCATAGACTCTCGAATATCTTCCATCTCCAACCTGTCATACATAACAACATTCTCTATGGTGTTTTCTTCACTTACACATGAAGTGTAAGGTTCGATACACCCGTCAACTATGTCCGCCATAAAGCAATCATGGTCGACTAGAGAGTTAGAATCACTTGAAAACACATTTAATCGCATCTTGCGATTCCCAAATGTCACATCAACCGACCCATCCCTACAACCGATTTGAGCATTAATTGTTGCTAGAAATGGTCTACCCAAAATAACATTTGGTTGCCTTTCTTTGTAACTTGATTCAGAATCAAGCACTAGGAAATCAACCGGATAGTAGAACTCTTCCACCTTAACAATCACATCGGTTAACACCCCCCTCGGAAGTTTAAGTGATAAATCTGCCAACACCACGGTGGTGTCAGTTTTTTGTAAAGGACCAAAATCATGTTGATCGTATAAACTTCCGGGGAGAATGTTAACACTCGCCCCAAGATCCAAGAGTGCACGATTTATTTTAAAATCACCAATTTGAATAGAAATCAATGGTACACCCGGATCCTTAAGTTTTGGTGGAAGAGTACTTGACAACACAGCACTCACATGGGCAGTAAGATCAAGCTTTTTAGGAAGCTTGCGTTGTCTCTTTTGGGTACAAAGATCCTTGAGAAAACGAGCATAAGATGGAACTTGTTTAATTGCATCAAGTAAAGGCAAGTTAATTTTTACTTGCTTGAATGTTTCCAAAATTTCATCTTGTTGTGAGTCTTTCTTTGAAGATGATGGTTTAGATTGTCCTAGCAACGCCGAGGGATAAGGGATGGTATTATCCTCCAAACCCTTTTCCTTAACATCACTAGAATCTTTTGAAATTGATTTTTCATCTTTCAATTTTTCACAAACTTTACTTGGTTCACATTTTTTAAAATTTTGTTCCACCTCAATTTCCTCCTCGGAACTATCATCTTCCACCACCCCTTCAATGAATGGTGGTGGAGGAACAACTTTGTTGTCATATGTTTTACCACTTCGAAGAAGACTTACAGCATTGATTGGTACATGTCTTGTGGATTTTGAACTGGACCCTTGATGTTGAGGGTTGAGCTTTGTGTCACTTGGTAGTCGTCCGGGATCTCGTGTGGATACCTCCTCGGCTAATTGACCCATTTGCTTTGTCAATGCACCCACCGTCTTGTCCGAGATCTCTTGCTTTTGAACTACCCCTTTCAAAATTCCCATGATTTCATCCAACTTGGTATTCACTGTTGGATCACTAGATGAAGAGCCTCCTTGTTGAGCAGTTTGAAATTGGCCTTGATTTTGAGGGGCTCCTTGTTGATAGTTTCTTTGTTGATTCCCTTGAAAACCCCCTTGGTTGCCTTGAAAATTTCCTTGATTGCTTTGGTAATTGCCTTGGAATTGATTTCCTTGATTGTAAGGCCTTTGGAAATTTCCTTGAAAATTTTGTTGACGGTTTTGGTATTGTTGTTGACCGCCTTGTTGACTTGACCCTTGGAAATTGGGATTCATCTGATTTGAAGCATTGCCATAACTAAAAAGTGGGTGATTTCTGAGCCCCGAGTGATAGGTATTCGAATTCATGTTAAATTGCTTCTTGTCACCATACACTTGATTCACCTCTTCACTTTTTCCCAAGTTCATAGGACATGTCAACGCCACATGTCCCATGTCACCACAAGCAGCACACAACTCATATTCCTGCGAAACAGAAGAAACATCCTTTCCCAAACTTTGGCATATTAAATCCATTTTCTGCTCTAAAGAGTTAAATCTATCATTTTGAGCATGATCATTTACCGACTTGACACTAGCCGGTTTTGCTCTCCGATTTGCGGATGCTTGAGTTTTTGAGCCTTTGCTTAGATTTTCTAAAAAGTCCCATGCATAATCTTCATGGTGGGTTAGAAAATTTCCACCACTACTCGAGAAAACCATTTGATTTGAATCGGGAAGCAAACCATCATAAAAAGTTTTGACCAATTCCCATTTCTCAATCCCGTGATGTGGACACAATCGGAGCATTTCTTTAAAACGAGTAAAAGCCTCATGAAAGGCTTCACCGGATTGTTGAGCAAAAGATTTGATTGCAATCCGAGCATCACTAGTTTTTCCCATCGGGTAGTACTCATCAAGAAATGCTTGCTGCATCTCATCCCAAGTACGGATACTACCCGGTGGAAGTGTCAAAAACCATTGTTTAGCCCTATCTTTTAGTGAAAATTGAAAAAGGTTAAGCTTTACCTCATCATGTGTGAAACCTTGGCTTCCAATGGTGCTACAAATAGCTGCAAACTCGTAGAGGTGAGAGTAAGGTTCATCGGATGCAAAACCTTTAAACGTTGGAATGATGGAAAGGTATTGAGGACGGATTTCGAATTGCCTTCCATTTTGGTGAGGTGGCACTATCGGCGATGGATTTCGGTGAATAGCCGGTCGGAAGTGGCTATCAACACCCATCACTCTTTGACCTTGTCGACCTTGTCCACCTTGAAATCCTTGTTGACCTTGGAATCCTTGTCCACCTTGGACCCCATGATTGAAAATCCCAAATTGTTGGTTTTGTGGTTGTGCTTGAAAATCGGGATTATAATTCCATTGTGGTTGACCTTGACCTTGTCCTCCACCTTGATTGAGATGATGATCCCAATTGTTTTGTTGTCCTTCTCCATCTCCAGCACCACCATTGTCTCCTTCAAACCAACCCCCATCATGGTTTGTTCCATGAGGGCTACCATTAACTGAATTATTATCTGGGTCATTATCGAAATTTAGATACTCTTGATATCCATATTGACCTGCTCCTTGAAATTGACCTTGATTCCCCGGATTTGCCATGCTTGACCTTGATGAACTGCTACTACTGCTTTGAGCTTGAACAACTGGTTGTGATGTAGATGCTCGCAAACTAGATCTATGGAGAACTCTGTTGTTCCTTGCTAATCTTTCAATTTCTGGCTCAAATGCTAATGGTGAAGATCTTCCAGAAAACCGAGTGTGCATGCAATAACCTATTACCTGCACAAGTAACACACCTCGCGTAGTAGAGAAATAACAAGCAATAGACTTTATGATATTTTTGGATTTTTGAATAAATTAAAAACAAAGAACAAGTACAAACAAATTAAAACTACAAACCAAGCGCACCGACTCCCCGGCAACGGCGCCAAAATTTGATCGACGTCGAAGTGTCGATCAAAAATAGAAGAGAGTTTGTGTTCCAAATATCCTCACTTGAACAACTAGCAAGGGTAAGTGGGTTGTCGAATCCATGAGGAGTTAGTGGTTGATTTATAGTTCAGTTTGATTACTATTGCTAACATAATATAAAATTGATGATTGGATTGATGATTAAGACTAAATTGCATAAACCAAATGAAAAGAGAATTTACTTATAATAAACAAAATAGTTGCTCCCGGGTTCAAAGTTCAATCAATCACAAATAAAACTTAGCATACATTTGAAACTAGGATAAGTTACATAGACATAACTCAAATTACATTCATATCAATCTAACAATGAAATGCGATTACAACTATAGCACATATACACAACACTAGAGTATCTCTAGGTGGAATGGTACCAATGTGTAACCTCAAGCATTTCACAACAATTCATGACGAATCTTAGCAATGGAAACATATACGACACATCTAGAGTATCTCTAGGGTGGAATGCAACCAACATAGATTTCTACACATAAAGTGTTTTGCACATCGACATAAACGTAATACTACTAAACAAACTCATAAACATTCACGTGACATGATTACAAGTAGCAAAGTATTCCCAAAATCAAACACAAGTTTAGTCTTACAAGTTGAATGAACTCCTACACCCGGTTGCAACTACGAATTGATTAGCCGAACATGATCTTCATACCGAAACGTGGATTGATTTGATGAAATAGATGATTGAGCATCAATTGATTGACCAAAAATCGCCCCAATATGTCTCCTCTAAGTCCCCAAGTCGGAATCTCTGAAGAAATTGCGAAAAAACCCTCAAAAACACGTTCTGGCCGAGAATTTGGGAGCACAAAAACTGCCGTCACCGTATAATACGGTGGATTTCACCGTATCATACGGTGACCAGAAATTCTTTACAGTGGAATAATTCTGTGCTACAGTGGAAATATATCAGCAGCAATACAGTGGAGTCACTGTATTATACGGCCAATCCCACCGTATCATACGGTGGACCTTGTTTCTTCTCAACATCTTTTATTTTCCAACCTTTCCATCCAAATGAGCTCGAGACTTGATTTTTCCACTATAATTGTATCATTTCTTCATCATCAACCTACAACATATAAACCACTCAAAGTAGTATGTTTTGAAAGAAATCCAATGTAAATCTAATGCAATTACATGATTACTAACCACACTAAAATTGATCACATCAATCGACGATAAAACCTATCATTAAACCATGCGTTGCTGGATAGTAGACGTGTCGTCATCGGAAGAAAACATTGAGGATAAAATTGAAGAAGACATTGTGTAATTTTTTTTCCAGGTTGATTAGGTATGAGATGTGTGTGAAATGGGTAGAAATAAGTGTAAAATGATGATATTAAATAAGAATAAATTAAATAATTAAAAAAAAATCAAAAGTATCCGTTGGAGGGGTGGGAGAGTAAAAAAAACTGAGGGGTGGTGCTCGGTGACACTACATGTGCTCGTAGCCACATCACCACCACCACTTAATTCGGTATGTTGGTAGACCATTGGAAACATCCTTAATCCTTATTAGGTTTTACTAAAATAGGAATATATATAGAATTTCATCATTGTTGGATATTTTAGTGTAATAATAGTTTATGATGATATTCAAACAAGAGTGCACGCTTGCTTGAATATCATCGGGACTAACGGGGGTTCGGGGGCAGCGCCCCCGAAGGAGCGGGGTTCTAGGGGCGGCAGCCCCTAGCGGGTCCAAGGGGCAGAGCCCCTGGCTGGGGTCGTCTTGTAAATTGGGATAATTCGGATAATTCGGATTAGCAGTTATCGGAATAAACTGCATATACGCTCCTTTTGATCGGTTTCTGGGGCACAGAAACGAATTGGGGGTTTTTCCAGTTCTTGGAAAATCGCAATCTCTTCATACATAGTTCTAGTAATCAATTTCTGATTTTATCCGATTAAAGATTGGTAGCCACTCCAATTGTTTAATCTGATAGTGTTATCACGTCTTCAGAAAATATCCTGTGATATCGACATATACAACAATCATTTCACTATTGTATCATCTCAACTCAAAATTAGCTATGTATTTATATGTTTTGATATGTTTTCTTATGATTAAAATTATTACATGTGTATTTTACAAGATTTGAATATGCATTTCTCGAGGGTCATCATATTTACCACCAAACTATCTCCTTAAGAATATACGTTTTGATACGTAATCTATTATTTAACTTTATTACATGTATTTTAGTTTGTTAAGAAGCTTTCTATCAAGTGAACGTAATTAATAAGTAAATGAATACAATATTAAATTTCTAGTTTGGTGGTTGAACAATATTACGTGGTAGGGTTATATCTTTTTCTTTTTGTTAATACTTTTTTGCTTATCTTTGACAAAAAGTTAATTGTTTAAACAAAGAAGCATACTATTTTCTTCTCTTTCACACGCTATTTAGTGTTCGTGTCTACTTTCTAGAATATGTTTTGGTTTTTTACGAAACAAATTATCGTTATATCTCATTTATGACTTGTTTATTTAGAACATCTAAATATTAACTTTTTTATTTTTTTAACTGTGTAAAACGTTTCTTAACCATCAGATTGTCTTCTTATGAGTTATGAACGTATCTAACCTAATTCCAGTTTTGTAGGAAGTTAATCTATCTTCTTGAATAACGGCGACAAGGATTATAATAAAAAAAGCTCCTATATATATTTTAGGAAATTTCTACACCATGATCTTAAACCTAACTCGATCGCGTCACCTCAATGTGTCAGTTCAGCTTTCTTTACCAAACTATCATGATTTTGTCTCTAATTACTTTCTAAATCTTTTCGATATGCATTGTCATTCCAAGTAAATGCTTCATGGCTACAACAATATAAAAAATCATCCAAAATAGAATATTTTACATGAGTTTAGATGTTGTATAAAATAATTAACTATGCATGTGGTTAATGTATAATATGTCATATGAATATGTGCTAAAATCGGGATAAAATATTCCTTAAAGTACGACTAACAAGTTTCTTCAAGCTTAAACGTTTCTTTGTTCTTAAGTAATTCAAGAAAAAAAAATTAGAAAGTTAATAAAAAGTTAATTACACAATTAGTACATATGGTTCGGTGAACCTATGGACGTTGCATGCAAGGCGTGAGACGTTGGGGGTGTTCGTCAATAGCTCGTCCTTGGCCTCTAATCCATCCCAACGTGCGCAATCTAGATTCATCGGTAGCTTTTTTTCTCATTTTTCTCCTCACAAACAATATTTTAATATAATATTAAATAATTAAATAGGAGTGTTTGTAGGAAGAACGGTATTGGGGTAAAAACTTGTATGTGGCAATGACAGTTAAAAAGCTGATATGTCTACTGACTAAGACTGTTTGTGGGAAGAATTTGTGTTAGTGTTGCGGATAGTCTTAGTAACAAGTTTAGGGTTTGTGGTTTCAGTGTTAAAAATATGGGACACTAAAGCTAATGTCCGTTTATTTTTTGTTAAATCTATAAATAAAGGACAAAAATACATTTTTAAAATATATCGGATATTTATATATATTGATTACTACTTTTTTTATCCTCGTGTGTTACACGATTGAGTTTAAAAAAATAACTATAATTATAGCGGATGTTTATATATAATCTACGACCATTATATATTTTTATAACTATCTAAAGCTTCTTAGTAATTATAGTTGGGTCAGAGGTTTTACGACAGTGGATATTTAGGCGATGAGTTTCCTCTTGAATGGATGTGTAACGTACACCAAGAGTCTTGGTTACTCGCATGGACTACGGTCGTAACGTATCGTGTGTAACTTCGTTTGCCATGATGAGACCGGCCCCCGGGTAGCCGGATGTTTGTAGTTGAAAAAATATCTAGTCATGAAAAATAAAGATTTTGTTTATTATATTGAAATGAAATATTTGGTAAATTTGAATTTAAATTTAATTAAAGTAAAAGAAACTATAAAATTAAATAGAATAAAATATATACTTCATATTCCATGTTTAATATTTAATTAAGATATTATTACGAATAAAATATTATAAGCATTATATATATTAAAATATTAAAGTATATGTAATAAAATATATTATTTTAATAAAATGTAATATATATATATATATAATAAAATATTAACCTTAATATTAAAATTTAGTATTTGGATTATTAGTAACCTAATATAAAAATTTATATTTGAATAGTTACTTATTAAATAATTACTTATTAAAAGTTTAAACTAAATAAACCCTAATATAAAAATTTAGTATTTGGATAATTATTTATTAAAATTTTGACTTAATTCAAAAATTTTATGGTGATAACAATTATCTTTTTTTACCAATTAAAATATGATAAATTTTTTTATTTATTATATAGTATAGATATACATATAAATTAAAAATAAATATACATGAACCATTGGTCTAGTTTATGTAGATTAGTCACATTAAAACGAACAAAAAAGTTAAAAGGCCCATCCCTACCTACCACCGTGTTCATCTACCTAACCTTCCTCGCCATCAATTTTTAGTGGTTAAACTTTACACCAATTTGTTTTTTACTGGGTTTGGATAGACCTCAAGAGAAGAAGCAATACCTGTGTAATGTAACGTGGACTCATAATATGTAACATTAATCTAATAGTAGTCTAATATCTAATATTTCTCCGTAATTATAATGAAAGAAAATTAGATGCTAAAGATTGGAAAACAAAAAAAAACTAGCTTCAATCTCTATTCTCGACTTGAAATTCCAAACTTTTATTAAACAATCCATATTGTGCTTAAATTTTGTCAAATTATAATCTTAAATGCAGCGATTTGACGACATAGTTTAGAGCCTAGATGCGGCGCAGCGATAGACTGTAGTCCAAAAGGCGGCGCGGCGATGCACCGTAGTCCGAAAAGGCGGTGCGATGAAGAACCGTACTCCAAAAGACGGAGTAGCAGTGAACCGTAGTCCGAAACACAACGACAAATTAATTACAGCTTGATGGAGAACGATATCAAATATAGTAGCGCCAAGATAGAGCAATTGTGGTGGGACTGGAACCCGTGGTCACGCAACGAGATCAAAAATAGTAGCGCCAATATAGATAATTTGTTTACCTACCAATTGTGAGTGGAGTGCAATTAAAAACGTGATCCTTGTGACCACTCAATCTGTATGGCAACCATTAATATATATATATGTGTGGCAAAAAAATTGCATATCACTCAATCTTTGCAGACAAATAATTCTCACGTATGAGTATTTGTTTGGAACAAGTGAGCAAAATAATTCTCACGTATGAGATTGTCAAATCTTGAGCAGAAAATGAAGAAAATGAAGCATTATTTGAACTGAAAATAAAAAAAATAGAAAAGAAACTAAATGGAGAAACGGTGATGGGACAGGACGACGACAATGGCGGCACGCCGCCTTGTCTGTCTGTCTAGGTTTTTAACTTGTTAACAACGACTAGGGTTTGAACTCCAATAGCTTTATCAGTTGGACCCAACCCCCACCAGGCCAACCGCCTCTCTCCTCTTTCCACTGTCATATCTACCTAGTCATATAGATCTCTGACGAACCACCACTACCTAAAGAACAAACTCAACAAGTTTTCGTCTTTCATGATTTGAGTATCTAATCAAGAGATACACCTTGATGTGACAATATGTCGCGTTTTAAGTAAAGTTGGTGTAGTGGTTAAAATTCTAAGCTTGTGGTTGAAGAGACCCAAGTTCTAGTCTCACTCACACCACTTTGTAAGATATTGGTGGGCAATGAAGGATTGAGCTTGCTTGATCCTGGGTCACAAGGGAGGGTTTACGGGCTTGCCCGGTTCCCGCCCGATGGTGCAAATGGGGGGGCGCTCTCGGGTTCCCTCGCTATGAGGTTCGGACTCGGGACAGTGGGTAAGTCCAGGGTAATCAGTCCCGATACACCGCTGAGCCAAATTGCTGTTAAAAAAAAATTACCAATAAAAGAGTTTATCAGGAGCAATACATCAAAGAGTGAATTAAATCAAGAAACAAATGGAATGGGTCTCTCATCACAATCTATTAAAAGATTTCAGAAAAGCATACCAGCGGCATTCATTTTCGATTCCTTTTTATCCTTATGGGTGGTATAGATGGATACCGACTAAAGTTAATGTTTTGTGTTGGCGTGCGGAGATGGGTAGATTGCCTACTATGGAAGCCTTCCAAAAATGTAATATTGTCTGTTTAAATTCCTTGCGCAGATTCTGTGGTGAGCATGAGGAAACTGTATTGCGCTTGTTCTTGGAAGGCACTCTTGTGGCTGAATTTTGGGAGTTATTTACTAGCTGGTGTAATATTTCAAGGATGATTGCCTTCACAATCCGAGATCTTTTAGAGGAACGAGTTAGGAGTAGGGGAAGTCGTCTCAAAGATAAACTTATTGGTGCTATGTTGGTCCTCACTGATCTTTATCAGTGCAAATGAAGGTGTATTTGAGAAGAAAACCAAATAAACAACACAAAATAGGATTTCCAATGACTAAAATGGTTTTCTAGCCTTGAACAATCTCAATATGAACCAATAGATTGATAAATGATGATAAACAAGCTACAATATAATGAAATAAGCTCCTAGCCGTCACCAAAACTCACCAAATGAAGATTTCTTGTATTAGGGTTCAAAGGTTTGAGAAAGTTACATTTGGCTGCACAATGGCTGCGCATATATACTGTCCAGTGAACAGTTTCGCTGGCAGTTTCGCTGGCCAAGCGAAACTGTCACTGAACCAGTCTAATCTAGGTACCGAGCGAAACTACAGTTTCGCTCGGTAGCTTACAGTTTCGCTAGCCTACCAAAATCTAACAATTACAAGAAACTAAACTATTACAAAGAAACTAAACAAAAGATGAATTCCTCCCTACATTGATCTTCAATATTCCCCCTAGGGAGGGATTCAGCCACAGGATCTTCACTTGTCAGCATCGGCTTCATTCTGGTTCGGCTCTTGATTCAAATCAGGAGTCCCTGATTCCCCCAAAGTAGTTGTCGTGTCAGCAACGGGGACAGTTTCTTCAGATTCCCCCACAACAGTTGTTTCATCAGCACCTGGGGTTACAGACTCTGGTTCCCCCAGAATGATTGTCTCTTCGGCGACGGGGACAGCAGTCTCTGGATCTGGGATTTGAGAAGATTCTCCAAGTCCGCTTAAAGATTTGTTCATTTGATTTGCTAGATCCCGATCTTCTTCCATTTTGTCTTCAGCAGCCTTGACTTTGTCTGCTAAATCCTTTATCTCCTTGATAATTCCTCGGGCTTTATTGGCAACCCTCACGAACAGGTTTGCTTCTTCAGCAGTGTCATCGCCAGCCCCGTGTTTTATAGGATTTTCACATAGTGTCTTGAGATCGTCATTACTAAATGAGAAAACCTCCATTGGGTCGAACAGTCTGATCTCATCACTCTCACCGATTCGGATAACTGCTTCACCTGTCTGGTTATCGTAGAACCATTTCTTGAAATCTTGCAGTCTGGAAGGCTCTTGATCTGGTATTCGGATTCTAGTCATTGTCTTTGCAGGCTTGAATTTAAGATGGACTTTTGGCTTCCCTGTTGCTGCATCAATTTTAGTCTTAGACTTGATCCTTTGGCCTTTCATAAATCCAAACGATACGAAATCGTCTTTTGCGGCCAGCTGCAAATGTTTCACCAAGTTGCCAGCCCTTTCTGCTTTATCAGCATCAATGAGGGGGAGCTCAGACAACCTTCTTAAATCCCATCTGGGTAGGGACTGGAACTTTTCACGTTTGTGAAGATATGAAATGCTACCTCCCCTTCTCTTAATCATGAAGGCACGAACGGATGAATTGAATTTCCAGCTTATAATGTGACGATCAGACTCTTTTCTGCTGGGTTGAGAGATGTTTTGAAATAGGGGAGTCTGATCCACAAGCTCAGGTTTCTTGAACCAATCATCTCTGTTAAACTCTAGAACCTCTTCGCTGACAGAGCTAATCTTCGCTAGATAAGTAAGACCATGCTCTTTCCATTCATAGCTTCTTGGCTCAGAGTGATCGTCGATTTCAGCTTCTTCCTCATCTTCATCGATCAACACGAATTTGGCTTGTACAATCTCTGGCTGTGGTTGTTCTGTTTCAGTACTAAATAGATTAGCGTCACTGACATTGATAGCCTCCAAGTCTTCAGCATTGGGAGCTCCACTGTCATCAGCATCATTCAAACCAGTACCACTTCCTCCAACTCCACCCGATCCACTTCCTCCTGCTTTGTCAGCCTCACCAGAACCACTTCCACCCGCTGCTCCGGATGTGTCTTTCAAGATGTCATTCACAGATTCAATCTCAGCATCACTCATTATACCAGGCAAGTTCAGATGCTTCTTGATATCGTTCAATTCTACCATCAAAAATTTGATCATGGAAGATTGTTTGGCTATGACCTCGTTCATGTGTTTGATCTGATCATCCTTCTCCTTCTCCCGAATTTCAGAGTTAACCAGCTTGGTTTTAATCATCCCCAATTCATTTGACAAAGAGGTATTTACACCTCTGATGATGTCTTCGTCTAATTCAGCTCTGGGGTCTATTCTTCTTTTCTTTGAAGCTCTCAGCTCATCTTCAGTCGGAACACTTTGTTTTTGAGAGATGTTCTTTCCTTTACGAGATAGATTTTCGAGCTCATCTTCAATTTCATCTCCAGCTTCTTTCCCCGAACTCCTCACATATTGTTTCCTTTTTCCCTTTACATTCTCACCAGCCTTACCTTGAGTTTTTCTCTTGTTTTCGTCTTCGATCAGCTTCTTGATGTATTCATATCTTTCTGCAGAATACATATGCTTCATTAAATAGGTGGTATGCCCAGAAAAATCCTCTCTCACAGCACAACAATCAGATAGAATCCTTGAGTGCATAGGATTTATAACAAGTGCTGTGCTTTGCTTCGGCAGCTCAGGTTCTAGATATTCTATAATTATCTCCAGGAATCTCGGATACAGAAGCCATCTTGATTTCTTCAGAGCTTGAATATTTGCAACCATAGCTTCAAATATTCTCTGGGGGATGTTAGCCTTCTTTCCCTTACACAACAGCAACATAGCTTCAGCCCAGTTTAAATTCAATCCATCTGATCCACCCTTTCTGTCATCAATGCAGGAGATGATGACGTGAGCAATGAATCTCCATTCTTTAGACATGTAAGACTTTTTAATCTCTTTCTTATTCTTCCACAAATGACCTCCTTCATAACCCATGTGCTTTTCAAAACCCTTCAATACGTCCATGTCATTTAACTTGGGTGCATCACCAACATCTTCTTCTAGTTTAAGTGCTTCAGCAATGGTTTTCATGGTAATGACGATATCTTTCTGCATGATCCTAGCACGAATGCATTCAGGAGTGGCTTTGACGTCATATTCTGCAGACAGCCAGAATTCTTTGATGTGCCTTTCGTCGATGATTGTAGAGTGTGATATGGCATAGTGATGATGTTATTTTCCAAGGTACAAAGCTGGTTATCACCGAAAAGGAACTACGAGATTGGCATTTGAATTCTCTCAAGAAGAAAAGCATAGAATCTGTTTCGAATGCACCACCCGATTCAATCAGCAAAACCAGTCCGCCAAACCCATCAAGTCCATCAAGCGATCAGAAGAAGAAGGTAATGATAAGCAGGTGGAAAAAAGTCTGCAATTTATGGGGTCACAAGCAAAAACTTGATGACAAAAAGAATCTTGAAGATATCCCAGAAAACAGAGTTGAAATTGGGAATTCAAATGCAAAACTTGTTAGAAACCCAAGTTCTGTAAATTCAAGAAACAGAATGGATGCATTTGTGTTGGATCGAAACAGGAGCAAGAGGTATTCGACTAGTGATCTTGACAGTGGTTTGCTAAGGCTGCATTTGACACCATTTAGGGATTCAAGAAGGAAGAAATCTGGTAAAAGCAGAGTTCCATCATTGGCCACTAATGGTTTCCAGCTGCACTAAGATCTTCTTTTCAGGTACTCTTATACAAGTTGCATAAATCTGTAGATCCTGTTACTTTGTTACTGTTCTTGTTATGTGCACAAAATTACAGCATAATGTTACTTGTATCACTCCTAGTGTTCTCTTTCACTCATGGGAATAATAGAAGTTCAAGTTTTCTATATCTAAATACATGATTGTATATAAGAACATGCTATAATGTAGTTTAGTTGATGGCTCCTTTTGTTTGTGACGAAAACATCAAAAGGAGGTAACTTGTACACAGCAAATAGTTTTACACTTTCATTTTGAAAACCATTCGTTTTCAGCATATCCTATGATGAGGGTAACTTTGTCTATCAATTGTTGTTCATGTATAAAAAAAAAAAATAAAAAAAAAAAATAAAAAAAAAAAAATATATTTTCACCAAATGAAGATTTCTTGTATTAGGGTTCAAAGGTTTGAGAAAGTTGCATTTGGCTGCACAATGGCTGCGCATATATACTGTCCAGTGAACAGTTTCGCTGGCAGTTTCGCTGGCCAAGCGAAACTGTCACTGAACCAGTCTAATCTAGGTACCGAGCGAAACTACAGTTTCGCTCGGTAGCTTACAGTTTCGCTAGCCTACCAAAAACTAACAATTACAAGAAACTAAACTATTACAAAGAAACTAAACAAAAGATGAATTCCTCCCTACATTGATCTTCATGCTAATATTCGGATTGCATTGTGGTGTTTGTGGAAGACTCGTAATGATGCGATGTTTCGGAACGACAAGCCAACGATGGAACGGGTGCTAGATATTACCAAATCGATTGTGGGAGGGGAGGGGGAGGGGGGTCGTAGCCCTAGGCTGCGAGGTCTCTTGGTGAATCAATTATGGGAATCCGGCTTCCAACCGACCAGAGGCATCTACGGATGATTTTTTTTACAGTTTTCTTTAGTTTAGAACATGATTTTTATGTTTAAAATGTCTGGCTAAACGTCCGATGATTACCGACGGTGAACGGTTAGTTGTTTTGTTGGTATTATTTTAGTTATTCTTGTTTTGGCTTCGAATTGTGAACATTTGACGTTTTCCGATTCTTGTTGTGTGGTCAATTTATTTATACAATTCGATTTACTTTTCATTACACATGTTGCAATCCTTCCTTGAAATACTTATATAGAATTAGGGATTATCTTGTTATGTTCTGTGAATGGACTGTATAGTTGGGTTGGGTCGAACAGTTGAAACAAAGTCATGTCTATATGGCTGCTAAATTGAATAACTGAATCGGACTACGAAATCATCTAACCGGGACCGCGGGTTACCACGTTTTTTAATTCACTGTTTGCAACTTTAATCAATTTTCAATCAAACTCTAATATCAATTCAATTAACAAATCGTGACTTTCATAATTAGTACTTTTTAGGTTAATTTTAGGTTAAGTTAGTTTTTGGGATTACCTAGATTAGTGACAGTAATCTAAGTTAGTTAATTTAGTTAATTAGTTAGTTAATTGCTGAAATCACTAGCAACCACTACTCCTCTAAATTGACATCCTAGCTCGTCCTATCTATATAGGTTTAGTTTTAGGTATTTGTAACGGTACACGACAACCGTTATTATTTTGGTGAGTAAGTAGTGCAGGTAGGTAGAAGTTTAGAGATGATGGAGATCTCAAAATGTGTTGTTAAGTTTGAGGTATTGTCTTTACGTTGTAATGTTTAACTTTATTATGTTTAATTGAATATTCACACTTGTTTTTTTTCTTTTAATTATGAAAAAGTACTAACAAAAATTATGGGTGTCAATCATGTCGGGTTGGCGAGTTGATGAGTTTTGGGTTGAAGGGTTGAATTCTTCAACCCTAACCCAACCCATATAACTATTCATGTTGGTCGTGTCGACCCACTTAAATTGGTGTTGTGTTCGGGCCGTATTTCAGGTCAAATCATTTTATGTTTATTTACATATATGAGTAATACATAATGACTTAGTAACGATATAAACAATTAATTATTTAATTAATATACTTAAATGAAAACTTTTTTATAATTTGTTTCTTTTTTTTCCTTTTTCCCATTCCTAACTAATATTTAATAAACTTTGGTTTATGTATTTAACTCGATATAGAAAAGAATCAAATGAAAATTATTAAAGAATATGTACTTAGAACTCATAAAACAAATCTAAACGACTTTTAGAAGTTTATATAAAGAGGTAAAAAAATAAAAATTAAAAAATATATAAGCTTAAATATTAACATTCTTTATCTCTATAACATAAATACTTATATTTCAGAAACCCTTAAACGGGTTAATTGGTAGACCTATTTATTTAACTGGTCGTATTCAGGTTGACATATATTTTAAACAAGTTGGATTCACGTATCAAGCCTACGACCTAAAAACAATGTTATACGACTATACTTATTTTATACAAACAACTCCCTTACTAAATTAGTTGAGACTGAAAGTAAAAAAAATAAAAAATATCACATGACTATGCTTATTACACCATCAACTCAATACCAACTACTAAAACGAAATAATCAATCCTATAGACAATCAAATTATTTGTTAATTCTTTTTACAGTTAAATAAGAAAAAAAAATATGTTTTCTTTATTGCGCCATGTGGCGTCCATCTAAAGTGTGGTGGATGAGACTATTGTTCATACCAAGTTCAAATTTGTTACAGTCTAGAAACATAAAAATGCAATTCCCATAGGAAGGCATTTTCTTAATTTGATTCGACTTATCATTATTAACGATTTAAAGTGCAATGATCTTTAAATTTAGACGGTCTGTATCGATACTAGACATCGAGCATTTGTGATGTTCTATCTATTTAATGTCTAACTAAATACGGTTCGTTGATTATAGTCAATCTATTACTTATTATGTTGATCTTAACATGCGGGTCGCGGTGATAGAATATAAATTATAATCAAACACCGGCCCTTTGAAATGTTTAATTAACTTGTGTGATCCAATAATGAGATTGAACTCGTAGTCAAACTCAATCTTATTAAAAAAACAATTTAGCTGGATAAATCAATCATGTTCGAAACCAAACAAAAGAGAGAAAATATTGAAAACAATAAAGAATCAATATGGTCTTCAATTCTAAACTAAAAAAATACAACTTGCTGCTATTTTCTTTGCTCGTGCCGACTTTCTTGACCAAACTCTTCACTTTTAAATCATGCTTTTGTTTTGTCTCTAATGTCTTTTCTAAATCTTTTTAAAAATGTTTTCACAATCAGATCGAAGAATTACCTGGTCATTTAACCGGTCTAACTGGTTAACTGGATTAAAAGACCGGATGACTCTGAATAATTTATATATATTACAATAAGGATTGAGAGGTTGTGAAATCAAATCCACTATTCATATATAGGGCTAATAGATTAATGACACGTGGCCACATGTTAGACCATATGGTGACATGTGGCAACGTGTTAGGCCACCTATCATATCTAGGCCATTGCTTTTGTCACACGTGGTCATGTGTTAGGTAACGGGTGGCGACACGTGACCACGTGTCATATCTAGGCCAATGATTTTGCGACACGTGGTCACGTGTTAGGTCATGTGTCATATACATGTGGTTTTTTTTTCAGACTTAAGCGCAGGTGGTCAACTTTTAGACCACTTTTAGAGTTTTCAACTTTGGTCACCGTTTTTAAAAATGGGTGTTAGGCCACGTGTCATGTACATGTGGTATTTTTTCCAGGCTTAAGCGTAGGTGGTTAACTTTTAGATCACTTTTGAAGTTTTCGACTTTGACGACGACGTTTTGGAAATGGGTGGCCCGCCGTGAAGCGCGGGCGGGTCACCTTCTTGTTATATAACTATCGTGAAATTAAAATTATATGAAAATAGAAAATAATAATGATAAAACGTTAATTTGTTTCAAATAAATACAAAGTGTGTGGTCATGAAATGGGAAAATTACTTAATTTAAGTATTTTGATGGTCAAATAAAACAAATTTAGTGGCTTGTTTGATTGTTAATTGGTATCTTGAACAAAAGGTCGAAAGATCAAAATCGGCTTGTTTGATTGTTAATTGGTATCTTGAACAAAAGGTTGCAAGATCAAAATCCCCCATTCCTTTCACTATCTATAAAAAGAATCTCTATCGCACATAGATCCACGAAGTGAAACTCAACCCTTTTTCTTCCTATAAAATAATCAATAAGTTGCAAAATTAACTTATCCGTTTTGACCTAGTGATCAGGTTCAATGATCAAGTTGACCTGTTTAACCTGGTTTTGATAAAACTGCCCGATTTGAGCCATATTTGGTTTAAACTCACGAACCGAACCGCTTGAAAGCCCGGTTACCTGCTCAACCTGCCTAAATAACCACTCCGTGTCTTAAAACATTAAATCGATCCGAGGTAAACTTTGTTCCACCAACTCAAGTGTTGTATAAACTAAACGAGAAACATAAATACTAAAATCATAATAAATAAATAAATACTAAAATCATAATAAAATATGTCTATATAACTAAACGACTAACACATATGTAGGTTATGTAACCTACACGTGACTTATATGTGTGTAAGCTAAATTATAAACAAAACTCTTTAATAGTGTTTTTATAAATTTAAGGAGGGATGAATTAGTATTTAATAGTGTGATAAGATTTTATTGAAATCTTTTTTATGATTTATTAAATTTTGATAAATTATATTAGAATACAGAGATCTATAATTTTGTTATCTTGTTATATAATTTAAAATTTAAAGTATTTGATAGGACAGAAATTTAATATTTAATATGAAACAAATTGTTGTAAAAATAAATGTGATAATGACAGGTTATATAAGATGTAATTTTACATTAGAAGAAATTGTGGGTTGATTGATTTCAATTATGATTCGTCAACAACACATTCTATTTGTTTTTTGATTTTTTAACACTCGATGAATTTGGGCCTGACAGTTGAATTTAGGTCCATTTTAAAAGAAAACAACATAGAGTGCATAGACGGTTCGGAATATAATAAAAGCTATATCGCACAATCAAAATTTTATTATTTGTAAGTTCAAACACTATCAATAAGATATGTTGTGGAATAATTTTAAATGTTTAACTTTTTTCTGGACGGCAAATGTTAACTATTAGAAAAAGAATAAAATAATATGATGGGTCCATTGCTAGAAAAACAATTTAACAATGAGCCCCTTATTTGGACTAGCTTTAAAAAATTGGAAAAAAATCAATAGATAGCCAAAGTCTTCAAATAAAAGCAGATCAGAAGTGGTGGAGTAGTTTGGTGTGTATCCGTTAAAGATGTGATTGGTTCTTCAACGGATATAACTGAAACCGAATCAAAAAAATTGGTTTTGAAAAATAACACTAAGCCGAACCATTAGTTAAAAGCTTGGTTATTATGTTGGTGACTTCGGTTTTCTACTCACACATAGATAAAAAAGAAAAAAAAAAGTCACTTGTATTCATTGATTTTTAAAGAAGATCCTACATATTAGCTAATGGAGTATATGAATAACTTTTTTTAAAATAGTTAACTCATACACCCTCTAATCTAAATTTCTAAATTTACACATTTGTCTATCATTAGACTGTTTTTTTTTTAACAGCAACGAAACAATTTATAACGACGATGTGATTAGAAAAATATATCTAACCACCCAACAAGAACAACTACAAAAAAAGTAAAGGGTTTTATAACCAATTAACCCAAGACAAACAACATTTCTTATATCTAAACTTGATCCAATGATACGAGAAATGAATAATCGAATCAAACAAGAATCGTTTCTTTAAGTCATGCTTCTTGTCAACAACATGGTTTTGTTCCTTCCAAATAACCCACCAAGCGCAAAACATAATACCTTTGACAATAATTTCCTTTTCCTCGAAAGCTTGCAATCATCCATCCAACCATAGATCGCAAGGGTGTAGAACATCCGGCCCTACAAGTGAAAGCCAATTGCGAATAGAATGCCAAACTTTCCTCGCCACAATGCACGAACCGGATAAATTATTATTCGACTCAACTTCCAAATCGTAAAAAGGGCACAAAATGAACGGAATAAAAATAACATGTGTATATAAATATAAATAACAAAAGATTAAGGGTATGTTTGGGAGTGCTTATTTTAGTTCAAAAGCACTTTTGAGTAATAGTGCTTATTAGCTTATTACCCTTTGAAAATGAATTTAAAAAAAAATGTTTGGATTAGCTTTTGTGGTGTGAAAAATAACTTATATGTGTAAAATTAGCAAAAAAAATGACATTTTTTATATATCAATTAAGTAGGCCATGGGTTATTGTGGGATAGTATGGTAATTTTGTTGTCTAAAAGTCAAATGAAGTTTTAAAAGCCAAGTTTTGGTGCTTTTAAAAATCTCATTTTTACTCCTTCTTCAAAAGTTAATTTGAAAAGTGTTTTTAGTCTATCCAAACAATATTTTTAACTTATTAACTTTTGAAAAACCAATAAGTCATTAAGTTGTTTTCTAATGGTTATCCAAACATGACCTAAGTAGCTTTTATAATCTACATCAGTATATTAACTTATACATATCTTTGTCACCATCACTAAATTGTTCTTTTGGGCTTAGTGGTCATCCGATAGTTTCTTTTATGTTGCCGAGTTTCATTTAACGAGAGAAATAAAAGAAACTGAAAGGAATTGAAAAGAAAATAAAAAAATATTTGTGTTCATGAGTTTTTTAATAAATGGAAGGAAAACTGGATTTAAATAATTCCAAATTTTGAGTCTTGGCCGACAATAATCTCACTTTAATAATAACTCCTAGTGGTCTCAACTTTCAATCTATTTATTTCTAATGGTCTCGCCGTTAAAAAACTTAACACTATTAAGTTTATTGCTGATGTGACATCTGAGTTAGATGTTTATTTATTTTTTATTTTTAATCTCTGCCACATCATATTAACCCAACCCAGCCAAACACTCCCCTTCCCCCTTCTTTGTCTGTCTGTGTGTGTGTCGAGATAAACAAGAGAAAACCGACGATGGCCGGCGACCATCCGGCGACTCTCAATCGACATCCGGCAACTATCAGGCGATGGTCGGCGACCATCCGACGACTCTCGTTAGTTTAAAGCTTAATAATCGAATATTCCGATGGCGTCAAAGATCGAATGAAGGTTTTCCTTTTATGTTCGCTCGAGAGTTGTACGAAGCTTCACTTCCAACCATTTTCCCTGTATCAACAAGTGAAAACCCATTTGTCGGTTGAATTGTTTTGCAATCACAATTTTAACCGTCTGCAAGAAAATTCTCAACATGAGTGAAACCAAAATCCATTTGTTTGATGTTCATCAAGTTTCTTTCGCTTTAATCAAGTTGGCTACTTTAATCAAGTTGGCTACTGCTAAATTTTCAGATTTGAAGAATATTTTTCACAAAATAATTTAAAGTATTTGATGTCTGCTTTTTTCTATCTCTCAGTGAATGCAACTTTGGCATTTTCGATATTTATGTAATAGGGTTTATTGTTACGCATACTGATGGAGGAAAACATGCGGAGAACGAGGGAGACGGTGGTCGCCGGATGGTCGCCGGCCATCGCTTGATAGTTGTCGGTCGCCGATTGAGAGTCGCCGGATGGTCGCCGGCAATTGCCGGTTTTCTCCTGTTTATCTCGACACACTCACAGACAAAGAAGGGGAAGAGGAGTGTTTGGCGTTGGGTTAGTATGATGTGGCATATATTAAAAAATAAAAAATAAATAAACATCCAACTCATGTGCCACATCAGCAATAAATTTAACGGTGTTAAGTTTTTTAACGGCCGGACCATTAGAAATAAATAGGTTGAAAGTTGGGACCACTGGGAGTTATTATTAAAAGTGGGATTATTGTCGGCTAACTCTCAAAACTTGAGATTATTTAAATCCAATTTTCCTAATGAAAGAAATGAAAGAAAAACTTTCTAATAGTTCTCCTCTTAAATTTCCTTCCAAATTGAAGGAAATAAAGGAAAGAAAAAAGTGAAGCAAAATAAAAAACTTTGATATTTATTAATTTAACCTTCAATCTTAAATCTATTATAAAATCATATATCTAAAATAAGGGTATACTTTTAAAATCTCCCGTTCTTTTGTTTTCTCTTCAACTCAAGAACACGTAAAATATTTATTCTCTTTTCTTTTTTTCTTTCTAACTCTGAAACAAGAAATAAAATTAGACATGTCAATTCTCTCTTTAATTCCTCTTTTTTTCTTTTCTTTTGTTTATTAGACTCGGAAACTGAACACGGACTAATTTATGTATATATGTAAGGAGTCAGAGGAATACACTTATCTATGTAGAGCTATATATAGGAGTTCTTGTAGCAAGATTATTTTTTTTATGGCGAAATACATATCTATAATTTGGATAATTGCAAAGAATAAAAAGTTCTATCTCAAATTCTCAATGGTTAAACCTTGGTTGGTGCGTCTCTCTTAGGCTATCCGTAATGGTTAAAGCCCCATAAAGCCCCACAAGGGGCATTATGCGTCATGTGGACGCTGACTGGGCAAGGGGCTTTATGGGGCTTTATGGTGTAGTGGATAAAGCCCCATAAAGCCCACCATCATCATTACCTTATTATTATTTTTTTTAACTTTTTTTTAAAAAGGACTTTCATTAAAAATAAAATAAAAGACAACAAAATAAATTAAAACATCACAACTTAAAAAGAAAACACGAACGCCTATGTATAACGATTAAACGTGAAAATAGGATCTTCCGGGTTGTTGATGTATGGCCTCAAAAAAGCCCAAACGCCTGCGTTTATAAAGCTCTTGCCAATTTCAGTTTTGTACTCGCTCAACGACCTTTGCAGCACTGAGTGTTTACCCTCCGCGCCATATTGTCGCTCGAGTCGTACATAGATATCATTAAAAGTTCGTGCATTCGATTGCAAGGCCCACCATTTCGCCCTGATAAAGTTAAAGTTTACATCTTCCACACCACGTCGCCGTTTGAAGTCATCAATCACGGCAGGCCAAAACTCGTTTGGCGGGCGTCCACCATTCCAATTGTGTGCGACGTTAACGAAAGATTGTGCCACCGCTACGTCGTCTTCGGTCTTCCAACTACGCCTATTCATTGTGAATGTTTGTGAAAGTTTATAAAATAGATGGGGTATATATAGTAGAAGAATAGAAGTAGAGAGGAGTTGGAGTGGTGTGTGAGATGTTTAAAAAAGTGGGGTATTTATAGGTAAAAGAGGGTTTAAATTAAAAAAAAAAATTTAAAAAAAACCCTCAACGGTACAAAATTTAGCCGTTGAACGGCTATTTTTTTGATTCACCTCCTCTTCTCGGCGTTAAAGGGCTAACGCCCCTCGCCACCCTCTCCTCTATAACGCCCCTATAACGCCCCACCGTAGTGGGGGTGGGCGTTATAGGGGGCGTTATAGGGCCCTTTGATGCCCGGCCACGCCCCATTACGGATAGCCTTAAGAACTTACTTGTGGACCCAAGTTTGACTCACAACTTTTTGGTTTGTTTGTTTCTTTTTTAATTATTTACTTCACGGAATCAGAACCCAACAATCACAGGCCCAATTTACCGTTTCATCTAACTAGCCCAATTCATCATTTCATCTAACTAACCTAATAGTCCATTGCCCCAATTCATTTCATCAAATTATAACCCATTATGGTTTTTTTTTTTTTATTTATTGTTTTTTTTTTTGTAATGACAATTTTTCTTTATTATTAAATTGTGTTTGTATTACGAGCATCTCAAACTAGTAACTCCATTGAAAAAATTTCTAGATCCATCACCAAAAAGGAGTGTGGAGAGACCTTTAGTTCGAGCCTCGACACTTACGCATACGTTCCTCAAAACTTATGCGTACATTCAGAGACGGTTTTATCCCGGTTATGAAGGTTTTCATCTTCATGGGATTTTCATTTTTATGACTGAAACCAAACCATGATCAATTTCTTTTACCTCTGCCTGTTCCCCAATCGTCTCTACCCATACCCGTAGGCAATACTGACTGTGAACATTGTTGTATCATTCGACTCCATTGACGCCCATAGCATTAGCAGCCAGCCAGCTTCTGAATTCATCACATCTTCCTTCTCCCACTAACCAGGGAGATCACCAAGAGCAACTATCTTAACAAATGTCAGGGTTGAGCGTCGAGTCATTGGTTATTGGCCATGGGATTTGATTTTTTATTCGAAGCTGTAGTTGGAGATGAGTGCAATTGTAGCTGTCAGCCTGTCACAATTGTTCATTGATGGTTGTACTACGAGATGATGGATGCAGAAGTTGGAAATTGCTTCCATCTCCGGAGAAACGACAAGCACCCTTTATAGTTTATCCTACTATATGGCAGCTGTTGGGGGTTCTCGAACTAGGTTTAAATAGTTTGTATTCCTAAAAATCTTATTTGAATCAACATTTAACAGAAGTATAATGAAATGAATAAAGCGGTTGATTGTAATTGCAATCTTACTGTTAGGATTCTATCCAACCACCGACGGAAAAACAGAAAGTAAGGTACATATGGGGCTCAACAGTCTTTGAAAAGACAAAACAAATAGGCAGGCATCTTACATCGACTTCACCCAGATACCTCAGAGGACAGGCTATCCAAGAGAGTGTTACAGAACAAGAAACAACATCGTGGACTTAAGATGCAACTAAATCTGGTGTTTCTGCTTCAACAGATACCAAAGCCGTGTGCACTTTCCCGACCCAGCTGTCCAACCGATCACGCAAAGACTTTATTTGACTTATGCCCAAAACTCTAGGTTGCACCCATGACACGTAAACTGTTCCTTCAACTTGATCAATTATCCCCTCAATAAGATGAACCTGAAATATCAATAAAAATATAATTTTTATTAAAGATATACTTGTTTGAGAGATATAACAGACATAAAGCATAACCTAAATCGACTTATTCAGTTATTCATAAATGACCATTTTATGTTTGGTAAAAATATATACTATTACATTAATGAAGAAAAGGTAGACTTACTGATAAACTCTTCATGAGAAGATATTCAACATCTTCCACTGTAAGTTTTGTCCGTTCTGCAATGATGCTCAATGGAATGGTTCTGTCTTCGGATGGTCGACTGGAATAAAAAAAAAACGAATCAAAAACAATTCTACAATAAAAAGATGTAAATATTTTGAAAAGAAAATATAAACCTGAAGATAATTTCCATCAAACATAGAATGTTAATCTTTTCTAGAAGCTTCTTCTCATTCTCCACCAAAGCTGGCTGAGCATTAAGAGAAGCTGCATGAACACGACAGAGTTCTTGATAGCGAACTAGATCCCCACTGTTGAATGCTTCTAGAATATAGTACAGCCATTCAACTTGTGTCCCCAGCAGACTTTTTACCTGCACGTATTTAAATTGATGTAAATTTTATTTTTTCAAGCTACAAAAAGAGTTTCTATTAAATCAAATCTTGTAATTTTAACTTTTGTGATTAAGTAATAGATGTTTGCTGTAAATATATTTAAAGCACCAGGGTCTCGCGCCAATGCAAGTCCCACAAGAAAACTGATCAGTTTCTCTCTCTAAAAGTATAGATAGATAGATAGATAGATAGAGAGAGAGAGAGAGAGAGAGAGAGAGAGATCTTGAGCAAGGAATGAGAGAGCTCTTGACTTGTATTTATAGTTGCTGTTTGAGAGGCCATATATATGCATACATACAAGTGTGCTTGTATGTGTGTGTACATCCACACAAATATGTGTTTTCTCCTGTAAGGTTAAAAGCCACAATGGAGGCGAACTTTGGCCTTATAATCTACCACATTAGAAATCTAATATGTAAAGTTTTCTGATGACCAAATACAAACTTAAATATGGGTTAGTATATAAGAATGATTAATGTCAAAAACATGGTTACAAAAAAAATCATGTAGGGCACAGAATAGAAGTACAATGGCATATCAAAACTCAAAAGGTAAGGACAAATGAGATATACTCACTATTGGATGTGCAAGTAGTTCTCCAAAGTTGTAAATGTTGTCTCCCAGTAAAGCAGATAGAGAAAGATCAAATGCAAGATCCTAAAAAAGAAAACATAAACGAGTAAGATACAAAATTAAGAGTCAAATCTTCACAAAGCATCAACACAAACACTAAATGAACCTTAAAATTAGAATTTATAGATTCATTCTTGCTGCTTGCATTTAGCATATAGGGCCCACAATGAGAGGTGAGCATTATAGGCGCACGAATCAGTACGTGAGGCTCTTGTTTGCAAAAGTCAAAACCACTTCTAGTTGTTAGAATATAAGAGAAATATATATCAATTTATACAAAACACTATACAAGTATCCAGTAATTATTTTTTGGCGCATCATTTGATTGTGATGTACAGGTCGCTCATGCATGACCCCTATGCAAGTGAGAAGAGTTATATTGTTGCTTCTAGGCGTTTAGAGTTTTAGGCACATTAGATGGTTTTGCTAAGGGTTACCATTAAATAGATAACCCATTTAAATAGGTGGCGAATAAAATAAAGGTATCAAATACATGAGGATGTATGTTGCACAGACACGTGCCATGTGCCTTAACGAAAAGTGCTGGAAAGTACGGACACCGTGTATAGACTTCGCCTTGCGTTACCTCAGGGAGGGATTTTTAAAATACAAACAACATAACGATCTTGTTTAATTTGTAATATATTTTAAAAAGGCTACTGTTTTTGCTTTGGGTTGCATTGAGAACGTACCAGCTTAAATGAGTCTGACAGAGATTCAACTGAAGTGTAGGCCAAATAAAGTAGAGAATTCTTGTAGAATTCAGCAAACTCCTGGCGAGATTTGTGGTACTGGGATGTCACCCAATAATAATTAGCATATACAGATGGATCGATGTCAGTCATGCTATCAAGTGTGCTCTTTCCATCGTCTAGAAGATTCTTGCACTCCTTTTGATCTCCTTTTTCAAGATTAAAAATGGCTATTTGCATCTTAATATAGACGATTGGTTCCTCAATACGCGTCTCTTTTGTAGCCCTAAGTTTCTCAATTACTTCTTTAAGATAGCTGATGGCAGCCTCTTTCTCTGAATACTGGCGAGAGACTATAACAGCAAAATGTGCGAGCTTGAGAAGATTTATCTTAGTCTCAAAGTCAGTGATGAAATTATGATATAGTTGTATGAGAGCATCACCCGCCTGAAATACAAATAAGGAAGGAATTCATGTGCATAAGTGTACAATTTAAAGAAAGGAACTTCTTTGTATGTTTAAACAGCTGCAAATAGTTGATCATGAGTCAAAAGCAGAATGGAAATAGCAAGAGTGACATGACTATATAAGAAATCCATCTGCTACTAAAATTTTAATATATGCGGCTGTTGATCATCCGAAATTTGGTTGTTTAAGAGCAATCAAGTTCAGCATTGTTACTCGAGCTGATTGGATCGATTAAGGGGAGTGAAACTTTCACTAGATCTATTCCTTATCTTCAACTTCCTCTTGTTTTTCTTCTTTTAGATCAACTTCTGCTATTAGTTTATGAAAATCGTGCAATGTGTTGCCTTGAATAACTTTGTTACTATTCGTAATCAGCTTCACTTTGTTATATTAGAAAATGCTTCTAAACTATATATTTCGAGTTTTGTTTTGTATAATGAACACAACTAAATCATATAAACTCGATAATGACGATTAGAAACTAAGTCCTATCATGCAAAACTTGTGTAATTAAAAACTTTGAGTTGGATATAATTTGCCCGTTGTCACTATCACGGAGAACTCCTATCATGTCTCAATACGGTCAGTTGGTTCTTAGGATCTGAAGATGTTCAAAAGGTTTAAACAAATATAATTAGTCACAGCACAGATCAATAATGACACGAAGCCCTCTAGAGCCTACAATGAATTTTATTTACATTCATTTGTTGGGTTGTTATTGCCATGGTTATGAACATTTTGTGCAACCAAACCTAAATTATAGATAGAAAAATGATAAAATAGGACGATACAAGTTTTATTAAAGCTAACAGTTCCTTTGTTTTTTACGTGGACTTGGCATATACTTAAATAAACATGGCATACGATTGATGTCAATCTGTGTAATATTGTTATCATGGTAATTCTATTTCTCCAAACTTCTTGAAATATAGTTATGACGGGGCTTTTCCACTTTGTTAACAGTAGCAATTAACTCTAATACAAAGTAAACTAACAGGTAATACAAAGTATAATAACATGTATTTCTCCAAATTTGAAGAAGTCCTTGTAATTTCACATAAAATGAAAGAAAACGGTCGCCCTGTGGATCAGGAAAACCAGAATTTTTAAACACTTTTCCCCTGGGCAATCTCTAACAAAAAGAATAACCACTCTATTCTAAAAGAAAAGGAACTGCACTTGTTGAGAATAGACATGCTATTTATCATATGTGAAGGGACTTCAACTTGATATTAAGACTGTGGAGGTACGGGTAATTTGAATGGTCCATTGACTGTATTCTCACACGTATACAACGGATCTAGGATGGCAATTATATTCTTATCAATACAGATTATAGAACCAATATTAAGTACATAACAACGAGAACTGAATAAAGACTTGTATATCTAATACATATAAAACAAGATTCTTTCTTTCATTG
Organism: Deinandra increscens subsp. villosa; assembly: GCA_039602395.1. NCBI lineage: Eukaryota > Viridiplantae > Streptophyta > Magnoliopsida > Asterales > Asteraceae > Deinandra > Deinandra increscens. The sequence goes on along the minus strand of JBCNJP010000007.1, from coordinate 131,467,209 downwards.
AGCTATTGGCTTGGCTTTTGGTTTTTTACTCATTTAGTAGTCTACATTCCCAATAGATGAACTCACCTTCTATCTTTAAATCTTAGAATCATTAAACCCTAGTATTTAGGAATCAAGCATTTGCATCCTTACATCGCTATATAGAGTTAATATCAACATTCTTCTATTAGTAATATATGTCCTGAGTTCTCAAGTTCACATCTAATACTCTCAAAATTCATAGCAATTACAGTGCCAATAGGTCAGAATATAAAACGTCAAAGTCAAATTGGACGTATAACCACCAAAAGCCCTTAATTCATAGACACCAATACGAACCCCTAAATCAGATCTCTATCCTAATTTTTCGTTTATAAAAGCAAAATTCTCCGGAAATCGAGAACAATTAAATCAAAACTAAACCTGGATGACGTAGTTCAGTTCTTAAAAGAGTCGATAAGCTTCAATTAACAATCAAACGAACATGAATATAGGAGTAATATATAGAAACAGACCTGGAAAACGGCGAGTGCGACGAATTGTTCAAGTTTTAGAGTGAGTTGGTGCCATAGCTTCCTTTGGTACAGATCTGCAAGCGTATTATACCATTCGGATAGCTCCGGGTGAGTACTACGAAGAGAATCGAGGTACTGAAGAGCTGCCATCGCCGACTGATTCCCGAAACTGTTGCCGGAGGGACGATTGGAGGATGTGTATGTACTATAAACCCTTGTTTGATTTCGTGTCGTCTGTGCTTTCTTTTCCTCAAAGAAACGAATGACTGATTTGGGGATGAATCCGGTAGATTTATATATTTGATTTTGACCCGACCCGCTGGAGGCCAGTAAGTCAGTGACCATACTCACTGGCGTGTTATTGGGCCCAACTAAAACCTTTCTTTTTAAAGTGCAAATCTAGTCCTAAAACTATCCACAACCACCTAGAGGTGCACATCGGAACCGGTTCCGGGACCGAAACCGGAGAACCGAACCGGAACCGGTCCGGTCCCAGACTTGAAAAATTAGAACCGGTCCCGGTCCCAGAAAAAACCGTCGGTTCCGAACCGATTCCATGTTTCAGCCGCAGAACCGGTCCCAGACCCGGTCCTCCCAGAACCGATCCTCAAGAACCGGTCCCGGAACCGGTCCCAACCGGTTCTAACGGAACTTTGTAGTTTTTTGCAGATTTTTGGTAGGTTTGCAGCCTTTATTAGTTTTTTGAATGCTTTTGGCAGGTTTGGTTATTTCCTACTTCGTATTTGGTATTTTGGTTTGTCGTTGATTAAAGACTTTAAGTCGTAGTTGTTATTTGTATTTTCATTATTGTAACCGAACTCGTAACCGAACCCGTAACCCGGTTTTATGTTTTTAATGTTAACTAGTAAGTTGGATTTTGTTTAATACTTGTTAAGTTGTTATGTTTTAGTTATATTTGTGTCTAAAAAATAAAATATTTGAAAAAAAAAAGTGTCAAAAACATCACAGTAGCTTAGCAAATCAAAAAGAAAGGAATAGAAAAAAAAAAAAAAAACTACACAGCCTTTGCCTTCAGCGCGCCGGTTCTGTGGGGGAACCGGTCTCGGAACCGGTCCTTGGGGGAACCGGTCCCAGAACCGGACCGAATCGATTCTAGTGGTCCCAGTTTTCGCATGCCTGAACCGGTCCCGGAACCGGAACCGAAACCGCCTGGAACCGGTCCTTTGACCGTTGACTAGAACCGGAACCGGTTCGGAACCGGAACCGGTTCTTGAAAAAAACCGCGTATGTGCACCTCTACAACCACCATCGTATACAACCTAGAGGTGGGCAAGTGAACCGGTTTTAGAACTGAAATCGGGTTTTAAACCGGAATCGAATGGATAAATCGGTTAGAGTCAAACTTGAACCGTCAGTTTTTTTATGGTTTGTGTTTTTGTTTGCAAGAACCGATTTGAAAACGGGTTATGTTGGAAACCGGTTTGTTAGGTTCAGGGTTTCATCCAAGATAATCGAGTGTCATTCTTGAATTTGCAGTCAAACTTCTTGACATCTAAAGTTAACAACACCAAGAATCACACACACACACACACACTTTATTTCCTTCGTATTCGATTATCTCTTATACCCATACCATGTTTCTAAGAGTCAAGAATACCACCTCATTGTAACACACACACACACACCATTTATAGATACATACATGTGTGTATCTATTTGTATAAGTTATGATATATTCGGTCTTGAGGCTGCAAACCGGTTTGTAACCCGAACCGATTTCGGCTAAACCGGTTTTGACCAAAGTTGATCAAACCAAACCAGTTTCAGTTCACAACCCAAATCGGTTTGGGGAAAAATTTGGTTTTGTGCACCTCTAATACCAGTGTCTTTGGTGACGTGGAGAGTGCATGTGGGGTGTGTAACGTTGAGGGGTTAAAGGGTGGTGATGCTCGTTGTCGATGATTGTAGTACATTTGTGTTTTTTACGGGCCCATATTTAACTTTAAATAAATAGCTAATAAACATTAAATAAATACCTAATAAACATAATTCAAATAAAATTTAAACCTGATTCATAACTTAAAATAAATTTTAAAATTACATGATTAAACATAAATAAACATATTTAAACATAAATGAACTTACTTAAACCTAAAATTGAACTTTATTAAACCTAACTAAATATATTCATCTCAGTAATTGGAATCAGTGTCATGGTTGGTTCCTCTTTGCCCCACATGGCTAATCTTGGTTTAATGTGACATAGATCACGAGTACGTACTACTCTTAGAGTCATTCTTCAATAACCAAATTTTTTTTTCAAGTTGAACATCATCTTCCAGTGCGTAATAGTCTTCAAGTGGCTATTCCGATGAGTTTTCAGGTAAATCGTAATTAAACGCCTAATTCCAAAAGGGATAATCATCATCCTCCCATGGGTAATGAACTGGGGGGGGGGGGGGGGTTGGGAGGTAGAATAGGAAGTGGTTGTTGAAGAGGAGTTGGAGTTAGAATATGAGTTGGAGGTTGAATAGGAGTTGGAGGTTGAACATGACTGATAATTATGGAGCAAGGTTGCAGAAGTCGCTAGGCGCTATCTGGGCGGTCGACTAGGGAGTTGTGAGTACTCGGCCCTAGGCGAGGAGTACTCGGGGAGTACTCGGACATGGTAATTATAAAGAAAATAAATTTCTAGAAAATATATACGTCTTCCAATACTAATATTTTTTACAAAAATAAGTTAACATGGATATATGTTAATAAACTTATTCATAGTGATGGGACCAACTTTTTATATAAAGGAGGTCACAATATAATGTGTATTTTGCCCCTTATACCCGATGTTGACTTCCTAACCCCAAGGTTGACCGAGTACGCAATTCCTAGGCGGATTGTCACCTAGGCGCCTCGGCAACCCACCGCCTAGCGACTACTCAGAGAGTACTCGGGCGCCTAGAGCGAGTTTTACAACATTGCTATGGAGGATTAAAATGTTCCTCCCATCGTGCATTATGTTCCAGCACAATCTCTAGAGGTGTTGAAATGAGAATGTGAAACTGTACCGGTACATCTCGTATGTTTGACATAATTAAAGCTTGTGAAATGAATGTTGATAAGTAAATTTTGTTAAATGAACCAAAACTCAAAAGTTGATATTTATAGGGTTTTTTAATATATACGCTAGAAAAATACAACCGTTAAAAGTAGTCATTATGTAATTATTTAGTTACATATTAATTAAATTATGTTTATTTAAATATTTATATTATTATTATATTAAATTAAAAAAAAAGAATTAATTCATTAGACAAAATAAAAAATGATAATGTGAAAATCAATTGTCACTTCTTATGGACCCGAACCTGGGTGATCTATCCATGACCATGATGAAGCTTGGGTAGAAGTAAGTGGAGGTCTAAACTGAATGATGTTGAAGAATCATCGGATGAGTTGTGGTTAGGGGTGAAATGTGACTCGAACCTAGAGCTAGTCGGTTCTCCCCGAAATGGGTTGAGGCGCAACAATTGACAGACATCTAGGGGTAAAACACTACTTCGGTGCGGGCCGCGAGAGCGGTACCAAATCCAGATATGACCAAGAACGGAGAGTTTTCCCCTTTTCCACCAACTCTTTGCCTTACGAACGTTGGTTTTAAGAATGAGTGATTTCTCTTCTCCGGCCCTTACTGCCCAACCATATAGCGATCAACTAATGTGTTCCACTTATTGAACATGGTTCTATGGTTGGTCTGTGACACATGGATGACGAATGTGTCCTTCGGGTAATCTCGTAGTTCCTACGGGGTGGAGATGAATAAGGTACTTGTGGGAAGGGCTGGATTGGGACAAAAAAAAAAAACTCTTTGTAGGAAAAAATGTAAAAAATTGATGTGACATGATGACTGAGATTATTTGTGGGCAAGACGGCCATCATCAATTCATTATTGCAGGTAGTCTAAACTACATCTTATATTTAAATTGGTTAAGGTTTAAACATGTAACGCTACCACATTAGGCCAACTACCCTAATGATAGCTCGACTAAACGTGCTACGCCACTCTTGAGTTGCTCGAGATTGCTTCGCTAAAAGCTCATAGTCTAAGTTAGAGCTCGAGTCTAAAACTAGACTCGTTTAATAAACAAGCACAAACCCAAGTTTCACCTATCGAGCGTGAGTCTAGACGAGCCTATTATTAATTAATATATAATAATATTAAGTATATATTTACATGATGATAATTAATATTATCGTACATAAAATTATGATACATATATAACTAATAAACTAATTAATAGATAACAAGCGAGACAAACCCAAACAAAGCTCAAGATTAAAAAGGCCGAGTGCAAGCTTTTTGAAATTAAGACTTAACTCAGACTCATTTACACCTGTGGTATCATATTAACAAAAAGAGACGTCATATCACAAAAAATGCTTGTTGAATATGTTATTATGTCATTTATTTGATGATTAAAATGACTCATTGTATTGAGATCGAGATCCTTTTATGTTCAAAAGTAATATAAAAAGCATGTTCACCATTATATTTTTCTCTTTGATATTGAAATTGTATTTTAATAAAATTGTTGAAACAAATATCATATTTTCACTCGAATTACAATAAGCTCCTCAAACATCCACATTTGTATGGCATTATTCAAGACATATTAGTATGTATGACAAACTAAACAACATTAAAGATTGTTGAAACAAATATGCATATTATCACTCGAATTACAAGGCCGTGTGTTCGTTTTCGTGTTCATGGTTCCTGCGTAGCGGTGATATGGAAAAAAATGCAGAAACCTTATAGCAAATAATTACATTCCTGCATCTTCGAGTAGTTTAAAAATGTTATGTTCAGGTGCACTGATTGATGGCAGTATCATCCTTTTTGTTCGAGGTCGTGAGTTTGTTCTAGGCCTGTCGGATTCAGACGAGCCTGCTGTTTCTTCCGGCTCGGCCCCCCTCTGCACCCCTGCAGATACGCGCTCTTTCCATATTCTTCCATCCTTTTATGTAACAAAACATGTAAGTCAGCAAACACAATCCACAAAAGATACAAACAAACCACATAGATTCATAGAACACCAAATGCGAGAAAACTAGGGTGACGGGCACTTACATTGAGGATTGAAGGTTCGGGCAACGGGCATTGGATGGGCTGATCGATGTCTAGAGGCTCGGAAGGATACCCAACTGGTGTAAACTCGTCTGCTATTTCGATCCCATGATGAGACGTACATATGACTCCTGCCACACTTGTAGCTTCTGCAGCAACTGTATCTGGAGATATAACTGCCCTTTGGTCCTTCACAGGATTAAGCAACCGAAACAAAGTCAACGAAACAAATTGACCCGAGACGACGAACCAAAGGCATACCGAATCTATTTTATTCAAACGTTAGAAAGTTGTAATGATAAGATAATTTGTTCCAACACCCTAAGACTTGCTTGTGCAATTACCTCTAACAAAACTATCACATTTAGGGTGGTCAAAATCAACAGTTTGAAGGCTCAATTTCGACATGAATCTTTTACTTTCTTCTTCTCTGCAAAATGTTAAGTTATTATATGTTTATATAGTCTTTCTTTTCATTCTTAATAGTTTCAAGCGAAACCAAACAGTTGTCATCAATTTTGACTTCAAATACAAGCTCATTTGACTCTCAAAGTCAAATATGGTAAAGAAAAACAAAATTTGAGTAATCAACATCAACTACTATATATCTTAATCCTAATAAAGCACTAAAATTATTGCCACATGTCTTAATTTTAGAGAGTCCACATCACCACTGCCACATGTCAAACTCACAATTAATTACATATTTAGTAAATCACCAATTATGAATAATTACCAATTTTATCAAACATAATAAATTTCTTTAGTCAACAATTTGTCAAACATAATATATATCTTTAATTTATTAAATTATCATTTAATGATTTATAAAGATTTTACGTCAATCATAATTTTAAAATATCTTAATCCTTTTTTTGTTTGTATTTATTTAATATCAAGAACCTAAATTCAGTCTGTGTAGTACACGGGCTACTAACCTAGTTCTATATGTATATGTATATATATACAGCAGTTTATATATTATCTAGCTATCATATAGTGAACCAGAAAGCCCATCTCCCACCATTCAGATTCTTTAACCAATTTCATACCCTCAAGCAATCCAGCCCCACATAATACTATACAAATCAGTTAAAAGGATCTCAAGGAAAGAGAAAGCAACATAAGAGAATGAACAAGATCCCAGTTGGTAGATTAATTAAAGAACAGGTATGAAAGGAATTAGAGAGGGATAGTTGGCTGTTCCTTACGAGTGAACTCTGAGATCGAAGACGGCCGTTTCTGCTTGCACCAAATCTTGAAAAAAGACCAACCATGTTCTTCACGGAATTTTAAGTAACTTTATTTTTCTTTATCAGATTGATATAGTTTCTCTCTCTAAAAGATAAACAGTAGCTTGGATTCGTGCGTTTGTTTAGATTCTCCCTGTCGTCTCTCTTTCTCTCTCTCTCTCTCTATATATATATGTATGTATGTGTATGTATATACGTAGCTTTCGATCAAAGATTGTATGAACTATGAATAGAGGGGCCTGAAACCGTTTCCCATTTGTCTACGGGTTGCTCCTTTTCGGACCGGGTGTGGCAACTTGTGACGCAGTGGTGTCGTCTTCCAAAGGTGTTGGCCTTCTCGGTTGCGGATCTCGTCAACATTCACAACGTGAATAGCCTGGTGAATATTATTTTCTTTACAGGGCTTTGGTGCATTTGGATCGAGAGGAACAAGGCGGTGTTTAATCATGGGTGATGAGTGAAATTAAAAATTGGAGTTACTTGTGGTATGTGAACCGTTATAAGTTGTAACGATCAGTCTCTTTGTTGGGTTGACTGGTCTTCTTTTTCGTTGTAATGTTTCTCTGGTTTTACGGCCTCTAGCGTCTTCGCTTTTTAATAATATTCACCGTTAAAAAAAAAAGATATGGTCCATATGTACAAATGGTTTCTCATCTAGGCTGCGAAACATAAAGCTATGACAGCTATAAGCCTTGTTATAATGCATGACTTTGAGGAGCCGTTGTAGGGACTAGGGACCGACCCACAACTCAAAAGTCTCCACCTACTATTGATGATTTTTTTTATTCATACAAGAACATTCTTGTATTTTTTTTTTTTTTTTTTTTGACCAGCAAATCACATTAAAAACAAGGAGGAGTCACAGCAAGAAGCCGAGACCCCCAAAGGATACAACAGAAGGAACAGTTACATAATGAAACTAACCCATTTGCTCCAATCTAACCCACTATCTTTCCAACTGTTGATAACTAAAAGAAAACTCCAAGACTTGATTTTCTTAATGGTAAAAGCCAAAAAAGACGCCTTCCTCTTGAAAATCGCCTTATCTTGATTGGCCGGGTAATAAAATTATAAGGATCCATGTCTATATACATATCCTTATAATTTTATTTAAAAGTAAAGTGTCTACTTATATTTGATTATTACTACTTATCTATATATCAATTATTTTATTTTTATTGCGAGTGGATGTGAGTTTTAGAAAATAAATAAATAAGTATTATTTTAATTAAGTAGAAATAGAATAGAGAACAAGATGTGAAAGATATTTATTAAATCTTTATATTTTAGAGATAAATATGTTTTCTAATTAAATTATAAAAATAAGGATGCTGAAGTTACTATGAATTTTCTTTAAATTCATAACCCATTTGGTAAAATCTATCATATCTTTATATTTTAGGTTATATCTAAAATAAAAAAACCATCAAAGTACTCCTCAAACCTATTTTTTATATTAGTTTTTTAGGGGATTGATAAATATACTAATCCTTATAATTTATCATATAAATTTAAGATAACTTTAGGGGATTGATAAATATAGTAATGTACGTTATATATCAACAACCAACTTTTATTAATTTATTATTTTTAAGTGAACTAGTATTAACCCAAACCAAAGGCCATTGTTTTAAACCGACCCATATTGACCCAAAACCGTTTTATTAATGGTCAATTTTAAAAGAAAACGATAATAAGACAAAATAATTAGTAGTTGAGATTGTATAGAAAGAAAGAAAGAAAAATATATAGATAAGAATGAAGAATGCGATGTGAAAGATTTTAGAAAACAAGAGTTAAATAAATTTAAAATTTTTAGATGTCAATTAATCGGTCCATAAAAATAATATATCTACCATCCTCCGCTTTAATGCTAGACCATTCTACTAAGGGTGGGCAGGGTATTTTCGAGAGGCTTCCGGCTACAGCATTTGCCGCACTTGCGGTTATGGCCAACGACTAGTTCGTCACATCCCAACCGACATCAGAATATACTAGGGCGCAAGGATTGTCCAGATGCACACGAAAAAGTTGCGATATAATTTATCATGTCAGGTTTTGGTTCATAATAACAAAAATAGTCTTATAGGGAAACAAATACAAACACAGAATATAAACTGAGTTAAATTTTTGAACTAGGTCCAGCGGTCCAAATGTGATCACATAAAGCCTCACATCATTTCCTGCAACATATATAAGATAAAATGTCAATTGCAAAGTAGTTGGTGAATTAACATAGGTTTATATAGTATATGGTTTGAAACATGCGATTTTTATGTCCATGATAGTTCCGTAGAATATGACAACATGAGTATGAGACAATATAATAGTTTGGTGGTTTGCGTAAAGCAAACCTTGACAGTTTAGGTTTCAATCACCCAATGCCAAACTGGTCAAATCGGTTGGGTTGTCAACCAATAGCAATTTTTTACCATAGGCCTGGGGATGTTAATGATTACGCTCGTTCCCAACGTTCCGAGATTATCGTTTCAATTTTATCGTTCCGAGTATATTGTTCCAAGTATATCGTTTCAACTATATCGTTCCAACTTCCAAGAGCACATAGATTCACAAACAAGTTCACATACCAAGAAACACACAAAGACAAACATAGAATCGCACCAATTGTTTAGAGAAATAAAGTGTACATGTTTTTTTTTGGGAACGACATAATAAATTATATTAAGAACTCACAAAGGAGCAAAAATTACATTACAAGGAGAGGGTTCACCATCCAATTATTCCAACTGATCAAGCTTTTTTGGTTTCTAACGCTATACCACAAAAACGAATTAAACACAACCAAATCGAAAGTACTACCGTTCCTGATTTTACTTGGGTCAAATATGGCTAGATTCCTGGTTTTCCATATAGCCCACCAAGAGACAAATAAAATAGAGAGAATGACATCCTTCTTTTTTCCAGCTAGCCTCATGTCATCGATATCTTCACACATACTCCTGGGGGAGAAATACGCAAGGAACCTAAGTCAAGCCAAGCCTTTATGCGATCAAAGAGGTGATAAGACTGTGAATAAAGTGTACATGCTACACCCCAAAATAGTAAAACAAAGAAGGTCTATGAATACTCACATGGTAAGTAGATCGAGAATGAGAGATAACACCCAACAAGTAGAAGATAGTTAACCCCCAGATTTCCTTAATGAAAGGAATGAGCCAAATGAATAAAAGGAACAAAATGAGTACGGTTTAGTGTTTGATGATTAATTAGGGATGTATTTTGTTTAAGTGTTAAAATATTTTTGAATAAATAGTTTTGAGATAATTAGTTTTGAAAGTAATGACATGTTTACGTTTCTAGACATGCTTTGCCCTATAGGTTATTACACTCTCATCGAGACTTTCCAGGTAGGCATCCGGATCCAACAGTTGGTTTGGATTTGTATGCAATGCCATACTTGACAAAAGCCCGACCACCGGTGTTTTTCACCCTTCCAGTTAACACATGCTCGTTACGTTTAAATGTCATCACATAAAGATTAAATAAATAAAGTAGTAAAATTTATATCAGGACTAATTATACATTTTAGGAAAAATTATCTAAAGTTACATGGCTAGTTTGGAATAAATAAAACTTAGGTTGTGAATATGATAATTTCTAATTCTACAGGGTTAAATGTGAATATTCCTAAACTATAGGGTCAAAACTTTAAATATTGTAATTGGATGGTCAAACAGCAGGGGGTTGACTTTTAAAAACACGATCGAGAGCCTTAACCACAAAATTGAGAGTTGGAAACCATAGAATAAGAGTTCTAGAGAAGGTTTGACGAGGTATTTATAGTTGAGGATCGATGATAAGCTCGAATATGAAGAGATTAGGATAATCCAAGTTTAAATAAATAAATAATGATTACATTGAATCAATTTTTATCAATCCCAATCGAATTAGGATAGGTTAATGGATTCCAGAAGGTTCCTTGGTTGTTGTATGCGATAAGGATCGAAAAATATGGTTTAAACTGAGCTAGAATCACAAATTGTTTAGGCCAAGTACCACTAAAAGACAAATTAGTCGAGCTGGATTATTTCCTGTCAAAAAGCTCTATCACGGGTGGCCACATTAACTTAGCAACCCCTCGCGACACGCAAGGGAGGGCAATTTTTTTCTAAAAATATTATTTGAAAGTAAAAATTCATAAATTTTCGTAATTCATTCTGCACGGCTACAAGTAGTTGTTTGCTTTGTGTGGTTTGTCGATGGTTTTGGAAGTTTTTTTTTAGTTTTTTTGTGTGTGTGTGTGTGGGGTGGGGGGGGGGGGGGGGAGATGGGGTGTTGGTGGTTGGGTGGGACCAAGGGTATTAAAAAAATAATTTCTACTACTTTATCTCCTGTGTGACATAATTTTATTGGTTTAAGTTTCTATCACTTCTAATACATTGTACCACCACCCCTCCCACCCTAAATGTCTATAGGTGTGGATTGTTGGGGGTTGGGTGGGACCAAGGTGGTAAAAAAAATCTACTACTCTATCACAATCCCACCTCATCTAGTACATTTCTACTACTTTTTTTTCTTCAGTGCGTGACACAATTCTATTGGTCCAAGTTTCTACCACTTCTACTACTTTCTACCACCACTCTTCCCACCCTAAATGTCTATACGTGTGTATTAAATATATGCATATAATTGTCTAAGTGATCAAATTTGAAGAGGGAAAATAGATTTAAATAATCTCACATATTCGCTATTGGCCGACAATAATCCCACCTATTTTTTTGTAAGACAACAATGTTTTCGTTATACCCTATTATTTTGTAAAACTAACACCATTAGTAAATGTTGACATGGAGGACCAATCATGTCATTATCTAAACTTGTTCCTATTTAAACAAATATGGAGGACCAATCTTGTCATTTAATCAAACTTAATTTAAGAAAAATTCCAAACACCCCCATGCTTCTTCTCTTTCGAACGCCAATCCGGTGAAACGAGGGGTTTAAGGGAGGTAGAATAGGAGCAAGACTGCCAAAGGTAGAATAGGAGCCGGAGGTTGAACAGAAGCTGGAGGCTGAACATGATTGATAACCGGTGGGGGATTAAAATGTTCATCCCATCATGCATAATGTTCCAGCACATTGTGAAATGAATGTTGATAAGTGAATCACGTTAAATGAAATGAAGCTCGGAAGTTGATATTTATATGGTATTTAATTATATATGTCGAAAAAATATAACTGTTAAAAGTAGCTGTTATGTAATTATTTAATTAACTATTAATTAAATTATTTCTTTCTATTATGTTTATTCAATTATTTATATTACTATATTAAATAAAAATAATTAATTTATTAGATAAAATATATAAAAATATAATAATGTGAAAATCAATTGTCACTGTTTATGGATCCGAACCTGGATGATCTATCCATGACCAGGATGAAGCTTGAGTGAAAGTAAGTGGTCCGAACCAAATTATATTGAAAAATCACCAGATGAGTTGATATTCATACAAGTCTTTCATTGAAGCTTATCGATGTTCTTGATATTCATATAAGTCTTTCATTGAAGCTTATCTTCTTGATATTCATATTAAGTGTTCATTGAAGCCTATCTATGTTTTTGATATTATATGCCTGCGGCAACATATAGATTAACTCAGACTCATTTACAACTATGGTATCATATTAACAAAAAGAGACGTCACATCTCAGAAAAATGCTTGTTGAATATGTTATTATGTCATTTATTTGATGATTAAAATGACCCGTGTTTTCTGAGATAGAGATCCTTTTTATGTTCAAAACCAATATAAAAGCTGCTCATGTTAAGCAGGTTCACCATTTTATTTTTCTCTTTGATCTGAACATAAATAAAAATAATCGTATTAAATTTGTATTTTAATAAAAATTATTGAAACAAATATCATATTATCACTCGAACAATAACTAATAAGATCCTCAAACATCCACATTTGGATGGCATTATTCAAGATAGATTAGTATGTATGACAAACTAAAACAACAGTAAAAGATTATATTAGAGTGTGTACTTGGTGACACGGCCGTGTGTTCGTTTTTGTGTTCGTGTTTTCTGTTCAGAAGTTATGAGGAAAAAATGCAGAAACCTTATAGCAAATGCTTTTAGAATTTGAACAAAAAGTTTACATTCCCGCCTCTTCGAGGAGTTTAAGAATGTTATGTTCAGGTGCACTGATTGATGGTAGTATCATCCTGTTTGTTCGAGGTCGTGAGTTTGTTCTAGGCCTGTCGGGTTCAGGCGAGCCTGCTGTTTCTTCCAGGTCCGCCCCCTTTTGCACCCCTGCAGACACGCGCTCTTTCCATATTCTTCCATCCTTTTATGTAACAAAACATGTAAATCAGCAAACACAATCCACAAAGATACAAACAAACCACATAGATGTATTCTCTGATGAGATTAACTGTCAAATGACTAGGAAATGAGAAAAATCTAACATGTTTCATAGAACACCAAATGCGAGAAAACTAGGATGATGGGCACTTACATTGAGGATTGAAGGTTCGGGCAACGGGCATTGGATGGGCTGATCGATGTCTAGAGGCTCAGAAGGATTCCCAACCGGTTTAAACTCGACTGCTACTTCGATTCCATGATGAGAAGTAGACATGACCCCTGCGACACTTGTAGCTTCTGTAGCAACTGTATCAGGAGATATAACTTCCCTTTGGTCCTTAACAGGATAAAGCAACCAAAAGACAGGCAGAAACAAAGTCAATGAAACAATTTGACCCTAAAAGAACCAAAGGCATACCGCATACCGAATCTATTTTATTCAAAAGTTAGAAATGTGGTAATGATAACAGAATCTGTTACAACACCCAAAGACTTGCTTGTGCAAGCAATTACCTCTAACAAAACTATCAAGTTTGCATTTGGTTTCTTATACTCAGGGTTTCAATATCTCAATATTTAGGGCGGTCAAAATCAACAGTTTGAAGGCTCAATTTTGGCATGAATTTTTTTACTTTCTTCTTCTCTGCAAAATGTTAAGTTATCATATGTTTATACAGTCACATGCAGTTCTTAACATTTTCAAGTGAAACCAAACAGTTGTCATTGATTTTGACTTCAAATACAAGCTCATTTGACTCTCAAAAGTCAAATATGGTAGAGAAAAACAAAACTTCAGTAATCAACATCAACTACTATATTCTAATTTCTATTTATATATATATACAGCAATTCATATTTGGCTATTATATAGTGAATCAGAAAGTCCATCTCCCACCATTCAGATTCTTTAACCACCACATTGGAATATGAAAAGTCAAAGGGTCAAACCCCCAATTTCATACCCTCAAATGTCTCAGAAAACAAGCAATCCAGTCCCACATGATACTATACAAATCAGTTAAAAGAATCTCAATGAAATAGAAAGTGACATAAGAGAATGAACAAGATCCCAGTTGATAGATTGAAGAACAGCTATGAATTGAATTGAAATGAAAGGAATTAGAGAGGGATAATTAGTTGGTTGTTTCTTACGAGTGCACTCTGAGATCGAAGATGGCCGTTTCTGCTTGCACCAAATCTTGAAAAAAGACCAACCATGTTCTTCACGGAATTTTTAGCAACTTTTTTCTTCTTCTTTTCTTTTTCAGATTGATACAGTTTCTCTCTCTAAAAGATAGATCAAAGATTGTATGAAAGAGAGGGAGATGGAGAAACAGTAGCTTGGATTCGTGGGTTTATATAGATTCTTCCTGTCTCTCTCTCTCTATATATAATCTATATATGTATATACAGAGCTATGGGAAAAGAAAAACATTAAAAACCTGAAAAACATGGGAAGGCAAGGGGTAAAAGATGCGACACAGTCCATATGTCCAAATGGTTTCTCACCAGCCACCAGGCTGCGAAACATAAAGCTATGACAGCTATAATAAGCCCTGTAAAAGCTATAACCACATGACTTCGACGGGTCATTGTAGCCTTGTAGGGGCCGACCCACAACTAAAAAGTCTCTACCTACTATTAATTATTTTTAATTCATACAAGAACATTCTTGTTAATTGTAAGCGGGTGGGCGGTGTTTGGGATGAGATCTTTTGACTTGGTGTAAGGGCTTCTAAAGGCCTGTTGTTTACGGTGAAGGATATGTTTGAGGCTCATCTCGATTGGACGGGTCGAATTCATACAAGAACTTAATGCACGGTGTTTTTGATGATTCTTTGGTGTATCTGAAAATCAAGGAACGAAAAATGTGTCCAACGATCGACACAGAAAAATCATGGATATTGTGGGGATGTTGAACTCCTTTCGTTCGTCTGGATGAAGAAAATGGGTAATCTTGGGGGATAGACCGGGAGTAATGGTGTAATTTTTCCATTATATATATGAGTTTTTTAACGACAAGAAATGTGATGTAGAGTGTTTTTTAAAAGTCTTTAAATTTTATGGATAAATGTGCATCTTTTGTAACTTATAAGGATAAAGATAAAGAACTTGTTGTGAATGCTCTAAAACGTTTTTAAAAGGCGGGGTAAATTTTTAAAAATTATGATTTTTTATTAAGTTAGAGCATTCACAGCCCGTTCTGTATAATTATGTGACTGTAGTCCTTAAAATTTAAGGTTTGGTTGTAAGTGATTGTAGGTGGAGGAGAGAAAAAAGATATTGAAAATCTGTATATTTGATAAAAAAAAACGGTTAATTCTGTAAAATTTGAGGTTTGATTGTGAGTGGAAGAAAGTGAAAATTGTATAGAAATGCATTATTTAATTATGGTTGTGAGTGAAATATATATAAAAAATAATAATAAATGTATAAATTATAAGTATAAGGATGAAGAATGGGTTGTGGATGCTCTTAGCGATTTGATGGATGAGGAACTTATAATAAGTGAGTCTCCTATCTTTATCCATATCCCTAAAATATATTTCTTTCAATTTTGGGATCCATGTCTATATACGTATCATTATAATTTGATATAAAAGTAAAGTGCTTACATTTGATTATTACTATTTATTCATATATCAATTTTTTATTTTATTGTGAGTGAATGTGAGTGTTAGAAAATAAATAAACAAATATTATTTAATTAAGTAGAAATAGAATAGGAAACAAAATATGGGAGATTCTTAAGAAATCTTTACATTTAAGAGATAATGTGTTTTTTAATTAAATTATAAAAATAAGGATGTTGAAGCTCTATGAATGTTTTTTAAATTCATAAGCCATTTGGTAAAATCTACCATATCTTTATATTTTAGGGTATATCTAAAAAACCATCAAAATTACTCCTCAAACCCGTTTTTTATATTAGTTCTTTAGGAGATTAATAAATATACTAATCCTTATAATTTACCATATAAATTTAAGATAACTTTAGGGGATTGATAAATATAGTAATGCACATTATATATCAACAACCAACTTTTATTAATTTATTATTTTTAAGTCGGTTAGTATTAACCCGAATTAAAATGCCATTGTTTGAAAGAAACCCATATTGACCCAAAACCGTTCTATTAATAATTAGTTTTAAAATAAGATAATAATAATTAGTAATTAAGATTGTAAATGAAAGAAAGAGAAAAAATTAATTAAAAAAGTAATATATAAATAAGGATGAAAAATACGATAGTGAAAGGTTTTTAGAACACTAAACGCAAGAAAACTAGGATGATGGGCACTTACATTGAGTATTGAAGGTACGGGCGATAGGCATTGGATGGGCTGATCGACGTCAAAGATCAGTACCCAAGTCTATATTTGTTAGAAAAATAAAAATCATGTAAGAAAGAATTTTTCATGCATCTGATATCTCATATATGCACTGGAATTGGGTCACTAACCCAAACCCATCTGAAAGCTCATTTCCCGCAATTCATATTTAGCTATCATATAGTGAATAAGAAAGCTCATCTCCCACAATTCAGACTCTTTAACCATTACATTGGAGGTAAACTTCAACCAATTGAATGAAAAGTCAAAGGGTCAAACCTCCAATTTCATACCCACAAATGTCTCAGAAAACAAGCAATCCAGTCCCGCATAATACTAATCCGTTAAATGAATCTCAAGGAAATAGAAAGCAACACAAGAGATTGAACAAGATCCCAGTTGATAGATGTAGGAATATCGTTCATAATGTTAAATTAAACTTTTATTAAGCTGGAAATAAATTACAACGTAGGAAATAAAATTATGAACAATAGAAAATCAAATTCAAGAAGAAAAGATTACAAAACTGATTATAATAAACAGAAAACTAAACCGGATGTGGGTTAGGATTTCTGTTCAACAGAGGTCTCTAAAACAGATTTCAAGCTATCCAAGTAAACTCGTCTTTCTCTCAGGGTACAACAACCAAAGTAGTATGTACCGCCAGAGTTAACCAAGCACTCCGAAATACACCTAAAACGAGAGCGTGTAGCAAACTGAGCTCAGGAAACTCTTCGTGAGTTATGTGATATTTTGTGTGTTTCTCTAGTGATAGTCCTATAATTCCCAACTAGACATGTGTATTTATACACAACTCAAGGACACCTCATAAGCCATGTGTCAAGTTAGAGCAACACTTGTAACTCAAGGGCACCTCATAAGCCATGTGTTAAGTTATAGCAACTCTTATAACTTTACGACACCTCATATTGATATCACATTCACCATACATAATAATTATATTTGTAACAAAACCAACACAACT
>JBCNJP010000007.1:131345100-131449224 GCA_039602395.1 Deinandra increscens subsp. villosa | reverse complement strand
AGTTTAGATGTTGTATAAAATAATTAACTATGCATGTGGTTAATGTATAATATGTCATATGAATATGTGCTAAAATCGGGATAAAATATTCCTTAAAGTACGACTAACAAGTTTCTTCAAGCTTAAACGTTTCTTTGTTCTTAAGTAATTCAAGAAAAAAAAATTAGAAAGTTAATAAAAAGTTAATTACACAATTAGTACATATGGTTCGGTGAACCTATGGACGTTGCATGCAAGGCGTGAGACGTTGGGGGTGTTCGTCAATAGCTCGTCCTTGGCCTCTAATCCATCCCGACGTGCGCAATCTAGATTCATCGGTAGCTTTTTTTCTCATTTCTCTCCTCACAAACAATATTTATATAATATACAATCAAATTTCATGATGAATAAGATATTTTTAGCTTTTCAAACTTTGGCCACGTGATTTTGGTGTGTTGACGCTTTCTACCCTTTTAGTTTTTCAAACTTTAGCCATATGATTTTGGTGTGTTGACAATTTCTACCCTTTTAGTTTTTCAAACTTTGGCCACATGATTTTGGTGTGTTGACGCTTTCTACCCCTAAACTTTTACGATTTGTTTCATTTTTCTTTTTAACGAAATAGTAAACTTTTAGTTTTCGTAGTTTGGTCACATTGTTTCATACTCTTACGTTTTATACCGTTTAACTTTTAATTTTTTTTTTATTTTAAGTTTTGTTGTCTTCTATTTTGGCCATGAAACTTTTAACTTTTTTACTTTCGTTTTTAGTATATTTTTAAAGTTTTATACTTTCACTACAAGACTGTTAGACTTTTACGTTTTATACCCCTTAACTTTTTTAACCTCTAACTTTTAAACTTTTTTTTTGTTTTAAGTTTTGTTGTCTTCTACTTTGGTCACGAAACTTTTAACTTTTAACTTTTATACTATCGTTTTTAGTATATTTTTATAGTTTTATACTTTCACCACAAGACTTTTAGACTTTTACGTTTTATACCACTTAACTTAGTATATTTTTATAGTTTTATACTTTCACCACAAGACTTTTAGACTTTTACGTTTTATACTCCTTAATTTTTTGATCCTCTAACTTTTAAATTTTTTTTGTTTTAAGTTTTTTGTCTTCTACTTTAGGCACGAAACTTTTAACTTTTTCTACTTTCGATTTTAATATACTTCTATAGTTTTATAGTTTAATCACGAGACTTTTAAACTTTTATGTAAAATACCGCTTAACTTTTTTTACTTTCGTTCAGTATACAAATTCAACCCCGCAGCAACGCGCGGGGCGGGTAAACATCTCGTTTTAATATAATATTAATGACGGTTAAAAAGCTGATATGTCTGCTGACTAAGACTGTTAGTGGGAAGAACGGTATTGGGGTAAAAACTTGTTTGTGGGAATGACGGTTAAAAAGCTGATATGTCTGCTGACTAAGACTGTTTGTGGGAAGAATTTCTGTTAGTGTTGCGGATAGTCTTAGTAACAAGTTTTGGGTTTGTGGTTTCAGTGTTAAAAAATATGGGACGCTAAAGCTAATGCCCGTTTATTTTTTGATAAATCTATAAATAAAGGACAAAAATACATTTTTAAAATATAGCGGATTTATATATATTGATTACTAGTTTTTTTTATCCTCGTGTGTTGCACGGTTAAGTTTAAAAAATAACTATAATTATAGCGGATATTTATATATAATCTACGACCATTATATATTTTTATAGCTATCTAAAGTTTCTCAGTAATTATAGTTGGGTCAGAGGTTTTACGACAGTGGACATTTAGGCGATGAGTTTCCTTTTGGATGGATGTGCAACACCAAGAGTCTTGGTTACTCGCATGGACTACGGTCGTAACGTGTCGTGTGTAACTTCGTTTGCCATGATGAGACCCCCGGGTAGCCGGATGTTTGTAGTTGAAAAAAAATATAGTCATGAAAAATAAGGATTTTGTTTATTATATTGAAATGGAATATTTGGTAAATTTGAATTTAAATTTAATTAAAGTAAAAGAAATTATAAAATTTTATAGAATAAAATATATACTTTATATTCCATGTTTAATATTTAATTAAGATAATATTACGAATAAAATATTATAAGCATTATATATATTAAAATATTAAAGTATATGTAATAAAATATATTATTTTAATAAAATATAATATATATATATATATATAATAAAATATTAACCTTAATATTAAAATTTAGTATTTGGATTATTAGTAACCTAATATAAAAATTTATATTTGAATAGTTACTTATTAAATAATTACTTATTAAAAGTTTAAACTAAATAAACCCTAATATGAAAATTTAGTATTTGGATAATTATTTATTAAAATTTTAACTTAATTCAAAAATTTTATGGTGATGACAATTATATTTTTTTTACCAATTAAAATATAATAAATTTTTTTATTTATTATATAGTATAGATATAGATTAAAAATAAATATACATGGACCATTCGTCTAGTTTCTGTAGATTAGTCACATTAAAACGAAAAAAGTTAAAGGCCCATCCCTACCTACCACCGTGTTCATCTACCTAACCTTCCTCGCCATCAATTTTTACTGGTTAAACTTTACACCAATTTGTTTTTTACTGGGTTTGGATAGACCTCAAGAGAAGAAGCAATACATGTAATGTAACAATAAGATAAATGAAATAGTGAACTGATATTATTGATAATCTAGGTTCCATTATATATAGAATGATATTATTGATAATCTAGGTTCCATTATATATAGAATGAGAGTAAATCCTAGATATATAATGAGCTTGTAGACTCATAATATGTAACCTTAATCTAATAGTAGTCTAATATCTAATATTTCTCCGCAATCATAATGAAAGAAAATTAGATGCTAAAGTATGGAAAACAAAAAAACATAAAAATAAATAAATAAATAAAAACTAGCTTCAATCTCTATTCTCGACTTGAAATTCCAAACTTTTATTAAACAATCCATATTGTGCTTAAATTTTGTCAAATTATAATCTTAAATGCAGCGATTTGACGGCATAGTTTAGAGCCTAGATGCGGCGCAGCGATAGACTGTAGTCCAAAAGGCGGCGCGACGATGCATCGTAGTCCGAAAAGGCGGTGCGACGAAGAACCGTACTCCAAAAGACGGAGTAGCAGTGAACCGTAGTCCGAAACACAACGACAAATTAATTACAGCTTGATGGAGAACGAGATCAAATATAGTAGCGCCAAGATAGAGCAATTGTGGTGGGACTGGAACCGTGGTCAGGCAACGAGATCAAATATAGTAGCGCCAATATAGATAATTTGTTTACCTACCAATTGTGAGTGGAGTGCAATTAAAAACGTGATCCTTGTGACCACTCAATCTGTATGGCAACCATTAATATATATATATATACAAGTGGGTCGACCCGCGCTTCGCCGCGGAGCCGAACCGTTGTAGAAAGTCGGTTAGCAAAACCATAAGATACGGGCGGTGCAAAACTCGTGTCGTGAATGCATATTTACTTCTAACAAAGAAAGAAAAAGTAAAAATGTAGCGATTCATAAAGAGTTAAGTATTCAGATTTCAAAACCTCTTTTAGATTTTTCACCTCGTAATTTCATAAAAAACATGAACCCAAAAATAATCTGAATGACACCCTTTCAAAATAAAACTAAACAGATGAATAGTCCCGTTTCGAGGACCAAAGAACAATAAAACATAAAAAACCTGCCTGCTTCAATGGTCAATCAAAACCCCTTGAAAACATCTTGACCAACCTATCTGCAAAAGCAACAAAAAGAAAAAGTATACGTCAATATTTTTATCAATTTTTTTCCTAACCATACATTACAAACATATTAACCGTTAAAAATGACTACAATGAGACATACTTCAAAATCTACAGTTTGACTTTTGAGAAAAAAGAAAAAAAAACTCCATTCAAATAATTAGGGAGCATAGACATCACACACAATAAAAATCTTACAAACACAAAAACTCTAGATTATATGTTTCTAAAGCAGGCTAGCCAAATAAAGTGGCTAGGCATAGAAATAAACTTACTGGCAGCACTCAATATTTATGGGCCATTGTGACTGCTACTAAAATTTGTGTACTTTCATGGGTCAAAAACTGAAAATGGCCCAAAGAAAGATGAAAGCCACACAAAATTCTGCACGCCCTGCATACAACATACTTTATCCCATTAAACATAGAAACACAGTGACCATCATAAGTGAAACCTAAGGAAAGTTCTGCAAGTTAAGTTGATGTACCAACGGATGGTCTTTCTGTTCTCACTAAAGGCACACAGAAGTGTTCATAGTTTCTTCATTTATTAGATAAATGATCATTCTTTAAAGCTACACAATGGGTTATTAACAATGATGGCTTCTGTCATCTATGAATGACAGTGATATCAATCCGAACTAAAGAAGGAAACAAATGAAGATAATAAGAGACAAACGAACACATAAATGAAAAATCAAAGGAAATAATTCAGGTTTCAATACCTCAAATATAAAATGAGCAGACTATCATCCTCAAATGCAACCATACCTCAAGGAGAATCAGAGAACATGGCAAGCATGGTAAGAGCTGATAAGGTCAAAAAGCAAAACCAACACCATGATGGAGCCACACATACATAAAGAATGGGAAGTTTTTTTTCATCTGATATACATACACTAATATTTTATCACATATAATGAACATACCAATATAATAATACCATATACCATATAACCAATATAATAATACCATATATTACAAACCAAGGAACCCTTTTCAAAATGTTGATATGTTATAAAAATTAGGAACACATGAAATTTCTATTTTCAAAATTTATCTTACTATTTAGACTTATAAAGACATTGAAAGTGGAAACCCTTTTAAGAATATGTTTTCAAAATTGTTTATATGAAACCGCAACCACATAAAGAGTCATAAAGACATTGAAATTTCAATTATTCAGTTAAATAGGAAGATATAAAACCATAGATATGGCTTTAACCACTTCAAAAGGGTGAAGAATTTACAAAAACCTTTGAAGCAATCCCTAAAAGGAAATTTCAATAAATAAGATATGAACAGAGAAATGAACATGGGTCGGCAACAAATTGGGTTACTGATCCGGAGTCAAAAGAAGTGGGAAGGAACATACAATTCCAAATGAACAAACCGTAAGAAAGAACTGGCGAGACCCCGAACCTGTACCAGAACAACGAATGAGAAATCAGCAGCAGGAGTGTAACAACATTTTCGTGAGGGTTAATGACAGAGACCACAGCAGTCCACACCTGCATATACCACCAATTTTGACCCATAAAACAAAGATATGAACCAAGTAAGGTCAAAATTTGTACACGTGAGGATCCTCATGAAACGATGCAAAAGACACATACAAAGGAAAAAAAATCTAACCCCTTTTATAAGATATTTAAATCTAATTCCTTTTATAAGATATTTAGGTCCAACAACACGTAGACAACAAAAGCCACCAGTATAAATAAATTAACAAAGATATGAAGCAATTACATAAACAAAACTAATATGTTGCCATCTGAAATAGCGTTAGCACAATCGAATGTTGTTTACTAAAACACATAATCAGATGGGACTGCAAACCTTATGACCATGATTTCCTCCAAGAATCAGACCACAACCTTCATTGCAACAGTTTAATTCAATGATTGAAGAACTGAAAAAACAAAATTAATGTGTTGCCATCAGAAATAGAGTTAGCACAATCGAATGATATTTACTAAAACACATAATCAGATGGGACTGCAAACCTTATGACCATGATTTCCTCTAAGAATCAGACCACAACCTTCATTGCAAAAGTTTAATTCAACGATTGAGAAACTGAAAAACACGAATAATTTAAAGAAAATCTCATCTTCCTTCTTGCTTTGCTTCATCACAGAATGCCATATGTTATATCTCAATTTCTAAAACAAAATAAATGCCAAAATTTATAATCAAGTATACACAAAAATACTTCAGTAATAAATCCTAACAAACTTACACTCATATGACGAAGATGATGATAGCCGTGAGTAAAGAAACTTCGATGACTTGGAACTGCTAAAACAAAAATCAATTAGATTAGGGAAAAAGGAAGCCGCAAAGAAAAGACGGATCTCGATACCTAAACAGACATCTTAAATCTTCAACATTCACAATCAATTTTAGGGTTAGAATTAGAAATACACAACGAAGAATTTCTGGGCTACAAAAGAATGTACATTGCCGATTAATATAAGATCAGAATAACAAATATGTTGACCGGAGAGGGAAAATCGAAACCCTAAGAAAACCAATTGAAGAAGAAGAAGCATAAACCCAAAAAGAAAAACCCTAGAAAATGAGAAATTAGTCTCAGATCAAACCTTTGAAGATGCATCCTTCAGTTTTCATCAACAAAAGTTGATGTTGTTCGCCAGCTGCGATGAATCTGGGGTGGTTGAGCTGCGTATGAGAGAGAGAGAGAGAGAGGGCAAAAAGAGGGAAGGTATGGTGCGAGGCAGGAAATAGGAGACGGTATGGCAGGAGATGGGAGATGGGAGACGTGATAAATAAGCCAGTTCACACCTCACCGTCTCACCCGCTACAAAGGTAAAAAGTTTTGCAGTTGTACAAAGGGCTATAAAACTTGCACCTTTATTTCAAAGATGTGCTATGTAGAATTGTACATTATGTTTTAAGAGTTATACAATAGGTTGTATTATGTATATATAGGAGGATATATGTGTGGCAAAAAAATTGCATATCACTCAATCTTTGCAGACAAATAATTCTCACGTATGAGTATTTGTTTGGAACAAGTGAGCAAAATAATTCTCACGTATGAGATTGTCAAATCTTGAGCCCAAAATGAAGCGTTATTTTAGAGTAAACTTCGGTTTTAGTCCCCAACGTTTGCATATTTTAACAATTTTAGTCCCAACTTTTTAAAAATTCCAATTTGGTGTCTCACATTTCATTTTCTTTTCAATTTTGGTTACAACGTTAACAAACGTTTAAAGAGTCGTTAGACTGTCCTCACATGGTCCCCACCTGAGATGTATTTTTGTTATTTCCGTTTGTTTTAAAGTATGGGTTAAAACAAACGGAAATGACAAAAGTACACCTCATATGGGGACCACATGAGGTGAGTCTAATGTCTCTTTAAACCACTGTTAACGTTGAGATCAAAATTGAAGGAAAAAATGAAATGTAAGACACTAAATTGAGATTTTTAAAAAGTTGGGACTAAAATTGTTAAAATGTGCAAACGTTGGGGACTAAAACCGAAGTTTACTCGTTATTTTAACTGAAAATTAAAAAAATAGAAAAGAAACTAAATGGAGAAACGATGATGAGACAGGACGACGGCAATGGTGGCACGCCGCCTTGTCTGTCTGTCTAGGTTTTTAACTCGTTAACAACGACTAGGGTTTGAACTCCAATAGCTTTACCAATTTGACCCAACCCCCACCCGGCCTACCGCCTCTCTACTCTTTCCACTGTCATATCTACCTAGTCATATAGATCTCTGATGAACCACCACCACCTAAAGAACAAACTCAACAAGTTTTCGTCTTTCATGATTTGAGTATCTAATCAAGAGATACACCTTGATGTGACAATATGTCGCGTTTTAAGCAGAGTTGGTGTAGTGGTTAAAATTCTAAGCTTGTGGTTGAAGAGACCCAAGTTCTAGTCTCACTCACACCACTTTGTGAGATATTGCTGGGCAATGAAGGATTGAGCTTGCTTGATCCTGGGTCACAAGGGAGGGTTTACGGGCTTGCCCGGTTCCCGCCCGATGGTGCAAATGAGGGGCGCTCTCGGGTTCCCTCGCTATGAGGTTCGGACTCGGGACAGTAGGTAGGTACAGGATAATCAGTCCCGATACACCGTTGAGCCAAATTGCCGTTAAAAAAAAAACTTACCAATAAAAGAGTTTATCAGGAGCAATACATCAAAGAGTGAATTAAATCAAGAAACAAATAGAATGGGTCTCACATCACAATCTATTAAAAGATTTCAGAAAAGCATACCAGCGGCATTCATTTTTGGTTCTTTTTTATCCTTGTGGGTGGCATAAATGGATACCGACTAAAGTTAATGTCTTGTGTTGGCGTGCAGAGATGGGTAGATTGCCTACTATGGAAGCCCTCCAAAAACATAATATTGTCTGTTTAAATTCCTTGCGCAGATTCTGTGGTGAGCATGAGGAAACTGTATTGCACTTGTTCTTGGAAGGCACTCTTGTGGCTGAATTTTGGGAGTTATTTACTAGCTGGTGTAATATTTCAAGGATGATTGCCTTCACAATCCGGGATCTTTTAGAGGAACGAGTTAGGAGTAGGGGAAGTCGTCTCAAAGATAAACTTATTGGTGCTAATGGTGTTTGTGGAAGACTCGTAATGATGCGATGTTTCGGAACGACAAGCCAACGACGGAACGGGTGCTCGATATTACCAAATCGATTGGAGTTTTCTGAGTTTGTAATAGAATGCGAATGAATAAAGTAGATTGGGTTCAATGGTGTACGTTTGATGTAGGTTAGTTGAGACTTAGGCGTTGTGTTTCTCGTGTTTTTTTGTTTGTTTGGTGGTGTTTTCCGAGGTTTTAGCTTCTTACTATTCTTTTTTTAATAAATTTTGTCGTTAAAAAAATAAAAATAAAGAGCAAAGAGGTGATTCACGTGGCTGTGCTGTGCTATTCACGTGAGATTGATACCAAAAATAGAAAAGTAATCATGGAGCTCCTAATTTGTTTGTTTGTGCTGACAACGTGAATGAAAGGGAAAATGGGCTTAACAATTGAGAGGACCCACGTGAATAAAGGAAAGAGAGCAAACAATTTTTTTAGGTTATTTACTTTACCACCAAACAATGTTTTAAGATTTTTTTTGAAGAGGAGTTTAACACATCAAGAGGCAGAGAGCTCAGAGCTTGACGTAAGGAAAAAAAAAAAAGGGGGGCATAGCCCTAGGCTGCGAGGTCTCTTGGATCCGGCTTCCAACCGACCAGAGGCATCTACGGATGATTTTTTTTACAGTTTTCTTTAGTTTAGAACATGATTTTGATGTTTAAAATGTATAGCTAAACGTCCGGTGATTATCGACGGTGAACGGTTAGTTGTTTTGTTGGTATTATTTTAGTTATTCTTGTTTTGGCTTCGAATTGTGAACATTTGATTATACAATTCGATTTACTTTTCATTACACATGTTGCAATCCTTCCTTGAATTACTTATATAGAATTAGGGATTATCTTGTTATGTTCTGTGAATGGACTGTATAGTTGGGTTGGGTCGAATAGTTGAAACAAAAGTCATGTCTATGTGGGGGCTAAATTGAATAACTGAATCGGACTTCGAAATCATTTAACCGAGACCCCAGGTTATCACGTTTTTTAATCAACTGTTTGCAACTTTAATGAATTTTCAATCAAACTCTAAAATCAATTCAATTAACAAATCGTGACTTCCACAATTAGTACTTTTTAGGTTAATTTTAGGTTAAGTTAGTTTTTGGGATTACCTAGATTAGTGACAGTAATCTAAGTTAGTTAATTTAGTTAATTAGTTAGTTAATTGCTGAAATCACTAGTAACCACTCTTTCTCTGGTTTAACACCCTAGCTTGCCCTATTTATATAGATTTAGTTTTAGGTATTTGTAACGGTACACGACAGCCGTTATCACTTTGATGAGTAAGTAGTGCAGGTAGGTAGAAGTTTAGAGATAGAGTTGGAAGATCTGAGATGATGGAGATCTCAAAATGTGTTGTTAAGTTTGAGGTATTGTCTTTACGTTGTAATGTTTAACTTTATTATGTTTAATTGAATATTCACACTTATTTTTTTTTTCTTTTAATTATGAAGAAGTAGTAATAAAAACTATGGGTGTCAATCGTGTCGGGTTGGCGAGTTGATAAGTTTTGGGTTGGAGGGTTGAATTCATCAATCCTAACCAAACCCATATAATTATTCATGTCGGTCGTGTCGACCCACTTAAATTGGTGTTGTGTTCGGGTCGTATTTCAGGTCAAATCATTTTATGTTTATTTACAAATATGAGTAATACATAATGACTTAGTAACGATATAAACAATTAATTATTTAATTAATATACTTAAATGAAAATATTATTATAATTTGTTTCTTTTTTTTCCTTTCTTCCATTCCTAACTAATATTTAATAAACTTTGGTTTATATATTTAACTCGATATAGAAAAGAATCAAATAAAAATTATTAAAGAATATGTACTTAGAACTGATAAAACAAAAGTAAACGACTTTTAGAAGTTTATATAAAGAGGTAAAAAAATAAAAATTAAAATATATATAAGCTTAAATATTAACATTCTTTATCTCTATAATATAAACTAGGTTAGTAACTCATGTATTACACGAGTTGAGTTTATTTTAGATAAATATATTAAAAAAAAGGTTAAAATTAATAATCAAATTTATTATGTTTGATAAATTATTGATTTATTTTCTTAAAATAATCTAATTATTGAGTAAACTTATCAAATTCACATTAAGTTTGTCAAATATTTTTTAAATGGAAATTTAGTTTTGACAAATTTGGTAATTATACGTAATTAATAATCTAATAAATTGATACTTGAATGTGGTTTTGACATTTGGCATTGCTAATGTGGACCTCCTAGAAATGAGACATGTGGCACAAATTTTAATGCTTTATTAGGATTAATTAAAATGATACTTATATTTCAGGAACCCTTAAACGGGTTAATTGGTAGACCCATTTATTTAACGAGTCGTATTCATGTTGACATATATTTTAAAGAAGTTGGATTCACGTATCAAGTCTATGACCTAAAACAATGTTATACGACTATGCCTATTTTATACCAACAACTCCCTTACTAAATTAGTTGAGATTGAAAGTAAAAAAAAAATACACGACTGTGCTTATTACACCATCAACTCAATACCAACTAGGGGTGTTCGCGGTCCGGTTTTGACGGGTTTTAGGTCAAACCGTGGGTAACGGTTTTCTATTTCTGAAAACCAAAACCGAACCGTTCGGATTTAAAACAAAACCAAACCGAACCATAACTAACGGTTTGGTTCCGGTTTGGTTTCACGGTTTGAAGTGTATGCATGCCTTTATATAAATGTATAAGTTGTAAAATAAAATGATGTTAAGAAAACTATGCCTTTACATAAATGTCTAAATTGTAAAATAAAATGATGTTAAAAAACTATCTAAATTCTAAAGACAAAGTTGTCAAATACAATTTCATACAATTTCTATATAGTGAATTCCATTAAATTTTATTATTAGTTCACTAACTTGTTGTCTTAGTTTAAGGTTGTTATATTTAAGGCTTTAAGCTACTGTCTAATTATTTAAAGATAGGCTATTAATGTTTATTGATCTTAATTCATATACCTAAACTCAGTAATAATATATTGAGTTTTTATTTGTACTAAACTTACTACAATATATTATTAATAAGAAAATATACATATTATATAATATATTTGAACCTTATGGTCCGGTCCAGTTTTATACGGTCTGAAAATTTTAA
Source organism: Deinandra increscens subsp. villosa (assembly GCA_039602395.1). Taxonomy (NCBI): domain Eukaryota; kingdom Viridiplantae; phylum Streptophyta; class Magnoliopsida; order Asterales; family Asteraceae; genus Deinandra; species Deinandra increscens. Next base: position 131,437,699 of record JBCNJP010000007.1, on the reverse strand, counting down.
AACCGTAAATCAAACCGTTCGTTACGGTTTAAAAGTTTTAAACCGACCGACCAAAAGTTAATTAGAAAAACCGACCGTGAAACCAAACCGAAGACCGGTTTAGACGGTTTCACGGTTTCAAACCGAACCGTGAACACCCCTAATACCAACTACTAAAACGAAATAATCAATCCTATAGACAATCAAATTATTTGTTAATTTTTTTACAGTTAGATAAAAAAAATAAGAAAAAAAATATATTTTCTTTATTGCGTCATGTGACGTCCATCTAAAATGTGGTGGATGAGACTATTGTTCATACCAAGTTCAAATTTGTTACAGTCTAGAAACATAAAAATGCAATTCCCATAGGAAGGCATTTTCTTAATTTGATTCGACTTATCATTATTAACGATTTAAAGTGCAATGATCTTTAAATTTAGACGGTCTGTATCGGTACTAAACATCGAGCATTTGTAATGTTCTATCTATTTAATGTCTAACTAAATACGGTTCGTTGATTATAGTCAACCTATTACTTATTGTGTTGATCTTAACATGCGGGTCGCGGTAATAGAATATAAATTATAATCACACACCGGCCCTTTGAAATGTTTAATTAACTTATGTGATCCAATAATGAGATTGAACTCGTAGTCAAACTCTATCTTATTAAAAAAAACAATTTAGCTGGATAAATCAATCATGTTCGAAACCAAACAAAAGATAGAAAATATTGAAAACAATAAAGAATCAATATGGTCTTCAATTCTAGTCTAAAAAAATACAACTTGCTGCTATTTTCTTTGCTCGTGCCGACTTTCTTGACCAAACTCTTCACTTTAAAATCATGCTTTTGTTTTGTCTCTAATGTCGTTTTTAAGTCTTTTTAAAAATGTTTTCAGAATCAGATCGAAGGATTAAAAGACCGGATGACTCTGAATAATTATATAATTATCGTGAAATTAAAATTATATGAAAATAGAAAATAATAATGATAAAACGTTAATTTGTTTCAAATAAATACAAAGTGTGTGGTCATGAAATGGGAAAATTACTTAATTTAAGTATTTTGATGGTCAAATAAAACAAATTTAGTGGCTTGTTTGATTGTTAATTGGTATCTTGAACAAAAGGTCGCAAGATCAAAATCGGCTTGTTTGATTGTTAATTGGTATCTTGAACAAAAGGTCGCAAGATCAAAATCCCCCATTCCTTTCACTATCTATAAAAAAGATTCTCTATCGCACATTGATCCACGAAGTGAAACTCAACCCTTTTTCTTCCTATAAAATGAATCAATAAGTTGCAAAATTAACTTATCCATTTTGACCTAGTGATCAGGTTCAATAATCTGGTTGACTTGTTTAACCTGGTTTTGATGAAACTGCCCGATTTGAGCCATATTTGGTTTAAACTCACAAACCGAACCGCTTGAAAGCCCTGTTACCTGTTTAACCTGCCTAAATAACCGCTCCGCGTCTTAAAACATTAAATCGATCCAAAGTAAACTTTGTTCCACCAACTCAAGTGTTGTATAAACGAAATGAGTATGCTTGCGATGAATGAATGCATAATATGCCATAAACATAAATACTAAAATCATAATAAAAAAATAAATACTAAAAATCATCTTATCTTATCTTATAATCCTAATAAAGCAATAAAATGGTTTCCACATGTCTTCTTTTTAAGGTGTCCACATCAGTATTGTCACATGTCAATTCAAAATTCAATTGTCAATTTAGGAATTACCAATTAAGACTAATTACCAAATCTATGTAAATTAAAATTTTATTTTAAAAAATGGCAAACATAATATAGATTTTATAAAATACTCAATACTTTGAGTCATTTTAAAGAAACAAATCAAGAATTTGTCATCTTTAATGTATTAAATTATCAATTAATATTTTATAATGAATTATGTCATTTATAATTTTCAAACTTTTTAATCGTTTTTTTATATTTAGCTAATATTATGAACTTAAATTCAACCCGTGTAGTACACGGGTTACTAACCTAGTAATAATACATGTCTATATAACTAAACGACTAACACATATGTAGGTTATGTAACCTACACGTGACTTATATGTGTGTAAGCTAAATTATACCCAAAACTCTTGAATAGTGTTTTTTATAAATTTAAGGAGGGATGAATTAGTATTTAATAGTGTGATAAGATTTTATTGAAATCTTTTTTATGATTTATTAAATTTTGATAAATTATTAGAATACAGAGATCTATAATTTTATTGAAATCTTTGTTATATAATTTAATTTTTAAAGTATTTGATAGGAGAGAAAATTAATATTTAATATGACAAATTGTTGTAAAAATAAATGTGATAATGACAGGTTATATAAGATGTAATTTTATAGTAGAAGAAATTGTGGGTTGATTGATTTCAATTATGATTCGTCAACGACATATTCTATTTGTTTTTTAATTATTTTTAACACTCGATAAATTTGGGCCTGACAGTTGAATTTAGGTCCATTTTAAAGGGAAAACAACATAGAGTGCATAGACGGTTCGGAATATAATAAAAGCTATATCGCACAATCAAAATTTTATTATTTGTAAGTTCAAACACTATCAATAAGATATGTTGTGGAATAATTTTAAATGTTAACTTTTTTCTGGACGGCAAATGTTAACTATTAGAAAAAGAATAAAATAATATGATGGGTCCATTGCTAGAAAAACAACATAACAATGAGCCCCTTATTTGGACTAGCTTTAAAAAATTGGAAAAAAATCAATAGATAGCCAAAGTCTTCAAATAAAAGCAGATTAGAATTGGTGGAGTAGTTTGGTGTGTATCCGCTAAAGATGTGATTGGTTTCTTCAACGGATATAACTGAAACCGAATCAAAAATTTTGGTTTTGAAAAATAACACTAAGCCGAACCATTGGTTAAAAGCTTGGTTATTATGTTGGTGACTTCGGTTTTCTACTCACACATAGATAATTAAAAAAGGTCATTTGTATTCATTGATTTTTAAAGAAGATCCTACATATTAGCTAATGGAGTATGAATAACTTCTTTTAAAATAGTTAACACATACACCCTCTAATCTAATTTCTAAATTACACATTTGTCTATCATTAGACTGTTTTTTTTTAAACAGCAACGAAAAAAAATTATAATGATGATGCGATTAGAAAAATATATCCAACCACCAACAAGAACAACTACAAAAAGAGTAAGGGGTTTTATAACCAATTAACCCAAGACAAACAACATTTCTTATATCTAACTTGATCCAATGATACGAGAAATGAATAATCGAATCAAACAAGAATCGTTTCTTTAAGTCATCCTTGTCAACAATCTCGTTCTGTTCCTTCCAAATTACCCACCAAACGCAAAACATAATACCTTCGACAATAATTTCCTTTTCCTCGAAAGCTTGCAATCATCCATCCAACCATAGATCGCAAGGATGTAGAACATCCGGCCTTACAAGTGAAAGCCAATTGCGAATAGAATGCCAAACTTTCCTCGCACAATGCACGAACCAAATAAATTATTATTCGACTCAACTTCCAAATCGCAAAAAGGGCACAAAATGAACCGAACAAAAATAACATGTGTATATAAATATAAATAACAAAAGATTAAGTAACTTTTATAATCTACATCACTACATTAACTTATATATCTTTATCACTATCACTAAAGTGTTCTTTGGGCTTAGTGGACGTCCGATAGTTTCTTTTATGTTGCCGAGTTTCATTTAACGAGAGAAATAAAAGAAACTGAAAAGAATTGGAAAGAAAATAAAAAATATTTGTGTTCATAAGTTTTTTAATAAATAGAAATGAAAGAAATGGAAGAAAAACTTTCTAATAGTTTTCCTCTTAGCTTTCCTTCCAAATTGAAGGAAATAAAGGAAAGAAAAGAAAGTGAAGCAAAATAAAAAGGAAAATTGGATTTTAATAATATGAGTTTTAACTCATTGGCGAATAATAATACGAGTTTCACAGTTGGCTGACAATAATACCAATTAATGAGGTGGGTGTCAATAATGATATGCCGTTAGTTTGAACCCTAACGGCGTTACAAAAGAGTTTGAAACTCATTGAGGCCACGTCAGCAAATTTGTAACGCCGTTAGGGTTTAAACTAACGGCATATCATTATTGACACCCACCTCATTAATTGGTATTATTGTCAGCCAACTTTGAAACTCGTATTATTATTCGCCAATGAGTTAAAACTTATATTATTAAAATCCAATTTTCCAAATAAAAATCTTTGATATTTATTATTTTACCCTTCAATCTCTAATCTATTATAAAATCATATATCTAAAATAAGGGTATACTTTTAAAATCTCCCGTTCTTTTGTTTTCTCTTCAACTCAAGAACACGTAAAATATTTATTCACTTTTCTTTTTTTTTCTTTCGAACTCTGAAACAAAAAATAAAATTAGGAGTTAAATACGATTTGCGTCCCTAGGGTTTACAAATTTTAACCGATTAGTCCATTTCAATTCTCTCTTTAATTTCCCTTCTTTTTTTTTTGTTTATTAGACACGGAAAATGAACACGGACGGATTTATGTATACATGTATGGAGTCAGTAGAGGAATACACTTTATCTATGTAGAGCTATATATAGGAGTTTGTAGCAACATTATTTTTTTTATGGTGAAATACATATCTATAATTTGGATAATTGCAAAGTATAAAAAGCTCTATCTCAAATTCTCGATGGTTAAACCTTGGTTGGTGCGTCTCTCTTAAGAACTTGTGGACCCAAGTTTGACTCACAACTTTTTGGTTTGTTTGTTTCTTTTTTAATTATTTACTTCACGGAATCAGAACCCAACAATCACAGGCCCAATTTACTCGTTTCATCTAACTAGCCCAATTCATCATTTCATCTAACTAACCTAATAGTCCATTGCCGCAATTCATCTCATCAAATTAAAACCAATTATGTTTTTGTTTTTGTAATGACAATTTTTCTTTATTATTAAATTGTATTTGTATTACGAGCATCTAAAACTAGTAACTCCATTGAAAAAATTTCTAGATCCATCACCAAAAAGGAGTGTGGAGAGACCTTTAGTTCGAGCCTCGACACTTACGCATACTTTCCTAAAAACTTATGCGTACATTCGGAGACGGTTTTATCCCGGTTATGAAGGTTTTTATCTTCATGGGATTTTCACTTTTATGACCGAAACCAAACCACGATCAATTTCTTTTACCTCTACATGTTCCTCAATCGTCTCTACCCATACCCGTAGGCAATACTGACTGTGAATTCATCAACTTCGTAGCTAAGCTACAACAGTGACTTCCTACTACCAACAATCACATCTTCCTTCTCCCACTAACCAGGGAGATCACCAAGAGCAACTTGCTTAACAAATGTCGGGGCTGAGCGCCGAGTCATTGGTTACTGGCCATGGGATTTGATTTTTTATTCGAGGCTGTAGTTGGAGATGAGTGCAATTGTGGCTGTCAGCCTGTCACAATTGTTCATTGATGGTTGTACTACGAGAAGGTGGATGCAGAAGTTGGAAATTGCTTCCATCTCCAGAAAAACGACAAGCACCCTTTATAGTTTATCCTACTATATGGCAGCTGTTGGGGGTTCTCGAACTAGGTTTAAATAGTTTGCATTCCTAAAAATCTTATTTGAATCACATTTAACAGAAGTATAATGAATAAAGCGGTTGATTGTAATTGCAATCTTACTGTTAGGATTCTATCCAACCACCGACGGAAAAACAGAAAGTAAGGTACATATGGGGCTCAACAGTCTTTGAAAAGACAAAACGAATAGGCAGGCATCTTACATCGACTTCACCCAGATACCTCAGAGGACAGGCTATCCAAGAGAGTGTTACAGAACAAGAAACAACATCGTGGACTTAAGATGCAACTAAATCTGGTGTTTCTGCTTCAACAGATACCAAAGCCGTGTGCACTTTCCCGACCCAGCTGTCCAACCGATCACGCAAAGACTTTATTTGACTTATGCCCAAAACTCTAGGTTGCACCCATGACACGTAAACTGTTCCTTCAACTTGATCAATTATCCCCTCAATAAGATGAACCTGAAATATCAATAAAAATATAATTATTATTAAAGATATACTTGTTTGAGAGATATAACAGACATAAAGCATAACCTAAATCGACTTATTCAGTTATTCATAAATGACCATTTTATGTTTGGTAAAAATATATACTATTACATTAATGAAGAAAAGGTAGACTTACTGATAAACTCTTCATGAGAAGATATTCAACATCTTCCACTGTAAGTTTTGTCCGTTCTGCAATGATGCTCAATGGAATGGTTCTGTCTTCGGATGGTCGACTGGAATAAAAAAAAAAACGAATCAAAAACAATTCTACAATAAAAAGATGTAAATATTTTGAAAAGAAAATATAAACCTGAAGATAATTTCCATCAAACATAGAATGTTAATCTTTTCTAGAAGCTTCTTCTCATTCTCCACCAAAGCTGGCTGAGCATTAAGAGAAGCTGCATGAACACGACAGAGTTCTTGATAGCGAACTAGATCCCCACTGTTGAATGCTTCTAGAATATAGTACAGCCATTCAACTTGTGTCCCCAGCAGACTTTTTACCTGCACGTATTTAAATTGATGTAAATTTTATTTTTTCAAGCTACAAAAAGAGTTTCTATTAAATCAAATCTTGTAATTTTAACTTTTGTGATTAAGTAATAGATGTTTGCTGTAAATATATTTAAAGCACCAGGGTCTCGCGCCAATGCAAGTCCCACAAGAAAACTGATCAGTTTCTCTCTCTAAAAGTATAGATAGATAGATAGATAGAGAGAGAGAGAGAGATCTTGAGCAAGGAATGAGAGAGCTCTTGACTTGTATTTATAGTTGCTGTTTGAGAGGCCATATATATGCATACATACAAGTGTGCTTGTATGTGTGTGTACATCCACACAAATATGTGTTTTCTCCTGTAAGGTTAAAAGCCACAATGGAGGCGAACTTTGGCCTTATAATCTACCACATTAGAAATCTAATATGTAAAGTTTTCTGATGACCAAATACAAACTTAAATATGGGTTAGTATATAAGAATGATTAATGTCAAAAACATGGTTACAAAAAAAATCATGTAGGGCACAGAATAGAAGTACAATGGCATATCAAAACTCAAAAGGTAAGGACAAATGAGATATACTCACTATTGGATGTGCAAGTAGTTCTCCAAAGTTGTAAATGTTGTCTCCCAGTAAAGCAGATAGAGAAAGATCAAATGCAAGATCCTAAAAAAGAAAACATAAACGAGTAAGATACAAAATTAAGAGTCAAATCTTCACAAAGCATCAACACAAACACTAAATGAACCTTAAAATTAGAATTTATAGATTCATTCTTGCTGCTTGCATTTAGCATATAGGGCCCACAATGAGAGGTGAGCATTATAGGCGCACGAATCAGTACGTGAGGCTCTTGTTTGCAAAAGTCAAAACCACTTGTAGTTGTTAGAATATAAGAGAAATATATATCAATTTATACAAAACACTATACAAGTATCCAGTAATTATTTTTTGGCGCATCATTTGATTGTGATGTACAGGTCGCTCATGCATGACCCCTATGCAAGTGAGAAGAGTTATATTGTTGCTTCTAGGCGTTTAGAGTTTTAGGCACATTAGATGGTTTTGCTAAGGGTTACCATTAAATAGATAACCCATTTAAATAGGTGGCGAATAAAATAAAGGTATCAAATACATGAGGATGTATGTTGCTCAGACACGTGCCATGTGCCTTAACGAAAAGTGCTGGAAAGTACGGACACCGTGTATAGACTTCGCCTTGCGTTACCTCAGGGAGGGATTTTTAAAATACAAACAACATAACGATCTTGTTTAATTTGTAATATATTTTAAAAAGGCTACTGTTTTTGCTTTGGGTTGCATTGAGAACGTACCAGCTTAAATGAGTCTGACAGAGATTCAACTGAAGTGTAGGCCAAATAAAGTAGAGAATTCTTGTAGAATTCAGCAAACTCCTGGCGAGATTTGTGGTACTGGGATGTCACCCAATAATAATTAGCATATACAGATGGATCGATGTCAGTCATGCTATCAAGTGTGCTCTTTCCATCGTCTAGAAGATTCTTGCACTCCTTTTGATCTCCTTTTTCAAGATTAAAAATGGCTATTTGCATCTTAATATAGACGATTGGTTCCTCAATACGCGTCTCTTTTGTAGCCCTAAGTTTCTCAATTACTTCTTTAAGATAGCTGATGGCAGCCTCTTTCTCTGAATACTGGCGAGAGACTATAACAGCAAAATGTGCGAGCTTGAGAAGATTTATCTTAGTCTCAAAGTCAGTGATGAAATTATGATATAGTTGTATGAGAGCATCACCCGCCTGAAATACAGATAAGGAAGGAATTCATGTGCATAAGTGTACAATTTAAAGAAAGGAACTTCTTTGTATGTTTAAACAGCTGCAAATAGTTGATCATGAGTCAAAAGCAGAATGGAAATAGCAAGAGTGACATGACTATATAAGAAATCCATCTGCTACTAAAATTTTAATATATGCGGCTGTTGATCATCCGAAATTTGGTTGTTTAAGAGCAATCAAGTTCAGCATTGTTACTCGAGCTGATTGGATCGATTAAGGGGAGTGAAACTTTCACTAGATCTATTCCTTATCTTCAACTTCCTCTTGTTTTTCTTCTTTTAGATCAACTTCTGCTATTAGTTTATGAAAATCGTGCAATGTGTTGCCTTGAATAACTTTGTTACTATTCGTAATCAGCTTCACTTTGTTATATTAGAAAATGCTTCTAAACTATATATTTCGAGTTTTGTTTTGTATAATGAACACAACTAAATCATATAAACTCGATAATGACGATTAGAAACTAAGTCCTATCATGCAAAACTTGTGTAATTAAAAACTTTGAGTTGGATATAATTTGCCCGTTGTCACTATCACGGAGAACTCCTATCATGTCTCAATACGGTCAGTTGGTTCTTAGGATCTGAAGATGTTCAAAAGGTTTAAACAAATATAATTAGTCACAGCACAGATCAATAATGACACGAAGCCCTCTAGAGCCTACAATGAATTTTATTTACATTCATTTGTTGGGTTGTTATTGCCATGGTTATGAACATTTTGTGCAACCAAACCTAAATTATAGATAGAAAAATGATAAAATAGGACGATACAAGTTTTATTAAAGCTAACAGTTCCTTTGTTTTTTACGTGGACTTGGCATATACTTAAATAAACATGGCATACGATTGATGTCAATCTGTGTAATATTGTTATCATGGTAATTCTATTTCTCCAAACTTCTTGAAATATAGTTATGACGGGGCTTTTCCACTTTGTTAACAGTAGCAATTAACTCTAATACAAAGTAAACTAACAGGTAATACAAAGTATAATAACATGTATTTCTCCAAATTTGAAGAAGTCCTTGTAATTTCACATAAAATGAAAGAAAACGGTCGCCCTGTGGATCAGGAAAACCAGAATTTTTAAACACTTTTCCCCTGGGCAATCTCTAACAAAAAGAATAACCACTCTATTCTAAAAGAAAAGGAACTGCACTTGTTGAGAATAGACATGCTATTTATCGTATGTGAAGGGACTTCAACTTGATATTAAGACTGTGGAGGTACGGGTAATTTGAATGGTCCATTGACTGTATTCTCACACGTATACAACGGATCTAGGATGGCAATTATATTCTTATCAATACAGATTATAGAACCAATATTAAGTACATAACAACGAGAACTGAATAAAGACTTGTATATCTAATACATATAAAACAAGATTCTTTCTTTCATTGAGCTATTGGATTGGCTTTTGGTTTTTTACTCATTTGGTAATCTACATTCCCAATAGATGAACTCACCTTCTATCTTTAAATCTTAGAATCATTAAACCCTAGTATCTAGGAATCAAGCATTTGCATCCTTACATCGCTATATAGAGTTAATATCAACATTCTTCTATTAGTAATATATGTCCTGAGGTCTCAAGTTCACATCTAATACTCTCAAAATTCATAGCAATTACAGTGCCAATAGGTCAGAATATAAAACGTCAAAGTCAAATTGGACGTATAACCACCAAAAGCCCTTAATTCATAGACACCAATACGAACCCCTAAATCAGATCTCCATCCTAATTTTTCGTTTATAAAAGCAAAATTCTCCGGAAATCGAGAACAATTAAATCAAAACTAAACCTGGATGACGTAGTTCAGTTCTTAAAAGAGTCGATAAGCTTCAATTAACAATCAAACGAACATGAATATAGGAGTAATATATAGAAACAGACCTGGAAAACGGCGAGTGCGACGAATTGTTCAAGTTTTAGAGTGAGTTGGTGCCATAGCTTCCTTTGGTACAGATCTGCAAGCGTATTATACCATTCGGATAGCTCCGGGTGAGTACTACGAAGAGAATCGAGGTACTGAAGAGCTGCCATCGCCGACTGATTCCCGAAACTGTTGCCGGAGGGACGATTGGAGGATGTGTATATGTCTATAAACCCTTGTTTGATTTCGTGTCGTCTGTGCTTTCTTTTCCTCAAAGAAACGAATGACTGATTTGGGGATGAATCCGGTAGATTTATATATTTGATTTTGACCCGACCCGCTGGAGGCCAGTAAGTCAGTGACCATACTCACTGGCGTGTTATTGGGCCCAACTAAAACCTTTCTTTTTAAAGTGCAAATCTAGTCCTAAAACTATCCACAACCACCTAGAGGTGCACATCGGAACCGGTTCCGGGACCGAAACCGGAGAACCGAACCGGAACCGGTCCGGTCCAGACTTGAAAAATTAGAACCGGTCCCGGTCCCAGAAAAAACCGTCGGTTCCGAACCGATTCCATGTTTCAGCCGCAGAACCGGTCCCAGACCCGGTCCTCCCAGAACCGATCCTCAAGAACCGGTCCCGGAACCGGTCCCAACCGGTTCTAACGGAACTTTGTAGTTTTTTGCAGATTTTTGGTAGGTTTGCAGCCTTTATTAGTTTTTTGAATGCTTTTGGCAGGTTTGGTTATTTCCTACTTCGTATTTGGTATTTTGGTTTGTCGTTGATTAAAGACTTTAAGTCGTAGTTGTTATTTGTATTTTCATTATTGTAACCGAACTCGTAACCGAACCCGTAACCCGGTTTTATGTTTTTAATGTTAACTAGTAAGTTGGATTTTGTTTAATACTTGTTAAGTTGTTATGTTTTAGTTATATTTGTGTCTAAAAAATAAAATATTTGAAAAAAAAAAGTGTCAAAAACATCACAGTAGCTTAGCAAATCAAAAAGAAAGGAATAGAAAAAAAAAAAAAAAACTACACAGCCTTTGCCTTCAGCGCGCCGGTTCTGTGGGGGAACCGGTCTCGGAACCGGTCCTTGGGGGAACCGGTCCCAGAACCGGACCGAATCGATTCTAGTGGTCCCAGTTTTCGCATGCCTGAACCGGTCCCGGAACCGGAACCGAAACCGCCTGGAACCGGTCCTTTGACCGTTGACTAGAACCGGAACCGGTTCGGAACCGGAACCGGTTCTTGAAAAAAACCGCGTATGTGCACCTCTACAACCACCATCGTATACAACCTAGAGGTGGGCAAGTGAACCGGTTTTAGAACTGAAATCGGGTTTTAAACCGGAATCGAATGGATAAATCGGTTAGAGTCAAACTTGAACCGTCAGTTTTTTTATGGTTTGTGTTTTTGTTTGCAAGAACCGATTTGAAAACGGGTTATGTTGGAAACCGGTTTGTTAGGTTCAGGGTTTCATCCAAGATAATCGAGTGTCATTCTTGAATTTGCAGTCAAACTTCTTGACATCTAAAGTTAACAACACCAAGAATCACACACACACACACACTTTATTTCCTTCGTATTCGATTATCTCTTATACCCATACCATGTTTCTAAGAGTCAAGAATACCACCTCATTGTAACACACACACACACACCATTTATAGATACATACATGTGTGTATCTATTTGTATAAGTTATGATATATTCGGTCTTGAGGCTGCAAACCGGTTTGTAACCCGAACCGATTTCGGCTAAACCGGTTTTGACCAAAGTTGATCAAACCAAACCAGTTTCAGTTCACAACCCAAATCGGTTTGGGGAAAAATTTGGTTTTGTGCACCTCTAATACCAGTGTCTTTGGTGACGTGGAGAGTGCATGTGGGGTGTGTAACGTTGAGGGGTTAAAGGGTGGTGATGCTCGTTGTCGATGATTGTAGTACATTTGTGTTTTTTACGGGCCCATATTTAACTTTAAATAAATAGCTAATAAACATTAAATAAATACCTAATAAACATAATTCAAATAAAATTTAAACCTGATTCATAACTTAAAATAAATTTTAAAATTACATGATTAAACATAAATAAACATATTTAAACATAAATGAACTTACTTAAACCTAAAATTGAACTTTATTAAACCTAACTAAATATATTCATCTCAGTAATTGGAATCAGTGTCATGGTTGGTTCCTCTTTGCCCCACATGGCTAATCTTGGTTTAATGTGACATAGATCACGAGTACGTACTACTCTTAGAGTCATTCTTCAATAACCAAATTTTTTTTTCAAGTTGAACATCATCTTCCAGTGCGTAATAGTCTTCAAGTGGCTATTCCGATGAGTTTTCAGGTAAATCGTAATTAAACGCCTAATTCCAAAAGGGATAATCATCATCCTCCCATGGGTAATGAACTGGGGGGGGGGGGGGGGTTGGGAGGTAGAATAGGAAGTGGTTGTTGAAGAGGAGTTGGAGTTAGAATATGAGTTGGAGGTTGAATAGGAGTTGGAGGTTGAACATGACTGATAATTATGGAGCAAGGTTGCAGAAGTCGCTAGGCGCTATCTGGGCGGTCGACTAGGGAGTTGTGAGTACTCGGCCCTAGGCGAGGAGTACTCGGGGAGTACTCGGACATGGTAATTATAAAGAAAATAAATTTCTAGAAAATATATACGTCTTCCAATACTAATATTTTTTACAAAAATAAGTTAACATGGATATATGTTAATAAACTTATTCATAGTGATGGGACCAACTTTTTATATAAAGGAGGTCACAATATAATGTGTATTTTGCCCCTTATACCCGATGTTGACTTCCTAACCCCAAGGTTGACCGAGTACGCAATTCCTAGGCGGATTGTCACCTAGGCGCCTCGGCAACCCACCGCCTAGCGACTACTCAGAGAGTACTCGGGCGCCTAGAGCGAGTTTTACAACATTGCTATGGAGGATTAAAATGTTCCTCCCATCGTGCATTATGTTCCAGCACAATCTCTAGAGGTGTTGAAATGAGAATGTGAAACTGTACCGGTACATCTCGTATGTTTGACATAATTAAAGCTTGTGAAATGAATGTTGATAAGTAAATTTTGTTAAATGAACCAAAACTCAAAAGTTGATATTTATAGGGTTTTTTAATATATACGCTAGAAAAATACAACCGTTAAAAGTAGTCATTATGTAATTATTTAGTTACATATTAATTAAATTATGTTTATTTAAATATTTATATTATTATTATATTAAATTAAAAAAAAAGAATTAATTCATTAGACAAAATAAAAAATGATAATGTGAAAATCAATTGTCACTTCTTATGGACCCGAACCTGGGTGATCTATCCATGACCATGATGAAGCTTGGGTAGAAGTAAGTGGAGGTCTAAACTGAATGATGTTGAAGAATCATCGGATGAGTTGTGGTTAGGGGTGAAATGTGACTCGAACCTAGAGCTAGTCGGTTCTCCCCGAAATGGGTTGAGGCGCAACAATTGACAGACATCTAGGGGTAAAACACTACTTCGGTGCGGGCCGCGAGAGCGGTACCAAATCCAGATATGACCAAGAACGGAGAGTTTTCCCCTTTTCCACCAACTCTTTGCCTTACGAACGTTGGTTTTAAGAATGAGTGATTTCTCTTCTCCGGCCCTTACTGCCCAACCATATAGCGATCAACTAATGTGTTCCACTTATTGAACATGGTTCTATGGTTGGTCTGTGACACATGGATGACGAATGTGTCCTTCGGGTAATCTCGTAGTTCCTACGGGGTGGAGATGAATAAGGTACTTGTGGGAAGGGCTGGATTGGGACAAAAAAAAAAACTCTTTGTAGGAAAGATATGTAAAAAATTGATGTGACATGATGACTGAGATTATTTGTGGGCAAGACGGCCATCATCAATTCATTATTGCAGGTAGTCTAAACTACATCTTATATTTAAATTGGTTAAGGTTTAAACATGTAACGCTACCACATTAGGCCAACTACCCTAATGATAGCTCGACTAAACGTGCTACGCCACTCTTGAGTTGCTCGAGATTGCTTCGCTAAAAGCTCATAGTCTAAGTTAGAGCTCGAGTCTAAAACTAGACTCGTTTAATAAACAAGCACAAACCCAAGTTTCACCTATCGAGCGTGAGTCTAGACGAGCCTATTATTAATTAATATATAATAATATTAAGTATATATTTACATGATGATAATTAATATTATCGTACATAAAATTATGATACATATATAACTAATAAACTAATTAATAGATAACAAGCGAGACAAACCCAAACAAAGCTCAAGATTAAAAAGGCCGAGTGCAAGCTTTTTGAAATTAAGACTTAACTCAGACTCATTTACACCTGTGGTATCATATTAACAAAAAGAGACGTCATATCACAAAAAATGCTTGTTGAATATGTTATTATGTCATTTATTTGATGATTAAAATGACTCATGTATTGAGATCGAGATCCTTTTATGTTCAAAAGTAATATAAAAAGCATGTTCACCATTATATTTTTCTCTTTGATATTGAAATTGTATTTTAATAAAATTGTTGAAACAAATATCATATTTTCACTCGAATTACAATAAGCTCCTCAAACATCCACATTTGTATGGCATTATTCAAGACATATTAGTATGTATGACAAACTAAACAACATTAAAGATTGTTGAAACAAATATCATATTATCACTCGAATTACAAGGCCGTGTGTTCGTTTTCGTGTTCATGGTTCCTGCGTAGCGGTGATATGGAAAAAAATGCAGAAACCTTATAGCAAATAATTACATTCCTGCATCTTCGAGTAGTTTAAAAATGTTATGTTCAGGTGCACTGATTGATGGCAGTATCATCCTTTTTGTTCGAGGTCGTGAGTTTGTTCTAGGCCTGTCGGATTCAGACGAGCCTGCTGTTTCTTCCGGCTCGGCCCCCCTCTGCACCCCTGCAGATACGCGCTCTTTCCATATTCTTCCATCCTTTTATGTAACAAAACATGTAAGTCAGCAAACACAATCCACAAAAGATACAAACAAACCACATAGATTCATAGAACACCAAATGCGAGAAAACTAGGGTGACGGGCACTTACATTGAGGATTGAAGGTTCGGGCAACGGGCATTGGATGGGCTGATCGATGTCTAGAGGCTCGGAAGGATACCCAACTGGTGTAAACTCGTCTGCTATTTCGATCCCATGATGAGACGTACATATGACTCCTGCCACACTTGTAGCTTCTGCAGCAACTGTATCTGGAGATATAACTGCCCTTTGGTCCTTCACAGGATTAAGCAACCGAAACAAAGTCAACGAAACAAATTGACCCGAGACGACGAACCAAAGGCATACCGAATCTATTTTATTCAAACGTTAGAAAGTTGTAATGATAAGATAATTTGTTCCAACACCCTAAGACTTGCTTGTGCAATTACCTCTAACAAAACTATCACATTTAGGGTGGTCAAAATCAACAGTTTGAAGGCTCAATTTCGACATGAATCTTTTACTTTCTTCTTCTCTGCAAAATGTTAAGTTATTATATGTTTATATAGTCTTTCTTTTCATTCTTAATAGTTTCAAGCGAAACCAAACAGTTGTCATCAATTTTGACTTCAAATACAAGCTCATTTGACTCTCAAAGTCAAATATGGTAAAGAAAAACAAAATTTGAGTAATCAACATCAACTACTATATATCTTAATCCTAATAAAGCACTAAAATTATTGCCACATGTCTTAATTTTAGAGAGTCCACATCACCACTGCCACATGTCAAACTCACAATTAATTACATATTTAGTAAATCACCAATTATGAATAATTACCAATTTTATCAAACATAATAAATTTCTTTAGTCAACAATTTGTCAAACATAATATATATCTTTAATTTATTAAATTATCATTTAATGATTTATAAAGATTTTACGTCAATCATAATTTTAAAATATCTTAATCCTTTTTTTGTTTGTATTTATTTAATATCAAGAACCTAAATTCAGTCTGTGTAGTACACGGGCTACTAACCTAGTTCTATATGTATATGTATATATATACAGCAGTTTATATATTATCTAGCTATCATATAGTGAACCAGAAAGCCCATCTCCCACCATTCAGATTCTTTAACCAATTTCATACCCTCAAGCAATCCAGCCCCACATAATACTATACAAATCAGTTAAAAGGATCTCAAGGAAAGAGAAAGCAACATAAGAGAATGAACAAGATCCCAGTTGGTAGATTAATTAAAGAACAGGTATGAAAGGAATTAGAGAGGGATAGTTGGCTGTTCCTTACGAGTGAACTCTGAGATCGAAGACGGCCGTTTCTGCTTGCACCAAATCTTGAAAAAAGACCAACCATGTTCTTCACGGAATTTTAAGTAACTTTATTTTTCTTTATCAGATTGATATAGTTTCTCTCTCTAAAAGATAAACAGTAGCTTGGATTCGTGCGTTTGTTTAGATTCTCCCTGTCGTCTCTCTTTCTCTCTCTCTCTCTCTATATATATATGTATGTATGTGTATGTATATACGTAGCTTTCGATCAAAGATTGTATGAACTATGAATAGAGGGGCCTGAAACCGTTTCCCATTTGTCTACGGGTTGCTCCTTTTCGGACCGGGTGTGGCAACTTGTGACGCAGTGGTGTCGTCTTCCAAAGGTGTTGGCCTTCTCGGTTGCGGATCTCGTCAACATTCACAACGTGAATAGCCTGGTGAATATTATTTTCTTTACAGGGCTTTGGTGCATTTGGATCGAGAGGAACAAGGCGGTGTTTAATCATGGGTGATGAGTGAAATTAAAAATTGGAGTTACTTGTGGTATGTGAACCGTTATAAGTTGTAACGATCAGTCTCTTTGTTGGGTTGACTGGTCTTCTTTTTCGTTGTAATGTTTCTCTGGTTTTACGGCCTCTAGCGTCTTCGCTTTTTAATAATATTCACCGTTAAAAAAAAAAGATATGGTCCATATGTACAAATGGTTTCTCATCTAGGCTGCGAAACATAAAGCTATGACAGCTATAAGCCTTGTTATAATGCATGACTTTGAGGAGCCGTTGTAGGGACTAGGGACCGACCCACAACTCAAAAGTCTCCACCTACTATTGATGATTTTTTTTATTCATACAAGAACATTCTTGTATTTTTTTTTTTTTTTTTTTTGACCAGCAAATCACATTAAAAACAAGGAGGAGTCACAGCAAGAAGCCGAGACCCCCAAAGGATACAACAGAAGGAACAGTTACATAATGAAACTAACCCATTTGCTCCAATCTAACCCACTATCTTTCCAACTGTTGATAACTAAAAGAAAACTCCAAGACTTGATTTTCTTAATGGTAAAAGCCAAAAAAGACGCCTTCCTCTTGAAAATCGCCTTATCTTGATTGGCCGGGTAATAAAATTATAAGGATCCATGTCTATATACATATCCTTATAATTTTATTTAAAAGTAAAGTGTCTACTTATATTTGATTATTACTACTTATCTATATATCAATTATTTTATTTTTATTGCGAGTGGATGTGAGTTTTAGAAAATAAATAAATAAGTATTATTTTAATTAAGTAGAAATAGAATAGAGAACAAGATGTGAAAGATATTTATTAAATCTTTATATTTTAGAGATAAATATGTTTTCTAATTAAATTATAAAAATAAGGATGCTGAAGTTACTATGAATTTTCTTTAAATTCATAACCCATTTGGTAAAATCTATCATATCTTTATATTTTAGGTTATATCTAAAATAAAAAAACCATCAAAGTACTCCTCAAACCTATTTTTTATATTAGTTTTTTAGGGGATTGATAAATATACTAATCCTTATAATTTATCATATAAATTTAAGATAACTTTAGGGGATTGATAAATATAGTAATGTACGTTATATATCAACAACCAACTTTTATTAATTTATTATTTTTAAGTGAACTAGTATTAACCCAAACCAAAGGCCATTGTTTTAAACCGACCCATATTGACCCAAAACCGTTTTATTAATGGTCAATTTTAAAAGAAAACGATAATAAGACAAAATAATTAGTAGTTGAGATTGTATAGAAAGAAAGAAAGAAAAATATATAGATAAGAATGAAGAATGCGATGTGAAAGATTTTAGAAAACAAGAGTTAAATAAATTTAAAATTTTTAGATGTCAATTAATCGGTCCATAAAAATAATATATCTACCATCCTCCGCTTTAATGCTAGACCATTCTACTAAGGGTGGGCAGGGTATTTTCGAGAGGCTTCCGGCTACAGCATTTGCCGCACTTGCGGTTATGGCCAACGACTAGTTCGTCACATCCCAACCGACATCAGAATATACTAGGGCGCAAGGATTGTCCAGATGCACACGAAAAAGTTGCGATATAATTTATCATGTCAGGTTTTGGTTCATAATAACAAAAATAGTCTTATAGGGAAACAAATACAAACACAGAATATAAACTGAGTTAAATTTTTGAACTAGGTCCAGCGGTCCAAATGTGATCACATAAAGCCTCACATCATTTCCTGCAACATATATAAGATAAAATGTCAATTGCAAAGTAGTTGGTGAATTAACATAGGTTTATATAGTATATGGTTTGAAACATGCGATTTTTATGTCCATGATAGTTCCGTAGAATATGACAACATGAGTATGAGACAATATAATAGTTTGGTGGTTTGCGTAAAGCAAACCTTGACAGTTTAGGTTTCAATCACCCAATGCCAAACTGGTCAAATCGGTTGGGTTGTCAACCAATAGCAATTTTTTACCATAGGCCTGGGGATGTTAATGATTACGCTCGTTCCCAACGTTCCGAGATTATCGTTTCAATTTTATCGTTCCGAGTATATTGTTCCAAGTATATCGTTTCAACTATATCGTTCCAACTTCCAAGAGCACATAGATTCACAAACAAGTTCACATACCAAGAAACACACAAAGACAAACATAGAATCGCACCAATTGTTTAGAGAAATAAAGTGTACATGTTTTTTTTTGGGAACGACATAATAAATTATATTAAGAACTCACAAAGGAGCAAAAATTACATTACAAGGAGAGGGTTCACCATCCAATTATTCCAACTGATCAAGCTTTTTTGGTTTCTAACGCTATACCACAAAAACGAATTAAACACAACCAAATCGAAAGTACTACCGTTCCTGATTTTACTTGGGTCAAATATGGCTAGATTCCTGGTTTTCCATATAGCCCACCAAGAGACAAATAAAATAGAGAGAATGACATCCTTCTTTTTTCCAGCTAGCCTCATGTCATCGATATCTTCACACATACTCCTGGGGGAGAAATCCGCAAGGAACCTAAGTCAAGCCAAGCCTTTATGCGATCAAAGAGGTGATAAGACTGTGAATAAAGTGTACATGCTACACCCCAAAATAGTAAAACAAAGAAGGTCTATGAATACTCACATGGTAAGTAGATCGAGAATGAGAGATAACACCCAACAAGTAGAAGATAGTTAACCCCCAGATTTCCTTAATGAAAGGAATGAGCCAAATGAATAAAAGGAACAAAATGAGTACGGTTTAGTGTTTGATGATTAATTAGGGATGTATTTTGTTTAAGTGTTAAAATATTTTTGAATAAATAGTTTTGAGATAATTAGTTTTGAAAGTAATGACATGTTTACGTTTCTAGACATGCTTTGCCCTATAGGTTATTACACTCTCATCGAGACTTTCCAGGTAGGCATCCGGATCCAACAGTTGGTTTGGATTTGTATGCAATGCCATACTTGACAAAAGCCCGACCACCGGTGTTTTTCACCCTTCCAGTTAACACATGCTCGTTACGTTTAAATGTCATCACATAAAGATTAAATAAATAAAGTAGTAAAATTTATATCAGGACTAATTATACATTTTAGGAAAAATTATCTAAAGTTACATGGCTAGTTTGGAATAAATAAAACTTAGGTTGTGAATATGATAATTTCTAATTCTACAGGGTTAAATGTGAATATTCCTAAACTATAGGGTCAAAACTTTAAATATTGTAATTGGATGGTCAAACAGCAGGGGGTTGACTTTTAAAAACACGATCGAGAGCCTTAACCACAAAATTGAGAGTTGGAAACCATAGAATAAGAGTTCTAGAGAAGGTTTGACGAGGTATTTATAGTTGAGGATCGATGATAAGCTCGAATATGAAGAGATTAGGATAATCCAAGTTTAAATAAATAAATAATGATTACATTGAATCAATTTTTATCAATCCCAATCGAATTAGGATAGGTTAATGGATTCCAGAAGGTTCCTTGGTTGTTGTATGCGATAAGGATCGAAAAATATGGTTTAAACTGAGCTAGAATCACAAATTGTTTAGGCCAAGTACCACTAAAAGACAAATTAGTCGAGCTGGATTATTTCCTGTCAAAAAGCTCTATCACGGGTGGCCACATTAACTTAGCAACCCCTCGCGACACGCAAGGGAGGGCAATTTTTTTCTAAAAATATTATTTGAAAGTAAAAATTCATAAATTTTCGTAATTCATTCTGCACGGCTACAAGTAGTTGTTTGCTTTGTGTGGTTTGTCGATGGTTTTGGAAGTTTTTTTTTAGTTTTTTTGTGTGTGTGTGTGTGGGGTGGGGGGGGGGGGGGGGGAGATGGGGTGTTGGTGGTTGGGTGGGACCAAGGGTATTAAAAAAATAATTTCTACTACTTTATCTCCTGTGTGACATAATTTTATTGGTTTAAGTTTCTATCACTTCTAATACATTGTACCACCACCCCTCCCACCCTAAATGTCTATAGGTGTGGATTGTTGGGGGTTGGGTGGGACCAAGGTGGTAAAAAAAATCTACTACTCTATCACAATCCCACCTCATCTAGTACATTTCTACTACTTTTTTTTCTTCAGTGCGTGACACAATTCTATTGGTCCAAGTTTCTACCACTTCTACTACTTTCTACCACCACTCTTCCCACCCTAAATGTCTATACGTGTGTATTAAATATATGCATATAATTGTCTAAGTGATCAAATTTGAAGAGGGAAAATAGATTTAAATAATCTCACATATTCGCTATTGGCCGACAATAATCCCACCTATTTTTTTGTAAGACAACAATGTTTTCGTTATACCCTATTATTTTGTAAAACTAACACCATTAGTAAATGTTGACATGGAGGACCAATCATGTCATTATCTAAACTTGTTCCTATTTAAACAAATATGGAGGACCAATCTTGTCATTTAATCAAACTTAATTTAAGAAAAATTCCAAACACCCCCATGCTTCTTCTCTTTCGAACGCCAATCCGGTGAAACGAGGGGTTTAAGGGAGGTAGAATAGGAGCAAGACTGCCAAAGGTAGAATAGGAGCCGGAGGTTGAACAGAAGCTGGAGGCTGAACATGATTGATAACCGGTGGGGGATTAAAATGTTCATCCCATCATGCATAATGTTCCAGCACATTGTGAAATGAATGTTGATAAGTGAATCACGTTAAATGAAATGAAGCTCGGAAGTTGATATTTATATGGTATTTAATTATATATGTCGAAAAAATATAACTGTTAAAAGTAGCTGTTATGTAATTATTTAATTAACTATTAATTAAATTATTTCTTTCTATTATGTTTATTCAATTATTTATATTACTATATTAAATAAAAATAATTAATTTATTAGATAAAATATATAAAAATATAATAATGTGAAAATCAATTGTCACTGTTTATGGATCCGAACCTGGATGATCTATCCATGACCAGGATGAAGCTTGAGTGAAAGTAAGTGGTCCGAACCAAATTATATTGAAAAATCACCAGATGAGTTGATATTCATACAAGTCTTTCATTGAAGCTTATCGATGTTCTTGATATTCATATAAGTCTTTCATTGAAGCTTATCTTCTTGATATTCATATTAAGTGTTCATTGAAGCCTATCTATGTTTTTGATATTATATGCCTGCGGCAACATATAGATTAACTCAGACTCATTTACAACTATGGTATCATATTAACAAAAAGAGACGTCACATCTCAGAAAAAGCTTGTTGAATATGTTATTATGTCATTTATTTGATGATTAAAATGACCCGTGTTTTCTGAGATAGAGATCCTTTTATGTTCAAAACCAATATAAAAGCTCATGTTAAGCAGGTTCACCATTTTATTTTTCTCTTTGATCTGAACATAAATAAAATAATCGTATTAAATTTGTATTTTAATAAAATTATTGAAACAAATATCATATTATCACTCGAACAATAACTAATAAGATCCTCAAACATCCACATTTGGATGGCATTATTCAAGATAGATTAGTATGTATGACAAACTAAACAACAGTAAAAGATTATATTAGAGTGTGTACTTGGTGACACGGCCGTGTGTTCGTTTTTGTGTTCGTGTTTTCTGTTCAGAAGTTATGAGGAAAAAATGCAGAAACCTTATAGCAAATGCTTTTAGAATTTGAACAAAAAGTTTACATTCCCGCCTCTTCGAGGAGTTTAAGAATGTTATGTTCAGGTGCACTGATTGATGGTAGTATCATCCTGTTTGTTCGAGGTCGTGAGTTTGTTCTAGGCCTGTCGGGTTCAGGCGAGCCTGCTGTTTCTTCCAGGTCCGCCCCCTTTTGCACCCCTGCAGACACGCGCTCTTTCCATATTCTTCCATCCTTTTATGTAACAAAACATGTAAATCAGCAAACACAATCCACAAAGATACAAACAAACCACATAGATGTATTCTCTGATGAGATTAACTGTCAAATGACTAGGAAATGAGAAAAATCTAACATGTTTCATAGAACACCAAATGCGAGAAAACTAGGATGATGGGCACTTACATTGAGGATTGAAGGTTCGGGCAACGGGCATTGGATGGGCTGATCGATGTCTAGAGGCTCAGAAGGATTCCCAACCGGTTTAAACTCGACTGCTACTTCGATTCCATGATGAGAAGTAGACATGACCCCTGCGACACTTGTAGCTTCTGTAGCAACTGTATCAGGAGATATAACTTCCCTTTGGTCCTTAACAGGATAAAGCAACCAAAAGACAGGCAGAAACAAAGTCAATGAAACAATTTGACCCTAAAAGAACCAAAGGCATACCGCATACCGAATCTATTTTATTCAAAAGTTAGAAATGTGGTAATGATAACAGAATCTGTTACAACACCCAAAGACTTGCTTGTGCAAGCAATTACCTCTAACAAAACTATAAAGTTTGCATTTGGTTTCTTATACTCAGGGTTTCAATATCTCAATATTTAGGGCGGTCAAAATCAACAGTTTGAAGGCTCATTTTGGCATAATTTTTTTACTTTCTTCTTCTCTGCAAAATGTTAAGTTATCATATGTTTATACAGTCACATGCAGTTCTTAACATTTCAAGTGAAACCAAACAGTTGTCATTGATTTTGACTTCAAATACAAGCTCATTTGACTCTCAAAAGTCAAATATGGTAGAGAAAAACAAAACTTCAGTAATCAACATCAACTACTATATTCTAATTTCTATTTATATATATACAGCAATTCATATTTGGCTATTATATAGTGAATCAGAAAGTCCATCTCCCACCATTCAGATTCTTTAACCACCACATTGGAATATGAAAAGTCAAAGGGTCAAACCCCCAATTTCATACCCTCAAATGTCTCAGAAAACAAGCAATCCAGTCCCACATAATACATATCAGTTGAATGAATCTCAATGAAATAGAAAGTGACATAAGAGAATGAACAAGATCCCAGTTGATAGATTGAAGAACAGCTATGAATTGAATTGAAATGAAAGGAATTAGAGAGGGATAATTAGTTGGTTGTTTCTTACGAGTGCACTCTGAGATCGAAGATGGCCGTTTCTGCTTGCACCAAATCTTGAAAAAAGACCAACCATGTTCTTCACGGAATTTTTAGCAACTTTTTTCTTCTTCTTTTCTTTTTCAGATTGATACAGTTTCTCTCTCTAAAAGATAGATCAAAGATTGTATGAAAGAGAGGGAGATGGAGAAACAGTAGCTTGGATTCGTGGGTTTATATAGATTCTTCCTGTCTCTCTCTCTCTATATATAATCTATATATGTATATACAGAGCTATGGGAAAAGAAAAACATTAAAAACCTGAAAAACATGGGAAGGCAAGGGGTAAAAGATGCGACACAGTCCATATGTCCAAATGGTTTCTCACCAGCCAAACATAAAGCTATGACAGCTATAATAAGCCCTGTAAAAGCTATAACCACATGACTTCTACGGGTCATTGTAGCCTTGTAGGGGCCGACCCACAACTAAAAAGTCTCTACCTACTATTAATTATTTTTAATTCATACAAGAACATTCTTGTTAATTGTAAGCGGGTGGGCGGTGTTTGGGATGAGATCTTTTGACTTAGTGTAAGGGCTTCTAAAGGCCTGTTGTTTACGGTGAAGGATATGTTTGAGGTTCATCTTGATTGGACGGGTCG
Organism: Deinandra increscens subsp. villosa; assembly: GCA_039602395.1. Classification (NCBI taxonomy): domain Eukaryota; kingdom Viridiplantae; phylum Streptophyta; class Magnoliopsida; order Asterales; family Asteraceae; genus Deinandra; species Deinandra increscens. The sequence continues at coordinate 131,412,946 of JBCNJP010000007.1, read as the reverse complement.
AATTCATACAAGAACTTAACGCACGGTGTTTGATGATTCTTTGGTGTATCTGAAAATCAAGGAACGAAAAAGTGTCCAACGATCGACACAGGAAAATCATGGATATTGTGGGGATGTTGAACTCCTTTCGTTCGTCTGGATGAAGAAAATGGGTAATCTTGGGGGATAGACCGGGAGTAATGGTGTAATTTTTCCATTATATATATGAGTTTTTTAACGACAAGAAATGTGATGTAGAGTGTTTTTTTAAAGTCTTTAAATTTTATGGATAAATGTGCATCTTTTGTAAATTATAAGGATAAAGATAAAGAACATGTTGTGAATGTCTAAAGCGTTTTTAAAAGGCGGGGTAAATTTTTAAAAATTATGAATTTTTATTAAGTTAGAGCATTCATAGCCCGTTCTGTATAATTATGTGACTGTAGTCCTTAAAATTTAAGGTTTGGTTGTAAGTGATTATAGGTGGAGGAGAGAAAAAAGATATTGAAAATCTGTGTATTTGACAAAAAAAAAAACGGTTAATTCTGTAAAATTTGAGTTTAATTGTGAGTGGAAGAGAGTGAAAATTGTATAGAAATGTATTATTTAATTATGGTTGTGAGTGAAATATATAGAAAAAATAATAATAAATGTATAAATTATAAGTATAAGGATGAAGAATGGGTTGTGGATGTTCATAGCGATTTGATGGATGAGGAACTTATAATAAGTGAGTCTCCTATCTTTATCCATATCCCTAAAATATATTTCTTTCAATTTTGGGATCCATGTCTATATACGTATCCTTATAATTTGATATAAAAGTAAAGTGCTTACATTTGATTATTACTATTTATTCATATATCAATTTTTTATTTTATTGTGAGTGAATGTGAGTGTTAGAAAAGAAATCAACAAATATTATTTAATTAAGTAGAAATAGAATAGGAAACAAAATATGGGAGATTCTTAAGAAATCTTTACATTTAAGAGATAATGTGTTTTTTAATTAAATTATAAAAATAAGGATGTTGAAGCTACTATGAATATTTTTTAAATTCATAAGCCATTTGGTAAAATCTACCATATCTCTATATTTTAGGGTATATCTAAAAAACCATCAAAATTACTCCTCAAACCCGTTTTTTATATTAGTTCTTTAGGAGATTAATAAATAAACTAATCCTTATAATTTACCATATAAATTTAAGATAATTTTAGGGGATTGATAAATATAGTAATGCACATTATATATCAACAACCAACTTTTATTAATTTATTATTTTTAAGTCGGTTAGTATTAACCCGAATTAAAATGCCATTGTTTGAAACAAACCCATATTGACCCAAAACCGTTCTATTAATAATTAGTTTTAAAATAAGATGATAATAATTAGTAATTAAGATTGTAAATGGAAGAAAGAGAAAAAATTAATTAAAAAAGTAATATATAAATAAGGATGAAAAATACGATGTGAAAGGTTTTTAGAACACTAAACGCAAGAAAACTAGGATGATGGGCACTTACATTGAGTATTGAAGGTACGGGCGATAGGCATTGGATGGGCTGATCGACGTCAAAGATCAGTACCCAAGTCTATATTTGTTAGAAAAATAAAAATCATGTAAGAAAGAATTTTTCATGCATCTGATGTCTCATATATGCACTGGAATTGGGTCACTAACCCAAACCCATCTGAAAGCTCATTTACTGCAATTCATATTTAGCTATCATATAGTGAATAAGAAAGCTCATCTCACACAATTCAGACTCTTTAACCATTACATTGGAGGTAAACTTCAACCAATTGAATGAAAAGTCAAAGGGTCAAACCTCCAATTTCATACCCACAAATGTCTCATAAAACAAGCAATCCAGTCCCGCATAATACTAATCCGTTAAATGAATCTCAAGGAAATAGAAAGCAACATAAGAGAATGAACAAGATCCCAGTTGATAGATGTAGGAATACTGTTCATAATTTTAAATAAAACTTTTATTAAGCTGGAAATAAATTACAACGTAGGAAATAAAATTATGAACAATAGAAAATCAAAGTCAAGAAGAAAAGATTACAAAACTGATTATAATAAACAGAAAACTAGACCGGATGTGGGTTAGGATTTTTGTTCAACAGTGGTCTCTAAAACAGATTTCAAGCTATCCAAGTAAACTCGTCTTTCTCTCAGGGTACAACAACCAAAGTAGTATGTACCGCCAGAGTTAACCAAGCACTCCGAAATACACCTAAAACGAGAGCGCGTAGCAAACTGAGCTCAGGAAACTCTTCGTGAGTTATGTGATATTTTGTGTGTTTCTCTAGTGATAGTCCTATAATTCCCAACTAGACATGTGTATTTATACACAACTCAAGGACACCTCATAAGCCATGTGTCAAGTTAGAGCAACACTTGTAACTCAAGGGCACCTCATAAGCCATGTGTTAAGTTATAGCAACTCTTATAACTTTACGACACCTCATATTGATATCACATTCACCATACATAATAATTATATTTGTAACAAAACCAACACAACTTTAGACATTAGTGAGTGTTTTTTAAGGAATTAAAAAGCGTTTTTGAGTGCTATGTTTAAAAAACCAACACATCCAATACCTTTATATACTAACAGAGGGCAAAATGGTCCAAAAGATCGAATACAATCATATAGTCATTAGAGGTCTTCTAACGGTACAATTGGTTTTTCTCCAAAGGCTATAATGTTATATCTGGTTGCTAAGTGTCTCTAAATGATTTATTAAACCGGTTCAATCCTAACCTTTTGTCCTAAAATACACAAAACAATCCCAAACCGACAGTTAGGTTCAGTTTGCAAATCGATTTCAGTCAAACCAGTTTCAAGGATGATTTCGAGTCAAGTATGATTTCCAGAAGCATCAACGAGTAATGAGCCATGTCGTGGGCCTGTTATAAGTCTGACATTTGGGCTCCCACCTATCCGATTCAGCCCATGAGTTTAGTCTCAAAATCTCAATAGCTTATCGTTAGTCCTTACGCCTATTATCTAAATCTCATATACTCCACACCTTACCACCCTCATCTTTAATCAGCCAATAACATGATGTCACGTGGAATGCCAAATACCCATCCATACCTCTCTTAATCATCCCATCTGCTTCATCATCTAAAAAATAACTCATCTGTGAAATGACACATACACCCTCTAAATTGTGTAAAAACCACAACTCTGACCTCTTTCTCCCACCTTAAAATCACCTCCAATTTTGTCCAAAACCAAGGGTAGTCATAGAAACCCATAAAACTAATGAGTCCCTAAATCCATCTATCTCCTTTCATCTGTTTCTTTTTACTGCAAGAGTGTCAAATTGTACACTGCCTATTTAGACCATTTGCATTATCTTGAAAAAGCAACACACAAATCTTGAAATTCACATTGAAAAGCTCTAAACTTTGATCTCTTTCTCTCTCTAAACTTCAGAAAGAAAGAAGAGGGAGAGAAACAATGGCTGTTTGCACAGTGTACACAGTCCAAGCTCTCAACTCATCATGCTCAATCTCATCACCCACAAAAACCCACATGGGATTCAGCCCAAAGCAGGTGTTTTTCTACACCAAAAAGACCAAAAGTGGGAGGTTGAGAGGTGGTGAGATCACATGCTCTGGGGACACAATAGTAATTGGACTTGCAGCAGATTCTGGGTGTGGAAAAAGCACCTTTATGAGAAGGTTAACCAGTGTGTTTGGTGGTGCAGCTTCTCCACCAAAGGGTGGGAACCCTGACTCAAACACACTCATAAGTGACACAACTACTGTCATTTGTCTAGATGATTACCATTCTTTAGATAGAACTGGGAGGAAAGAAAAGGGTGTGACTGCACTTGACCCAAGAGCCAATGACTTTGATCTTATGTATCAACAGGTTAAGGCACTTAAAGATGGTGTGGCAGTTGAGAAGCCAATTTATAACCATGTTTCTGGTCTTTTGGACCCTCCTGAGCTCATCCAACCACCCAAGATTCTTGTCATTGAAGGTCTGCACCCAATGTAAGTATCTTTTCTCTTTAACTTAACCCTTTAAACATTTCAGTTAAAGTAGTAGTTTATATATGCATGTAAGTTATAAAATAAAGAAAATATTTTGTTAGATTAAGTGTAGATCTTTGTTAGATTCAGTAAGTTTGATGGTGCTCAATTGTTGAATTTTGAGTGTTTTAGGAAGTATGTGATGTGTGTTTGTTTGTGGAGGATAGGAAGAAGATATCTAAGGTGGTTCATGTGGATGTAATATTTGTATGGCTGAGAATAAGATGATATCTTCATAATATTATGGGTCAAAATTTTAAATTATTCCTTTTATATTTGTTTTTTTTTTTACTTTATATTTCTAGCCCTACACACTAATTTAACTGAATCTTTTTTCTCATCAGAAAACATGGACAATGATACCAAATTTTGTTTGTTATTTTTTGTTACTTCTCGGTTAACAAACAAAACAACCGATCGATATAAACTCATTTATAAAGCTATATATATTTCTTTTCCTGCTGCCTAACGTCATCACCTCATACGTTTTCATATTTTCTTTGTAATACCTTCACCACACGTTTTTTAACCTCACACTTTTTTTTTCAATATTATATAACTAACATTAAATAATTTAAAACCAATATCCAATAAACCAAACAAATTAAAACGTATTAATATAAAAAGTTACATATAATAAAAAAAATTTAAAAAAAAACTTACATCAAATAAACCTACTCCGATCATCTTCGCTTTCATCTTCGTCTTTATCTTTGCTTGGAACGTGATCTCAAACCAAGTCTATGTGTTCAATCAAATCCCCTCCAAGGCTCTCGTGTGTATCGCGATTATCAATAATCAAAATATTTGTGTCGATCCTATCTTGCGGAATTTAACCGTAAGGCGGTTGAACATCTTCAGAATCCTATTCACAAATTACAAATCCCTCGTTTTCCCTAATCATATTATGTAAAATCATGCAATCATATATGATGCAAGTGATCCTATGAAGTTTCCACGCCCGTGCTGGATTGTTAATAATGTGGAACTTTCTTGAGCATCCGAAACACGCGTTCTATATCCTTCCTTGCCCCCTCCTAAGCTTCTGCGAACTTTTGACGTTTAGGAATTGTGGGCGCCATTAAAGCTTTTAAAAACACGAAAGAGTCGGGATATATGTAATCGGCAAGATAATAACCGTGTTTGTATTCCAACTCGTTTACTTCAAACGATGAATCGGGTGCATTTTCCCTAATAAGATCATTTAACAATTGTGATTGATTGAGCACGTTGATGTCGTTGTTAGAGCCGGCCACTTTAAAGGACGCATGCCAAAACCACAAAATGTGACATTGTCGCCTCTAGCATAATCGTTGCGTGTTGATGATCACATCGCATTAATTGTCCCCGCCAAGCTATTGGGCAACTAGACCACTTTCAATGCATACAATCAACACTACCTAGCCTCCCGAGAAAAACATGTTTATTTTCATGCGCCTCATATAGACACATAAATACATGTCACTCCATGTTGGCTTGCATATATTGTGCCCCGTATACTTCACCAATATACTTGTAAAATTTATAAAGACAAGCACGTGAAGTTTTGTCTCCCATCTTCAAATACTCATCCCAAGCGTTGGATGCGGTGTCGTATCCTAGTTGCCAGATGACAAACATGCATTTTCATAAGGGACTCAACCCTTTTCTACATCTAGCATCCCACCGTAGATGAAAATATTTGTTGTGGTTTCCCAAATCATTGACGATACGTAAAAATAAAGACGTATACAGAATCGACGTCGAAATGTACCGTGGGACGTTGAAAAAATAGTTGGCGGCTAGACGATCATGAGCCTTTTCCCTATCTCTTTTAAGTGACTTTCTTGTCAACCACGGTTTTGAATTTTTGGCTTCTTCTTGTGCCGCAATGAACATGGTTTCGACTCTTAGAGTACTCGCCACTTTGTTGTCAATCGAAGAAGAAGAAGATGATATCTTTATAAATTTTGAGAGAGATTACGAAGAAAAATAGATATGAAATGATTGAAAAATGATGATAGTAGGTGACTAGGTGTTGTACACAAACTAACGAACGTTGTTACGGATGAAAACTCCATTGCATCTTCAACAACTATTTGGTCCACGTATTCGTTTCAAAAATAGCGTTGAAGAGCTAAAAACCCTGACATTAAAGATACAACTTTTAAATATAGTATACGATATAAGTTTTATGTTTTATGATGACCAAGTACTCTTAGTTTAATACAAGTTCCGAGGGGAAGAAAATAACATGCACTTTATATTATGGCCATTTGAGTTGCAAAAAAGGTATCTTTTGGAGCGTTGTTTTATTTTGTCTCATTTTCTTTTGTTATTGCATACTTATACAGTTATACTTACTAGTTTTCAGTTAACCACGTCTGTCAAAGCCACGTGGACCATCTAAGAAAGTAACACGTGACAGCACGCTTATTGACACGTGATTATTATAGCAAAGAAGTTGAACTTTGTTTAGTTAGTAATGTACATACAATATCATAAAAACTCACCCTGCTGTGTATATATGTGGATATGTTTTCGTAGGTATGATGAGAGAGTAAGAGACCTCCTGGACTTCAGTATTTACCTGGACATCAGTAACGAGGTTAAATTCGCATGGAAAATTCAGGTGCAAACATATATATGTACATTTGCTCTTAAATAATTCAAATTTCAACAAAGATATATTAATATGTACAAGTTGATAAGCATCTCTCAACTGTAGAGAGATATGGCTGAGAGAGGACATAGTCTCGAAAGCATTAAAGCCAGCATCGAAGCCCGAAAACCAGATTTTGATGCTTACATTGGTAATCTTCTGAATAAATTCATCTTAAATTCATACTGTTAGTATTTAGTAAGTTATTGGGTCGAAAACACAATGTGTACTAATAGCATGATGATCTATGTAGACCCGCAAAAGCAATATGCGGATGCAGTAATCGAAGTGTTGCCTACTCAGCTGATTCCAGATGACAATGAGGGGAAAGTGTTGAGAGTGAAGCTAATCATGAAAGAAGGGGTTAAATACTTCAACCCCGTCTACTTATTCGACGAAGGTTCCACTGTCTCATGGATCCCCTGTGGAAGAAAGCTCACTTGCTCGTATCCAGGGATCAAATTCGCCTACGGCCCAGACGCTTATTTCAGCCATGAGGTAACCTTGCAGTCTTGCACTTGATGCTTTTATAGTCACTGAACCAAACTAGATCATACATGATTAACTTAGGACAAAATATGGAAATATTTCATCTTTTATATATGATTAGTAATGTTAACAGAATATATCAGGAGTGAGATTTCGAAAAGAAAAAGATAGAGATTTTTTTTAATGAAATCCAGTCCAACCAAAGACTGGCCATAATTAGCAAGTTTCACTGCTTTGACTATCTGCAGCCATATATACACTATCTATAATTAGTAAATTGTAACCAAAGTTTCATCTTTTTGCAGGTTTCAGTATTGGAAATGGATGGGCAATTTGACAGACTAGATGAACTCATCTATGTTGAAAGCCATTTGAGCAACATTTCCACAAAATTCTACGGTGAAATCACGCAGCAAATGTTGAAACATGCTGATTTCCCTGGCAGTAATAACGGTACTGGTTTGTTTCAAACCATAGTCGGGTTGAAGATCCGAGACTTGTTTGAACAAATTGCAGCCAATAAGGCGTCGGCTCCACTTGAAGCTACAAAAGCCTGATCATAAAGAGAGTTATCACGACTGTTGTGATCACATATGTATTTAATTCTATTTGTGTACTTATTCCATGGATATATGTAATATAAGTATACCAATGCATAAATGAAACCCTGATTAAGATTATTCAAAGTTGCATCATTCATGTTTTCCACGTGTCGATTTTGTTGCCACCTGGCACGACATTAAGCCGCCTTTCTAATTTAAGTAAAGAAAATATGAGATGATCAAAGAGGTTTGAATTTGAATGCTGAATTGGGTAGGAGGGAAGTAGCAGGCATGTTTCTTTTAATGCTTTTTAAGATATAAAAAGGGGCCGGTAGAGGCTGTGTTAATATGCAGTTTTTGAAAATGAAATCAAAGGGTGGTTTTGTGGTGGTGTTGGTTTTTGTGTGTGTACTTGTTCTTGTTGCATCTACTGTGACAGCTGAAAATGAGGAAAAACGAAGTAAGTGATTTTTTTTTGTAATAAGATGTATTGAATGATTTTGATGATGGGTTTGTTCTCATTTTTGTCTATGTTTTGCCTAGGGGATATTTCAGCTGGAAAAACACAGGAAGTAGGTGGTGGAGGAAAGGATGGTTGGGGTGGATATGGAAGTGGAGGAAAGGGTGGTGGATCGGGTGGCGGTTGTATTTTAGGATGGTGTGGTTATGGAGGGGGTGGTAAGGGAGGATTTAGTGGCGGTGGTGGTCCTGGATGGAGTGGTGGTGGCGGTGGTGGTCAGGGAGGTGACAAAGGAGGATGGAGTGGCGGAGGTGGAGGCCATGAAGGAGGTGATAAGGGAGGATGGAGTGGTGGAGGCGGAGGTCAGGGAGGAGGTGACAAGGGAGGATGGAGTGGCGGAGGCGGTGGCCATGGAGGAGGCGACAAGGGAGGAAGTGGTGGAAGTGGAGGAGGCGACACGGGAGGGAGTGGTGGAAGTGGAGGAGGCCACACGGGAGGAGGGAGTGGTGGAAGTGGAGGAGGCGACACGGGAGGGAGTGGTGGAAGTGGAGGAGGCCACACGGGAGGAGGGAGTGGTGGAAGTGGAGGAGGCGACACGGGAGGAGGGAGTGGTGGAAGTGGAGGAGGCGACACGGGAGGGAGTGGTGGAAGTGGAGGAGGCCACACGGGAGGAGGGAGTGGTGGAAGTGGAGGAGGCCACACGGGAGGAGGGAGTGGTGGAAGTGGAGGAGGCCACACGGGAGGAGGGAGTGGTGGAAGTGGAGGAGGCGACACGGGAGGGAGTGGTGGAAGTGGAGGAGGCGACACGGGAGGGAGTGGTGGAAGTGGAGGGGGCAACACGGGAGGAGGGAGTGGTGGAAGTGGAGGAGGCGACACGGGAGGGAGTGGTGGAAGTGGAGGGGGCAACACGGGAGGAGGGAGTGGTGGAAGTGGAGGAGGCGACACGGGAGGGAGTGGTGGAAGTGGAGGAGGCCACACGGGAGGAGGGAGTGGTGGAAGTGGAGGAGGCGACACGGGAGGGAGTGGTGGAAGTGGAGGAGGCAACACGGGAGGAGGGAGTGGTGGAAGTGGAGGAGGCAACACGGGAGGAGGGAGTGGTGGAAGTGGAGGAGGAGACACAGGAGGGAGTGGTGGAAGTGGAGGAGGGAGTGGCGGAGGCGGTGACCATGGAGGAGGCGACAAAGGAGGGAGTGGAGGAAGTGGTGGAGGAGGTGGCAAGGGAGGGAGTGGTGGAAGTGGAGGAGGTGACAAGGGAGGGGGTGGTGGAAGTGGAGGAGGATGGGGTAGAGGTGGCGGAGGAGGCGGAGGTGGTGGTGGAGGAGGAAGTGGTGGTGGAGGAGGATGGGGTGGCGGAAGTGGAGGCCGTAAGGGAGGATGGAGCGGTGGAGGTGGTGGCCATGGAGGAGGTGACAAGGGAGGATGGAGTGGTGGTCATGGAAGCGGTGGTAGCGGAGGAAATGGTGGTAGGAAAGAGACTATAGGTAACTGAAACCACAACTAGTTTGGAGAATAAGGCCATAGGCGAACGGCCATATGAACATAGTTTGTTTGATTCAGTTTATATGGAGCAAGTTATATCACTTAAATATTCAATAATAATAAAATAATTTAAGTCTCCAAATTTATATATACCATCGTATGAGTGAGATTTTGCTGGATATTTTTGTTTATATACTAAAACATTGGATTTCATTGATCATGAATGACATGGTGATCCATTTCAATAGGAACCTCAAGACAAACATGATGTGAATTTTATTCTATTTAATGGTATGCCCACCTAATAAATTCGAACCCAGCAACTTTTGCACAGTTTTGACCCGGTTCAATGGGTTATTAAACCATCATGAATCATGCCCAATCTGCCCGACTGCAGTGAGTTCTTAAAAGGACATATTCTGTTAAAACTAAATATGCTGCATAAACCAAAATCAAAACCAAAACAAGAACCACCTACTATGTGACATCTAAAGTGCTTATTTCATATTATAAGGGGCTTCAGGTTATTGATCCAAGAGAGAGAGAGAGAGAAAGAAGAACATCTTAAAATCTAGAATATACCTACATGGTCCTTCAACACATGTAAATGGGTCAATTTGAGTTATGCTTCATCTAAAACAATCTGAAAGTCATCCCATGTATTCAAATGCCAAAAGACCTCCTACTTGTGTTTTTAGAAAAAAATATATATATATACTATTCATGTAATAATACAGTTCTTATAATTCAATTTTTGCAAAATAATAATTATAAACAAATTAACAAGTCATTGTGAGCCAGCCAACATGAGTAGACCCGTTTAGACCCACTCTCTATTGGTAAATCAAAAAAGTGATTGTGGGTCAAAGCAGGTAACTTTTAGTGTGGGTCAAAACGGGTCAGGTCAGTATTACAAATAATGATTCAGACCTGTTTTGCTACAAAGTCAATGATGCAAGACTCAGAAGCTTCGGCTCCGGGCCTCGTCACTAAAAAGCCACTGGAATCTCTCAGGATTCCTCATCCCTGACTCTGCATAATAGAAAGAACAAACAAAAATCACAAATCCAAATGAAAAGCAAAAATAATTTCAAACTCTTCTTATGTACTGTGATATTTCTCATCTGTTTTGTCAAAAGCCATATGCCTTGACTTCAAAGTTGATAGGATTTAGTACCTATGCAGCCAGACATCCTTATCAATGATTGATGAAGTTGCATCCATGCCGTTTAAGTATTCTAGCAAAATTAGTGCCAAAACAACATGTCAAATAACAATATTATGATATTCACAAGCGATATGTTGAATGAGATATAAACTAACAGTAATTGATGGCTAGAATAACTACTGCAACAAGAAAAAGGATCTTTTATCAAATCTAATTTGTGGGATATTTGATAAGAAAAATAAAATCTTTAACTTTGGCCTAAGTTCACCGGTGATTCCAGGTGGCAGGTGCAAACCAGTAACCGGATCTACCACTTTGGCCTACATATTTCAAGCTTCTGCCAGAGACCCCCTTTCTCGCCCTAGTAAAGGCGGTCACCAATGACGGCACCCCTGGAAAACAAGTCACCCAGTATCTATCTATACAATGCACTATCTCATCCAGGCTAAACTACCTCATAACAGTTTTAGTACTACCCAATAACAAAATTCCCGTAGCGAAAAGTGTAAGCCCATGGATATGAAACATGGGTATAACATCCAAATAGACGATCTCTTCCTATAGAAAATCAAATTGTGAAGCATCGAATCGAACAAAAAGCTCAACTCCAGAATCAAATTTCTGTGACTCAATACAACACCTTTACTAGCATCAGTGGTACCAGAGGAATACAGAATGACAGCAGTGTCATCTTTCCTAACTGTCCTATGTGGAACCAGATTATGATCACTAGAATTAACTCGTAAAAAGGTGCAAATGGGACTTGGTTTGGATCAAATATCGCGTTTTCAGGCATCACAACAGGTTGAATTGCCACTGAGTTTAATTCACCTGTTTTGTAAAGAGCAATGAAGGCCATACTTACATGACCACCAAGTGTTTGTTTTTTTGTCTCAGAGAAACTGCCAAATGGATTCATTGTAGGTACAAATGTACAATAGCACCAAGACATAAAACACCAAAAAGAAGTATAGGATAGTAGATTGAATTAGGCAGAAGGATCAAAACATCATCACCTTTGAAAGCACCCATTTGGTGGTGAAGTCCACTGGCCATAGATTTCACCAACGGTTGGAGTTCCGAGTACGAAATTGAAACCCCGGATGCAGCATCAATGAGTGCGGTTTTTCGGTGGTGCTTATGTAAGTAAGTATACGCAGGAAACTGACATCAAGAAACGTATCTGTTTTTACGGGAACCATATTCCCCTGTTCCTTGATGGATACGCGGTTAAATGACACACGGGTCGGGCCGATTGTCAGAGACGGCTTAACAGTGTGTCTATTGTTGGGCTTTGCCAAAGGTTTATGATTGAAAAGTGCCTTCCAAATCCATTGCTTTATTATTTATAGTAATCTATTTTTATTTACTTTAATTTGTTAAATGTCTTTATGATTTTATACTAACTAGCATTGCTATACGTGTTTTACCGCGGATATAGTGCAATTACACAAAGCAGTTGGATTGTGTTATATTAACATACTAGGATACGACTCGTATGTTATACGGGTTGAATCACTAGAAAATATATATAACTGATTATTCATGCATAGTCTTTTTACTATCGGGATAACGTATTACAGTACGTTAAATAAAATTATAATTAATAATATGGTATTGGTGACTTTACCTTTTTTTATAAAAATACAATATTTAGAGCATGTCTCTTCTTGTATATTTGGAAAATGCAACATAAACGTGATCATGTATAAAAAATGGTTGCTTAAAAAAAATCAAACCATGAATAGCGACTAACATTAATTTATGATTTGACAAATTTGAGACTTTAATTGTGTATCGAGAGTTAGGCGGGTATAAAATTTTATCAAAGTTATAATGAACATATTTTGATTGTTGAGTATAAAATCTAAATTATAATCAGAATATTATAATTATAATATTATATCAATAAAAAAAATGTTATCTTGGTATATATTAGAAAACTTGCAATTGTATTAGTCAGCGTGTTTAAAATTTCAAATTCGATGAACATGTCAGGCAAGAGTTGCTTAAAATGAGTGTTCGAGGTGATATATTAGAAAAACTATTAATATTGGATATTATGAACATGATTTTTGTCGTTTATGAATTCTCTATAAATAGTATCATTCACAATGCTGATTGAATTTGTAAAACAATATTAGTTATTCATTGATTAAAATATAAAATATGATTTGCTCAATTATATTTGAAAACACACTAAATAAGTGTTTATTGGTATTTATAAAAGGAATTTATTAGGGAGTAAGTTTGGAAGGGATTTTTTTTTATGAGAATGAATGTAGTGTTGATAAATGTCAACAATTGTAAGTGTTTATTAGAGTAGGAAGATGATTTTGAGATGGATTGTTTTATATTAACATATGATGTTTGAGACTTAAGTGGCACTATATAATTTCATACGCTAACACATCAAACACAAGTAAAACACTACAGGATTCTGCAGTTGTATCCATCATGAAGGCAATGATGAACCAAGAGGGATCTAATGGAACAAACCCATACATCAATTAAATCTATCAACAACTAGTATTCACAACAGCTACAATCTTGTAGAAACTTGTTAGCATCTTATGCAAGGAACCATACACAAGTTGCTCGGGCATCGAGCTCGAACTCAATAATGATAGTAGCCGCGAGGTGATTCCACAGCATAGTTCTGCACATCATGTTGTGTTGATTCATAGAAGTCCATATTATAGTGAAATATGTTCTCATGATGTTCATATCCATAGTGATAAACATTAGCCGGAGGCCCGTATTCGTAGTGCTGAACTGTTGCAGATTCCTCATGTTCTTGTTGATGCAAGTCATGGGGAGGAGAAGGTGAACGGGAACGGGAAACAGGCTCGGTTTCCTGTTGACTCGGGGTGCGATCTGGGGTTGCTGGTTGACTCGGGGTGCGATCTGGAGTTGCTGGTTGACTCGGGGTGCGATCCGGGGTTGTTGGTTGACTCGGGATGATTTCTGGGTTCTTGTCGACTTTGACTTCTACCAAATCCACTTCTTCAAAGGAACGAAAAATCGGGTGCAAGTAGGCATCCGCCAAGTAAGACTTGAGGTTGATTGCGGGTTCAGAAGCTTTGTCCTGTGCATCTTTTTCCATAGCTTCCTGAGAAAAGAGACCGCAGAAGAAGAAATCGATGAGATTCGAGTTTTTTCGAGTAATAATAAAGTTTTCTAGTCTGTCTTAACGCGTTAATTATTTGAAAAGGTTTAAAAAACTGGACAAAAGATTGTTTTTGGGTGGAAACAGACCCGGGTTTGTTTTGACCCGTTACCAAAACTGCTAGACCCGCCCATCTTACCTCAAGAGGGTATTCTCGAAAAGCAGGTTCAAATCGGTTCTTGCAATATTTGTGGAACGTTAGGGTCAAAATAGGTAACGCGACAAGCACTGGAGTCGAATTTGCAGCCTTTTTTGTGCTCATCAGTCCCAGCAAAAGCAACTGAGATATCAACAAGCTTGCAATTATGCGGCTATGAACATGTGGCCAAAATGCAGCAGCACTCTCATATCGTTGATTATACACGTTAATTATCTGCAACAATTATAAAAAGACATCAAGCGGTTGCAATTTTGACCCATTTGTCTTTCTAACCGGTCATTCTGATAAAATAATAAGAATTTGCTTGCTTAAAAACGGGTAAATTGGGCAAAGGTTGGCCCAAGTGTACTAGTCTTCCATTAAACCTCCTAAAGCACTCTACTAAGAAGTTTCAATTATTATTCAAAATAACAATTATTGTAACAAAAATGATATATTAGACATGACTTATGATGATGTATCACTTTCAATGTCATCATCTTGTTTTGTAAATCATAACTGAAACACACACACACACACTTATTGAGTTAAAGGTAAACATGACCAATTCATATAAAAAGTATCCACTTTGACCTGCTGCCCAACCCATTTGACCCGCCCATTTTGCCACAACTATAAAAATATCAACTTTGACCTGCTACCAACCCATCTGACCGGCCCATTTTGCCACAACTAGAAACCGTAGAAACAAACGTAACTAAGTTATTGTAGAATCAAGAACAATGGCATGATAAAATGTACCTGGTGGCGGTAAACAAGGTATGCAAAAGCGAAGAATACGAGAATAAAAGGAAGAAGAATTGGAGTAACAACAGCATACACGATCCCCATTAGGAAGTATAATTGGAGAGAAGGTAAAGTTTCAGGGAAATCCACACCCCCGGGGTCCATTGCAATTTCTCTATCACGCTCCGTTTTTACAATAAACATACTCTTGAGATGAAATATTACCAACGGCTTTAACCGAAGAATCTCAGCCGCAATTCCTGCCCAGCCGTCAACCATTATATAAGTAATAAAGAAAGTAGCCTTCATTGGAATGGATACACCAATGGTCCTCGGAATCCTGCATTAATATGAATGATTATTTGACCAGAGCTGACGGTTTCAACCCGTTTACTTATTATTAAAAGGTCGATTTTGGCTGTGAATTTTTTTGAATCACAAACAGTTCAAATTAAATAACTATCTAAAATAAAGAAAGTGCTAGGAAACATTACTGTGTAGGAGATTGGTGAAGGAAAGAATGAAGTTGTTCAATTGCCGTTCCCGTTACAATACTCCCTAAAAACACATTCACCAACATGAAATAATAGTATTTTGCAGCCGTCCTCCTCTCCAAAACCGAAAACGCCACATGCCCTTCGATTTTTGACAGAACCATAAGAACAGAAGGAAGAATGTACAGAAAAAACTTCAAAGCAAACCCGGGAAGAAAACCCTGAAGGAAAGACTTGATAAATTTTCTGCAAACAATAATTGAAATCCAATTGTTTCAAATGATTATAAACCCAATATGTTTTTAACAAAAAAATTAAAACTTTACTTACAGTTCAATTACAGGCCTGAGAAATGGAGCTACTCTTTCAAGACCATCAAGATTTGCAAGTGATTGAACGAATGTGATGGGTATCATGTAGAAGAATACTAGTGCAAAGACTGTTAATGATATAATTAATTTTCTGATGCTTAACGAAACAAAGGGTATAGCTAGATTTCTCCAGTAAACGTCCCGGGGTTCTGGAGCCCATTTTGTTAGCCAAAGAGTCGGGTTTTTGCTTTGTTGTGTTTGCGCGCACACGGCCGCCCCCCAACGGGTGTTAAATGATACAAATGCAGCTGGCATTATACATTTAGGATCCTTTAGGACTTTCTGGCGCTCCATTGTCAACTATTGTTTCAAGAATGTAAAATAAAACAGACATATAAATAACAAGAAATTATTACTCTATTAAACAAAAAGTATAAAAGGGAAACATGAATCAAGAAACTAGAAGTGGAAACTTCAATTCATGTACTTATGAATGGGTCGATTTGGGTTGTGCGTTTTAACAAATGTTCAAATCAAGAAGTATAAAAGGGAAACGGGTCAAACAGGTTGAAAGTCGCCCAATGTTTATTTTTAATGAATACAACCTCCTAAATCGGTTCTATTCAAAACCTTAAATTATTTACAATTATTGTTAACTATTTTTCGATTAGAAAAATTAACAAAAAAATGTTTACGGGTAAACCAAACTGGTACTAAAGTAAGTCAGTTTCAACTAGAACCCAGTTCGACATGTTACGCAAACCACTCGACCCACCCATCTTTTGACACTTTTACAAGAAATGAACTTTTCATCGAGTTTGTAGTTGGGATCCATAATGTTTGACCATAGAAGTCGAAAGTGTATTTATGTTCTTCAAACAGATGGACGAGATCTTATAAACAACTCACATGTCGGTCAAACTCTTTAATCCGTTGTTTGTAGTATTCAATGGAATCAACTTTTTTCCCCCACAATCCAAGAAAGCCTGTCTGAGGGTCGAAAAGATTATGGAAATTAGTATTTTGTAATTTATAAAGATTTTGTTTGAAATGTATATAGGTGTATTAAGCACAGGAGCCACCTTTAAGGTCGGCCGTTTGTCAGGATTTCTTTCATACTTGAGCTGGTTATAGTCTAACCAATTTTGCAGTCGATGTCTTCTTCTAACAAGCCTACCAAACTTGTTTGCATTGTAGACAACCTAAATTACAATAATAGGGTATGCAGTTAAATAAGAACGTCTTACTGTAACAGTTAAGAAAAATTAATTGGAAATATATAAATAATAACAGAAAGTTGGTGACGATATTACCTGGTGACACAAGTAGTGATCCGGGTGATTCTTTCTAAAGAATTTGTCCACGCTATCTGATACAGAATGGCTCGCCCCATTCGGCATGTTCCGGACTAGAACCTTTGAAACAAATTTCAACATGTTATATACAAAGAATTAGACGTTGCAAGACAGGTAGACCGTGTGAGTTGAATTGCGGGTCAAAACTGGCAATTTCTGTACCACATGTAGTTTTTGTATGGGTTGGGTTAGGAGCTAATGCCCCGAAACACGACATGTGCAAAAATTTTAACCATTTGATAAATAGATTTTGTTTCAAGTTTCATTCTAATTAACAAGAACTATATAATCACAATAATAATCATAATTTTTTAATAAAGCAATTAGGTGGTTATATGGTTTAAAAATACACTTTGTGACTTTCGAGACTTTTCACCTGGACCTAATCGGCCCATTTGACCCGTTTGCTTTTTAGTCATGGTGAGTTCGACCCAGTTGCCTTTTTGTAACATAATGGTAATCAAATGAGTTGCCACTCACCGTAAATTGCTCTGCTCGCCTATGTTTTGATGCGATGAAGCTCAGTCTCATTGATGAAACCTTATCATACTCCTTGTACAGCACATAGCAGATCCAAAATGTGAAAGCATACATCATTGAAATGTGAGCAAAAAATCTGAAATTAGAAGATATAGCCTTGAATCAGTGTTTATCATTGAATTGTTTGTAAAAGGTTAAAAAGCGGGTCATTTGACACACAAAAGTCAAATACGAGCTCCTTGCACGATTCTTTTATGTACAAATTTTCATATAAAATCACAAAGCACATAAACTTACTTCAGAGATTTAGGTTGAACATTTGATATTGAAAGCTTGTCAATGTCACTGACCACCAATTCTTTGCTGAGGAAAAACAAAGTCCCACCTGATACGTTGACTGGAACAAGAACCAAGAGTGCGACAATCGTGACTGGTCCAAAAATCTTTAAGCTGTAATAATCATTGGATGATGTTAACAATCAATTATTGAATATTTTTACTGGACTCAAAGTAGTTTGTTTGACTACTAATCAAATGGCTAATCTGCCCTTCTATATTGACAAAAGTAGATAATATTGCAAGAATCAATAAGTAATAACAATGACCGTTGCTATATTGAAGACAGTCAAGCAAAGTCAGACCCAATTTTAAGCTCAAGACTTGTGAAAAGAGTAAAATCCCCAATTTTCAAACTGTTTTCATTAATAAAGTAAAATTATAATAAATTCAATCAAATAAACAATACCCATGTAGAAAAAGAGATTTAGATGTGTTTAAAAACGAAAATTTTCAAGAAAATAACATTAAAAATCAGAAATTTCAGAAGCTTTTCTGTACAGAAGCTGCCAAATTCCAGTAAATAAAAGAACAGTAAAGGATCAAGAACTTTAAAGAATCCTATACTCAAAAGTCAAAGCTTTCTCACAAATTAAAAGCTTAACACGAGTATTTGACGAACGAATCCTAAATTATGAGTATTTGAACAATTCTTCCAAATTAACAAAAACCATGTACAGAAAGGATCAAGAACTTTAAAGAATGCAAACTCTCAAAAACTAACATTAAAACCCCAAGTTTTCATAAGCTTATCCACAGCAAATGTCAAATTCTGATTTATTCTAGTAAATAATGAAAAACCCATGTGACAGAAAGTAGAATTAAGGTACCCAAGAATGTAAATCCTCAAGAAAACAGCAGAATCAAGTCCAGCATGTTCAATGATCTCAGGTTCCTTCATCTTCAAAGCTTGAGGCATCCAATTAAGGAAAGTAAGGTAAGTAGTGAAATCAAGATTGACAAATTTACCGACGAAATTCCGTGAGTTTCTTGCAGTGCCTCTAGCGCCATTAATGTACCATTTGGGGAAGTAAACTCTGTCATTAATGGGCTGAATTCTGAGAACAGCAAAAGCCATCAAGAATGCAAATGCACCGATTATATTTATCAAAGCAGAAACCCCAATATCTTCAAGACTTGCCATTGAAAAGGAGGTAGAAAGAAACTAGAAAGATTGGGAAAAGGTAGAGGAAAGATGGAGAAGATGAAGTCAAAAAGACTTCTTTTAATTGGTATGAGGAACAGAATACTTTTGCGTGATCTTCTCTGGTTTTGTACTCATGTGGGTAATATGGAAATGGGAATTATTTATTGATTTCTTATTAGTTTTTAATGTTGTTAACATGATCCTGCCACTATATTATGGGGAAAAGTTTAAAGAAACCTATCCTGGATTATTTATTCTATGGTTTGATTTTGCTTAGGTTTTTGGGAACTGTTGAGTTGACAAAAGAAGAGTCTTTTTGCAACATTCTTGATAGTGCAAAATGAGGAGGGATTTATGTTCCTTAGGGTTCTTTCCCCTAGGCATCAATTTAACTGAATCCTGTTATTTTTTTAGGTGTGAACATCGCCTATATGTCACGAATATACCTATTCAATACGTATAGGGATTTTTTTGTCATTAATAACTAATTCATCCCTATATATGGGTCTTTTTTAGGTTCACTAACAAAAAACGATGTCCTGAGAATGAGACTTTTTAAAAAATCATCATAAAACTCTAATTGATAAACTCATTGGACGATACCTTTAAACGTGTAAACAGAGGTATCACCGGCAAAAAGGTGATACAATTCCCATTATGATAGCAAGGAGGTCACACCTAAAGTTGACTCTAGGTACACATGCTTAGTAGAATAGGTGGAGAACTTTGACTTGTATTCTTTCTATATTTTCATATCGTATCTAACAACTTATATACTAAATTCATTAAAGTTTAAAAATGCTTAAAGATAAAGATGAAAAACTAAAACTAATAAAACGCTTAAAACGATTTAAATGAATACAAAACTAAAAAATAATATAAACAAATAAAGATAATAAAAATTATCACGTGAATTACACAAGATTAGACTTCTAAAAAGAACGATGTAAAGATAAACTCAAACCAATAAAAATACAAAAGGAAAAAAAGAAAAATACAAAATAAAAAAATTAAAACGATTTTAAATGAATAAAGAAACTAAAAAGCGATGTAAAGAAAATAAAGATAATAGATATTGTCATGCGAACTACACAAAATTAGACACTTAAAAAAAAGAGTGTAAAATTGAACTAAAAATGAAATAAAAAACGCTATGAGAAAACCAAAAACGAAAATGAAAAAAGTGAAAATATAGCGTGCCACATGATAGCACCATAGCTACCCACGTGTGCAGCTATTGTTTATTTCAACACAGGTTTGAAATTGTTATATAGTAATAAACTAGATTTTGGAACTCGGACGTTGCTGCGGGGATAATGCGAACACACGAACCCGTTGTAACACTACGTAAAGAAAACATAAACAAACAAAAAAAGTTGTGTAACAACCAAAACGCTTAAATTGTTGAGTATTGAGCGTACGACCTAAAAGCTATGTTACATGACTCCACCTATTACACCACAAACCCGTGTGGTAAATTCGTTGAGATTGACAATAACAAATGAAAAAAAAATTATGTTACACGACTGTACATATTACACAACCAACTACTTTGCTAAAATCATTGCGCTCGAATAAAAAACAATAATAATAATAAAAAAGGAAAAAAATAAAAAAAGAAAAAAGGAAAAGTAAAAAACATAAAAAATTATAAAATATAAAATATTTACAATATTATACTCCATTTTAATAACCAAACTAAAATTATAATCATTTCTAATCACCAAACTAAAATTATATCTATGTTTATTATTATATGAGGAAAATAAGAGTTAGATGAGTATTTTTAGTATAGGCTGTTTTATAATTTTTTTTAAAGCTTCTCACACTTTTTTTAAATGTTCATAACTTTTTTATATGACATTACTTTTTATAAAATTTAAACCATAAAACCAAGCATTTTATTCTCTTTAATTTTAATATAGTATTGATATACAAAAAACTAAAATTAGTTTTTCTTTTAAATAATTGTATTAGTTTATGAAAATTGTACTCTCCGTCATTAATTATATTGTTTTGTAATTAATCATATCAATTTGTCATCAATTGTACTCTTTTACGTTAAAAAATATAATTTATATTGTTTTGCATTCTATGTTTTTTTGTTAAAATAACTATTTCTATGTTATTATATCAAAACAACACCTTTGTGCCTTTTTTAAGTAAAACATCATAGATAATTATGTTGATTTGCATTAAAATGTATTGGATTTTATATATGTATAGTTTTACATTAAGACAACATTATTTGTATTGTTTGTTTTAGGACTAAAATATCCTTACTCTTATTTCTTAATTGTGTCACATGTCAAAATTTTAATAATTCATATTCTCTTTCTTACAAAATCAGCTTCTTATTTGATTTTACACTTAAGTTTATTAATTAATATAATATTATAATCAATTTTATTCATCTAATTTTTTTTCCGTTTATTATTTAATATAATAATAAATATAGAATTGGGTGTCACTTGGCTAATGATAGTTTGTTTGTCTCGTGAATGACCCATGTGAGTGCTTTGCTAACTTGTCGCCATGATTTTGGTTATATGCTTATATATATGGACCACAATTTAAATATAGTAAACTATGGTAAAATAAGATAATATTTATATATGTGTATGGACATATTAAAGCGATATGGATATTAAAAGATAGGCTTATTGCTGTTAAAAGAAAAAAATAGGTTTGTTGGATTTAAATAATATAATGTTTTTTTAATTGGTCAATAATAATTTTAACTTATAAAATGTTTATTACGAGCTTAACTTTTAATATATTTTTCTACAACGATCCTTGACTAACAGAAACTTAATGACGTTAATTTTTGACGACTTTTAGGATTATTGCTGGCCACTTGATGAAACTTCAGATTATTTAAATTCAATAAGCCTACAAAAATGACACATAGGATTGTCACGTCATAAAAAAACTAACATTGTTAGGTTTCTGTTAGTCAGAGATCCCGATAGAAAAAGAAAAACCGGTTAAAAGTTGCACTCAGTACTAAACATTTCATGAATAGGGATTATTGGCGGCCAATTGATGAAACTTTGAATTATTCAAATCCAATAAGCTTAAAAGATAAAGTGAACTGATTAATATATACAACTCAATTTTATTATTCGTGTGTTGATAATACGGGTATACAAAACAATTGTATTTTTAAAATACAACATAAAGAAAATGGAAATGAAAAAAGACAACACAATATCGTTAAAATTAAAAGTTTGGTTAAATATAACATTATAAATAATTAAATACTTAAAGTTAACAGTGTAAAATAAATTGTAACCAATAAAATGCTTTAAAAGTGATTTAAAAAATAATGAAAAAATGTATTAATAAAGGTTGCGATGTGAACTATACAAAAATTGATAACCAACGCCAACGGTTTGAAGCTTAATAAACAAAATAAAAAAATTAAAAACCAAATAAATATATTTTGTTTAATTTGTCGCATGACATCCAGCCGCTGGAGCGATGTGGCCCATCATGTTGCTTTACTATTTCTTTTAGGTTCACAACTGCAAATAATATAATAGAATAATTTTTAAGAATTACAATACATTTAAGATTATTAATGATTCTTATATAATAAGGGTTGGGTTATATAGAAAACCAATATTTTATAAAAAACTAAAAAACTAAGGAAAAAAATTATTTTTTTTTTAAACTTTTTTTATATGTTTCTTTCATGATTTTAAGAATATTGGAAAAAGAAAAAACTTTAAAAACGTTTTCGAGTTTTTTTTAAAAATAAAATAAAATTCGAATTTTAGCTTGAAATTAATATTGCACTATGCAACAATAATATAAAATTGGTTTATGAATGTAAATTCTTTGTTTTTTACATTATTCGCATAAACCACATTCATATTTAAGTTAAGTCTCTTGTTTTTAAGTAGTTTTAATTATAATGCATTATGCAATACTATTGGTACTATTGCATGATGCAATAATAAAAAATCACTAAACTTTTTATTTTTTAAATTTTTTTTCCCATAAATAAAGCTAATAAAATTATAGAATTTTTGGTGAAATTATTTTTAAAAAATATTAATATATGAAGAAGTTATAGAGAAAAAAAGGTTGGTTTTTTGGTTTTCTGGATAATTATTGGTTTTCTATAGATCTTTCCCCTATATAATAATAATAATAAATTGGAGGCTTAATTGAGTTGTTCAATTGCGAAAGCAATAGACATGCTTAAATAGATTCTAGAGAGAACACAAGTTCCTTACTAACGGGGGCATTACCCACCCACCCGATCATCTCCAATCCCCATCAGGAGGAAACTCACCATAGATGAGAAAACCCCCTGGCCCAGCCTGTAACCCCCATTTATTTATTTTTTGTTACAAGTGGGACTTGAACCCAAGACCTCCCCATTATAATGTTTTGGATACCCCTCCCTAGTCAATTGAGCTATAGATCATTGGTATGTAATATTTTAATTTGTATGATAAATGTTACAATAACATACAAATGATTAAATATCATTACAAATGATTAAATGAGAACTCCTCTTATTTGTGAGAACCACACAAATTGAGTTCATTCTTTTGGTATTACAAATGATTAAATGAGAACTCTTCTTATTTGTGAGAACCACACAAATTGAGTTCATTCTAATGGTATTGGAACATGCTCGTCGAGCCCTAAATAAGTATATTCAGTGTTTAGCCTAGGGTTTAACTATAAGGAGTTCTCTTTTGGAGATTAGCTTTTAAGATTTAACGAGCCAGTTCTAACACAACTAAAATAAGTTTAATGAAGGTTCATTTGAACTAGATTTTCGTGATTTTGACAAAATAGTAAAGTTCTTATTTCAACCCTACTCTATCATTATAATAAATACTTTAGGGTTAAAAGGCAAAAGTGTAATTCACTAATAATAGTTATAAAAAAAAAACTAATTTTCAAATCTTAAACTAAATAATTCTAAGGAAACTAAAAAAACTCCCACAAGTTTAAGAAAATTAAAGAAAATTTAAAAAATCTAACGTGACATTGACATTGATGTGACATTAAAAAAAATCCACGCTAATACGCTTCTTTATGACACATTAAACATTTTTTTTAAAGTGATGTTGAATTATAATCTTTTAACAAGATTAATATTTTCATTTCCATTTTTTTTCATATTTAATAAGAATGTATTTATAAAATTAAGCATCTTTTATCATCACATTTGGCACTATGCTTGTAATGATTTGTCTTGTGGCACCAACTTAATCATGGAATGATTGGAATCACATGTGCCTTTCTCTATGCCTTTTTAGGATCCCATAACCTTTTATTGATAGAAAAATACAAAATACAAGTGTAAGGCACTAACCCTTCTCAACAGTCAAGACGAACCGTCGAACCCTAAGACAAAATTAGTTTCGGAGAGAAAGCAACCAACCTATTGGGCCCAAGTTTTTTAGCTCAAAGGCCCGGTCCAATAAGGGTTTAGGTTGTTATACCTTTGTTACATCATAAATGTTGTGAGCAGAGGTGAACATCTATACCGGTTCTTGAACTGAACTTGGAACCGACCCAGGTCGTGAAACGGTTTATACCGCACTAGTGCGGTTTGTGTTTAGCCCAGGGGTTTCAGTCCGGATCGTGACCCCGCTAAAAAAACTGGTTTCTTGGCGAATCAGTTTAAAAATATGTGATCTATAAAGACAGATCTCTTTATTGGAGGAGGTTATACATCATCTCAATTTATAAAGTTCAAAAAACCTTTTGATACATATGGGTTTGTTCCCTCAGACCATAGGTTAAGGGTTCAAACCTGACCTCTCACAACTTTTGTCAAAATTTCAAGTGGGTTTATGACCCGGGTCAAAGGGGTGGTAGTGGGGATTTTACTCTAGCGGGTAGGTCAAGAGTAACCAGTCTTGATAAACTGCTAAGGTTTCCTCCTTGAGTTGACGAATGCCAGATTATGATCGGGTGGATGATGTAATGCCCCCGTCGGTAATCTGAAATCGCCGTTCGAAAAAACATAACAATTAGCTATTATCTAATTTCAAAGACTCAAAGGATCTATAATGTTGGGGTTTAGCAAAGTTAAACGCCTAATAATGACTAGTTGTAATTCTTAATTTTGTTTTCGTACTTTCCTACTTTCCAAGACAAACCTAATGATTATAAATAAAACTTTAAAATTAAATTTGAAATCCTTCAATAACTAAATGGATCGGTTAGGTTTTTTCGGATTTTCTGTTTAGCTAAAACCGAAATTGATCCGAAATTTAGTAGGACTGTTTGTGCACACCCGTAGCTGTGGGAATAACGCTTGGCGTTGCAGACAGTCTAAGTTCATCATTCCCACAAACAGTCCTAGTCACCATTCACATAAGTTTTTTAATTGTTCTTCTCACAAACAGTCTAAGTTCATCATTCCCACAAACAGTCCTAGTCATCATTTACATAAGTGTTTTAACAGTTCTTCTCACAAATATGTTTGTACCCCAAAGTCGTCATTCCTACAAACACCACTTATTTACCTATTTAATATAATATTAAAAGATTGTTTATGAGTAGAAAAGAAAAGCCCTGGCTTCATTTCACTTACATTGTGTTCCCGAGTTTACTTAACAAGGGAAAGGAAGAGAAAAGAAAAGAAGAGAAAGGAAAAGAAGGAGATTGATTCCTTTCCTTCCAAATCGGAAGGAAAGAAAAACAGTAAAAAATAAACTAACTTTCCCTCTCCTTCCCTCCCTTTGTCTCTCCCCTTCCCTCCCTTTCTCTTCTTAAATGAAACTCAGGAACACAATTTTTTTTTCTTTCCTTTTCTTTCCCTCTTTAAGTGAAACTTAGGAAAACAATATTTTTTTATAGTTCTTTCCCTTTCCTTTCCTTTTCCTCGTTAAGTAAACTCTGGAACACAACGTTACACTTAAACATCCATGACCTATCCACTATCCCGAGTCCGAACTTCATAGCAATGGAAATCACAAGGTTTATCAGTAGTGAATCGGAATACTATTTATGTAACCACTATTACTGTGAAAATAAAACTAAAAAAACTCGTACCAAAGATGAACAATCTAAGCTTTTAAATGTCATAACAACCGTTATGACAACGGTAATATTGACTACATATTTTGTAATCTTCGATAACGATAATCGTTTGCTGTTCATAAAGTTTATGTACAAAAGGTATAGAAAATAATATTCGTGGCCCTCACTAGGGGAAATCCCATTTAAGTACACGGTTAATCTCTATTTCATTTAAACCCTAAACTATTAAACAATTACAATAAGACCCCTAATCGAAAATGTACCTTAACAAATTTTCTAAAGTAATTATCCTGTTATTCTCTTGGGCCATTATTTATAATTTTCTAAGGATTCTTACGATTTATTTTGCATATAGTGATATTTTTATAGAGATAACTATTTGTGTGATGGAAGAAACTTCCTAAAAATATCAGTTGGGTTGACATATTTATTGTGAATACTGAATAGAGAACTAAAAAGTCAAATGAACTCAAACTACGTTGCTAATGGTGAAATTACCCAAGTTTTGTGCAAATGGTAGCCCAAATGGTCATTGCGTTTCATGAGATCGAGTCTTCAAAGTTTCATATATTAAAGAAAATCAGTTACCTTCGACCCTCCATAACAGTAATGCTCATATTGTTTACAGAGTAATCTTTCAGTTTGCTTTCTTCTGCAATAGAATCCGACTCGACTCTGCCATTAAAGAATGCTGGTCTTTTTGGAGCGGGCAATGATATGGTATCATTGAGAAGCATGAAGATCATATCTGAAGTTGTTGGTCTAAGCATAGCACTTTCTTGTACACACAGAAGTGCCACATGAAGAGTCCTCAAGAACTGTTGTACAACACAAGTACTTCCAAATGTTGGATCCTCGAACTCGAGTTCATTCCCTTGTTGCCATAGCTCCCATGCCTGAATCATTAGAGTTAGCCGAACTTGGTTATCATTATTTAACAGCTAAGTCGTCAAGTTAATTCCGTATTTACTAGGATTAGTAGTGCTGAAAGCTTACAAAGAGGTTCCTATTCGAGATGTCAAAAAAGGTGATTAGTAACACTTACGTATCCGATAAGATTGTATGTGCGATCAAGATGAACAAAACTACTATTTCTTCTTCCACTGATGATTTCTAGGATTAGGACTCCAAAGCTGAAGATATCGGACTTCACAGAGAACGTCCCTTCCATTGCATACTCGGGAGACATATAGCCACTATACACATAACAAATCGATTTAATTATGTTTCAAGAAAACAATACAAAGGAATCTGACAAACAAAAAGGTGATACAAAAGGACCTTTGATGTTGCAGGTGAAAATAGCTAACTTACTAAGTTCCTACAACCCTGTTAGTCATTGCCTCGGTCTCGTTTTCCTTGAATATTCTTGCCATACCAAAATCTGCAATCTTTGGGTTCATATTCTCATCTAACAAAATGTTATTAGCTTTCAGGTCTCTGATGAATAACTCGCATTCTTGAGTACTTATGCAGGTATAGCAACCCCTGAGCAATTCCTTCAATAATGTTAAACCGTCTAGGCCAATCCAGCTCAGCCTTTCTCCTTTCATCTAAAATAGAAAAGGGACTATTATTATCATCATGATAACCAACAAATAAACCTATCATATGCGTTTATATAACGAAGATGCATACCAAAGAGGAAGAAATCCAAGCTTTTATTAGGCATATACTCGTAAATTAACATCTTTTCTTCCTCGTGAATGCAGCAACCAAGAACACGGACAAGATTTGTATGCTGGAGTTTGGCTATGAGTATTAATTCATTCTTGAATTCCACAAGCCCCTTGCCCTGATGGTCTCTGAAAGCCTTTTAATTGCAATTTCTCGGCCGTCTTTTAATTTTCCCTGTCATTGTAATTTCATATTATCTTTTTTTTCCGTTAAATTAGAGAGGATTGAATGAGCTATAGTTCTATGAGAAAGTAACACACCACCTTGTAAACAGGTCCAAAACCACCTTGTCCAAGCTTATTTTCAACCGCGAAATCACCAGTGGCGGCCACGATGGAGGCAAAGCTAAATAATAACAAATCATTTCCACTTCTGGTACTGCTTTCAGAGTTGATGTACATCCTTGAAGCTTTCTGAATCCAATAGCTTCAAGGAAATATTCATCTCTCTTTCGGTCTCTGGTTTTCTACAATCAGTATCAATGACTCAATAATAGAAGCAGCTACGAGCACAAACAATAGGTTAGATTTAACGAATGTAACGCCATTTCTAATTTCATACCTTTACGTGTTCGTTTTATCTTCTTCATATACCATAAGCACCAAACAGAGAAAAGCTAAAGGAACAGAAACACTAATGGGAATCCATAACCATTTAATACTTCTTTTGGCACTCTTTCCTGCAATGACTTGTTTAGATGCAACATAACTAAAATAATAGCACGCAGCCACTGATCAATGGAATCCAACACTCGTACCTGTAACTGAACTAATCAGATTAAGGGAATTAATGACATACTTTGATCTAGAATTTGACCCAGAAGATCCATACGGATACAGCAAAAAACTCTCGCTTCCACTCCAAAAATCACAGCCGGTTCCATTGACGGTATGGCTTTTGAACCCCACACAACTGCAGTCATTCCAGCATTTCGCAAAACAATCAGTGATGCTTAGGCTTGAGTTGTTATCACTAGCACTTATTGTGCCAGGATCAAACTCTCCACTTGTTCTCATTGAACTATCTTTCAGTTTCATCTCCTGCATTGAGGCCAAACTGGATTCCACACAACCGTTACGTGAATTGTTGTACCCATAACAAAATTCAGGGGTCCAAAGAACTAGAACTATCGTCATCGTCTGTAATTCGCCCTTCTGGTGTCAAAATCCACATGGGAAACTCAAGATAACTACTCTCATAACTCAAGTACATTCCTTTCCCTACCATAAACATAAGTTGGAGTATAGTAAGGTTGCCTATCTCGGTGAGGTAATGCAAACACCTCTTCAAATGATCTTCGATAAAATAGATGTTTACTAGTCCAGTAGGGTTGGCCTTGTCGACGAATCATTAATATCCAAACTCCATCTTCATACCGAGGTTCATTGCTCAAAGTAAAAGCTCCCGAATGAGGGGACTGTTTACTAAACCAAGAAGTCAGGGTCCAGTTCTGCCCTGTTGTCATGTTATACCCAAGCTTCATACCCGGTAAAAGCACGTTCGTTGGGTGATCAAAACTCTGCCACAAAACCCTCTTGTCGATTTCATTAATCGAGTCGGAAATTGCCCGTGTCTTCAAGTGTTGCAGTCACCTTTGGGTTTGGACCAGCTTGAATGTCAGTAATATTGATAAGAGTCATTCCATCCACTAGTGATGACCAAATTTCCAGTGTTGATATCGATGGAGAGAGCAGAGGATGCCTGCTGAGGTGGATATAGATTGGCGTGTTTGGATTGGCTACCCAAACTTTTCGGGCTTGAGGATCACCGGTGTACCAAACTCCCAAGTAACTACCATCAGACTATCGAAGAACCCTAACGTGAAACTTCCCCGGATGGAGACCAAGCTGGTCATAGTAGTTGAGTTGGCGACCAACTTTGATCGTCGAAAATAGTGTTAGAAGAGGGACAAAATGTCACAATATAGTTGTCACTATCACACCAATAAGAAGTAGAAAAGAACCCAGCATCTATAGGATCTTGGGCATGCTGTGTTAAACAACCGACTGTATGATGTTGGCGTGCAAGAAAACAAAGTGCAGCAATAATCATAGCTTGTTAAATACATGGCATGCACTATGACACCCTCCCCCACCCTCCAACATCAACTCCTTCGGGCACCGATTATTCAAATCGTCAACACAACCTGTCTTCATGCAACCAAGTAAACTGTTAACTGACCCACCGGTAGCCTCCATAGTCATTTGTAAATTATAGCCATTTATAAGACTAACATCATAATAATAGATCTTTGAATCTTGTGGCTTTGAACTCGGCAAGTGTAACTGGTGGGGTTGCTGATCTTCCATTACACTCCAATTCACCTGAGCCACAATCGCCTGTTTTACATGACAGGTGACCTGACCCGTTGAAGGCGCAACCGGTCCTACCCCAGATATGACCCTGCCACACATCTGGAGTTTGTAAGGTGCGGTCTATTCCCCTCTGGGAGCTCGAATCCGGTGATATTGAGAACAGGATTGCCAGAAATTCCAGGCCAAACAGTGAAGCCACAATCATTGACAAGAGAAATAGTAGCCCCTGAAGCTCCTACAAATGTGAACAAAAATACATTAGAAAAAGAAAAAAAGTACGTGGTTTATGTGATACAGATCATGAAAGAAGATTTGTTTACCGTCAGAAAAGATGAGAAGGAAGAAGAAAAGAAAAGGTCAGAATACATGTTTGTATATGCTTCATTTGAATGTGGATGGTTATAGATTTTAGATATAATCCATATCACAGTGTTGAAATGGTTTTGTCTATGCTCACTTTTTCCAAGTCAACCACTTATATTTTGAAATAACACTTTAGACTCCTTGATTGTCCTCTTGCATTTTTTTATAATTTAGTTTCACAAAATGAAAGTGATGGTCTTGCAAGTTGCAATGATATATATATATATTTTTTTCAAAAACTATTCCCATTCATAGAAAATTTTAGCCATAAGGGAGGGATAATCACACAACATTAAAAAAACAAAAAATCAACCGATCAAATTGTTTTTTTATTACATAGGTATAGTGTAATTGAAGATGTGAATTTATACACTTTTAAACGATTTCAGGTACTACTTTCCAAAATCTGAAACAATATTTTTAATAATCAGAAGATTAGAATTAAAATACAGAAAACTATTTCTCTTAAACAAATTTGAGTTTACACAATCATCAATTTGTTTTAATATTATATCTAAAATGAAATATGTTCGAGAGAGAATCATCACATTTTTTACAAATGTGTAGAAAGATTTTATAAAAAGGGAAGAATCACTTTTCAAATATGCAGATGTGAAGTAAGAAACGTGTAAATAACAGATGTGTAGAAAAAAAAGTTCATATGTGCAGAAAATATCTCTGAACAATCGCGAATCTCCAGTTGAAGCTTCGGTCAGCATCCAAGATGTGTAGGTAGAAAGTGTTGTCACATTTACCAAAAAATTACGGTTTCACATGATATTTCATGTTACCTTGTTATTAATTTTTGGAGAATTTGAACCATGTCATGTCTCAGATATTCATGTTTGGCAGTGAAAATATGTGAACATTCCAACATCCTTGATTTGCTGAAATTCCGGCAATGCCTTCATTAATGAATTTCTAAATCCTGTATATAAATATATAACCCATTAGTATATTTTTTATTCTTTTGAACTGTAGAACCTAGATTTTTTCTAGGAGAAAATCACCAGAAACCTGCATTGTGTAGGATTTGTACCCACAAGCTTTTGGTTAGGGGGGGGCTACTACTTTACCACCAAGATGTCCCCTTGAGGACCCCGTTAGTATATAGTAGATGGCATTCACAATATATAAATATCATATATCTAATACCTTGGAACACTTGAATCTTCAGGACTACAACTGTGAATGCTGAGCTTGCATTTGTACCAATGACAAAAAGAATCTGCTGAATCAGGTACCAAAATGTTTCTTATTTGTTAAAAATAAATAAATAAAAGAAAAAATGAATCTTCAGGACTACAACTGTGAATGCTGAGCTTGCATTTGTACCAATGACAAAAAGAATCTGCTGAAACAGGTACCAAAATGTTTCTTATTTGTTAAAAATAAATAAATAAAAGAAAAAAACATAGAAGAGATCAGTAGGAAACAGGTGGCATTACCAGCAATACAAGCTAGCGATAAGATTACTTGATCAAAATAAAATGAATTCTATGAGGCTGCATATAATTTGGATACCCTTTATGCTTATAGTGATGTACCAGCACCACGTGAGTACACTTGGTCACGGTGTTGATGTGATTGTAGGCACCCTGCATGTGTGACTGATCTAACGAACATGGGTCTTTGAATCGATCAGAAGCTCAAGATGATGAAATGTTGATTTTGCATAAAATGTTTATAATATGTGCCACTAGAACTTCAAAACATGATGTTTTCATCACCTATGTCAAGTTGGATTGTGAAACTTACCAACAAGTATCTCAAAAATCCATTAACTACTGATCTTCTGAGAGTCTTTGAGTATATGATTGTTTTGCCAGGTATATAAAAGCGTTAAAATGGTTATGCTCTGCTATGGCTGGAAAACAGGCTTCCTGATTCTACATGTAATTCTCTTCCTGTACGAGAAGTATGAGAAACAAACTGATGCATTATCTATGGTTGCTGCTTCATCCAACTAGAAGCTGGTCAATTAAAAACAAGCAACAGCTCAATAACTGTTGCTCCTAGATCAAAAAGTCAACACATAAACAAATTAGTCAATTCTAAAATAGTTTGTTTTGACCCGTATCTATTTTTGTCAAAACTTGTTCTGACCTGAACAAAAATGAGCACCTATTAAAATGGCCTGGTTTGACATGTAACCCCCCGCCTGACCCGCCCACCCATTTTGCATAGTGAAGTCAAAACAAAAGAATTTTACTCTTCAGTCACATGCTTGACTATAAAGATTATAATGTTTGCTTATCCTGTATAATATAAGGTAATCATGTTTTATTATTTATCATGACTTTGACAACGCTTTGGTAATTATGAAAAAATTTCCTTGAACATAATATTATTGTTAGTGTAAAGGTCTAAAGGACAAGGCTATTGACCAATGACAATGATTTACTTGGTCATTATGAGCCGAGTTGGTATTGTTTCACCAAACCGAGACTCATGTTAACCTCACAAAAGAGGCACCAAGGCCTATTATACGAAGTTTAGTATGAGCAATCAGAATGAGTTTACATGCATGAGTATCATCCAATAATACATAAATAATGATAAATATAATAAAAAACAAGCTACTACCTTCAACAAGTTTAGAGAGTAATGTTGCGGTTTATCTACCCTCTATAACAGTGAGAGTCATACTGTTTAGAGAGTAATGTTGCGGTTTGATTTCTTTTGGAGTTAAATTTGACCCGACTCTACCATTAAAGAATGCTGGTCTATTTGGAGCGGGTAACGATATGGTGTCATTGAGAAGCATAGAGATCATATCTGAAGTTGTTGGTCTATCCATTGCACTTTCTTGTACACAGAGAAGTGCCACGTGAACAGTCCTCGAGAATTGTTGTACAACACAAGTACTTCCAATTGTTGGATCCTCCAACTCCAATGCATTCCCCTGTTGCCATAGCTCCCATGCCTAAATCATTAGAATCAATTTATAAGATGTTTTAGTCTGCGAAAAATGTCAAAATAAGTGATTTCAGTAACGCTTACGTATCCAATAAGATTGTATGTACGGTCAAGATGAACGAAACTGCTATTTCTTTTTCCACTAATAATTTCTAGGATTAGGACTCCAAAGCTAAAGATATCAGACTTCACAGAGAATGTCCCTTCCATTGCATACTCGGGAGACATATAACCACTGCACATAACAAATCAATCTAATTATGTTTCAAGAAATCAATACAATGAAATCCGACAAGCTAAAACATGCACCTAACAAGACATTTGACATTGTAATGAAAAGAGCTAACTTACTATGTTCCCACAACCCTGCCGGTCATTGCTTCAGTCTCATTTTCCTTGAATATTCTTGCCATACCAAAATCTGAAATCTTTGGGTTCATATTCTCATCTAACAGAATGTTATTAGCTTTCAGGTCTCGGTGAATAACTCGCATTCTTGAGTACTTATGCAGGTATAGCAACCCCTGAGCAATTCCTTCAATGATGTTAAACCGTCTAGACCAATCCAACTCAACCTTTCTGCTTTCATCTAAAATAGAAAAGAGATTGTTGTTATGAAAATCAAGAAATAAAACCGTCACACACGCCTGTGTTACATATTGCATACCAAAGATGAAGAAATCCAAGCTTTTATTAGGCATATACTCGTAAATTAACATTTTTTCTTCCCTGTGAATGCAACAACCAAGAACTCTGACAAGATTTGTGTGTTGGAGTTTGGCTATTAGTATTAGTTCATTTTTGAACTCCACAACCCCTTGCCCTGATGTTTTTGAAAGCCTTTTGATTGCAATTTCTCGTCCATCGCTTAGTTTTCCCTGTTATTGTAAATTCACATAATCTTTTTTCCATTAGATTAGAGTGATTGAATGAACATTGTTCTATGAGAAAGTAACACTACTGTTAGAATGTAATTGGCATAACAATTATCGATATTTACATGATGAGTATATCCAGTCTAATAACTACCTTGTAAACAGGTCCAAAACCACCTTGTCCAAGCTTATTTTCAACTGCAAAATCACCAGTGGCAACCATGATAGAGGCGAAGCTAAATAAAAACAAATCCTTTCCATTCCCGTTATTGCTTTCAAGTTGATGCACATCGTTGAAGCTTTCTGAAGCTGTTAATTCAAGAAAATATTCATCTCTCTTTCGTCTTTCCTTTTCTACAATCAAGATCAATGATTCAATAACAGACGTAAGTGTGAGGCACAAACAAAAAGTAGATTTAATGTCACTTGAAGTTCCATACCTTCTCGTGTTTGCTTTCTCTTCTTCATATACCATAGCACAAAACAGAGAATAACTATAGGAATGAAAATGCCAATGGGAGTCCATATCCGTATCCATTTAATATGTCTTTTGGTTTTCTTTCCTGCAATGATTTGTTTAGATGCAAAACAACTAAATAATAGCACTGACCCACTGGTCAATGGAATCTAGGATTCTTACCAACACTTGACTTAATCAGATTAAGGGAATTGATCACATATTTTTTTGACCATAAAGATCCATCTGGATATACCAAAAAATTATTGCTTCCACTCCAAAAGCTGCAGCCTCCCGTGATGGTATTACTGTTAAACCCCACACAACTGCAATCATTCCAGCATTTAGCAAAACAATCACTAATGCTTAGGCTTGAGTTGCTATCAGTAACACTTGGCATGCCAGGATCAAACTCTCCATTGTTTTCATTAAACTTGTTCTCATTAACTTCAATTGCTCTCCTGCATAGGGGCAAACGGGATTCTACACAACCGTCACCAAAATCGTACCCATAACAAAATTCGGGGGTCCAAAAAACAGAATCGTCATCATCTGTAATTCGCCCTTCTGGTGTCAAAATCCACATGGGTAACTCAAGATAATAACTCGCATAGCTCAAGTACATTCCTTTTGCGTTGTGAACATAACTTAAATTATAGTAAAGTCTCCTACCAGGGTGATCCAATGCAAACAAATCTTGATTTCTACTTGTCCAGTAGAGTTGGCCTCGTCGTCTTATCACTAATTCCCAAACTTCTTCATAACTAGGTTCCACGCTTAAAGTAAAAGCTCCCGAACGAGGGGATTCATTACTCAGCCAAGAAGTCAGGGTCCAGTTCTTCCCTGTTGTCTTATTAAACCCAAGCTTCATACCCGGTAAAAGCACGTTCGTTGGGTGATCAAAACTCTGCCACAAAACCCTCTTGTCGATTTCGTTGATCAGTCGGAAATTACCTGTGTCTTCAAGTGTTGCAGTCACATTTGGGTTTGCACCAGCTTGAACATCAGTAATATTTATCAGAGTCGTCCCTCCAGCAGTAATGATCAAGTTTCCAGTGCCAGGGTCGATGGAGAGCGCAATAATGCTTGTTGAGGTGGATATGATTGGCTTGTTCGGATTGGCTACCCAAACTTTCCGGGCTTTAGCATCACCGGTGTACCAAATTCCCGTGTAAATACGATCACTTACCAAGGAAGTATCATCACTATTGAAGAATCCTAACGTGAAATTTCCCCGGACGGAGAGAAGCTGGTCATAGTAGTTGAGTTGGGTGCCAACTTTGATCGTAGAAAACGTGTCAGCAGGGGGACAAAATCTAACTGTGTAATTGGCACCTACACACGCATAGGGAGTGCTGAAGACCTGGTTACCATAGCAGCCAAAACCTTCGGTTACTTGACAAACTGATCTAGGGCATGCTGATCTAAACAACTGAGTATATGCAGTCGGCTTGCACGGCTCTGAAAAGATCGAGCTGTTGCAACAATACTCCAGTGTGTTGAAGGCCTGGCATGCACTCTTACACCCTCCGCCGCTCTCCAACTGCAGCTCCTTCGGGCACCGTTGGTTCAAATCATCAACGCAACCTGTTTTCATGCAACCAGGATCATTTAAGCTTGACCCACCACTTGTCTCTACGGTCATCTGTATGTTATATCCATTGGTGATATTGACATTATAATAATCTTGATCTTTGCCGATCACGAACTGTGCAAATGTTATAGGTGGGGTTGCTGATCTTCCTTTGCACTCCATCTCACCGGAGCCGCAATCACCTATTTTACACGACCCGTGGCCTGACCCATTGAAGGTGCAACCGGTCCTACCCCATATTTGACCCTGCCAGGTTTCTGGAGCATCCAAGGTGTGCTGATTTCCCTCTCCGAGCTCGAATCCAGTGATATCCAAAACAGGTCTGCCAGATATTCCAGGCCAAACAATAAAGCCACAGTCGTTGACAACTGAAATAGAAGTCCCTGAAGCTCCTACTAATGTAAACAAAAATGCATTCAAAAAAAAAGAAAAAAGATAAAAACTTAGTGTGTGCTTTTATGATGCAGATTAAAAAAGATGATTGCTTTACTGTTTTACCATCTGAAAATATGAGAAGGAAGAAGAAAAGAAAGTTGAGAATACATGTTTGTTTATGTTTCATATGAATGTTGGGGGTCACAGATTTTCTGTATCTTTGAAAGGTTTTAACTTCTGATAATAAATCTAATGATCATATGACAGTCTTGAATGGTTTACTTGATGCCCCCCTTTTCCAAGTCAACCACTTTTTATAATTTATCTATACCTCGGTAGAAAAGCGTCCCATTCAGAAAATGAAAGTCAAGGTCTTGCATTGATATGTTTTTTAAATATCAGCACTATAAAATAGAAAATAAGAAGCAATTAATTGTTATTTTATATGATTAATTGTTGATTTCTTAATCAGAAAGGTATAATAAGAATTTTTTATTTTTTATTTTTTATATTATTTATTTATTTTTAGAACCACAAACTCACAAACACTGTATTCTAGTTCTAAAACTACACCGTTTTGGTTGTAGTGACAAAGCTAGGATTTTTTATGAGTGAGATTCAAAATGGACCCATCAAAACAGGTTAAATAATAATTGGTTATATGCTTAGGCTTAATGTAGTGGATAACCCCCTTGAGGGGTTATGCGACACGTGGCGCCCAGTCAGCAAAAGGGGGTTATGGAGAAAAGTGTGTAATGGATACCCCCCCATAACCCCCCGTTCAACGGTAACATTTTCTCGAATTCCTCCTTTCCCCGGCGTTTTGCGGACAACGCTTTGGGCCGATTTTGGGTCTATAGCACCCCGGGGGGTGGTCATAGCGCCGTTATGGGGCGCTATGGGGCGCTATGAAGCCAAAAAACGCCCCATTACGTTCAGCCTTACTGCTTAGGGGAGGGTGTCATCTCTAACTCCCTAACATCTTTCACTGTCATTGTCTTACACATCACTTTCCTAGATCTTATTCCTTTCCCTCCCTATATTGTTGCTGCACACCATGCTAATTTACTTGTACATAATATTAATTTTATTTTTTCTAACAGCTTTTTCTGAGTCCCTGTGATGGAATTTCAACCGTCCCTAGTTATTTGACATTTCTGGTCAACTCAAAAATCCCCATAGTCGAAACCCAACAACTAGGTAAAGAGGGTGGGATGGTGTCTCTTAACTTCCTTACCACCCTTATAATGTTCTAACGTCTAAATTCAAGAACCCTAAAAATTCTACATTTCACATTGGGCTCCTATAACTAATGAACGGTCCTTACTTCTAACGAGTGAACTGTCCTTCTTTCTAATAGTTTGAGCATTAATACCATTAGAAAAAGAATAAATAGCATGGTGTGCAGCAACGTTGTTTTATAAATTTACACATTCTTAGATTTTTAAAGTGATTAGACCTAATCATTCAAAGTATAATGAATATGGGTGAGAAGGGTTTTAAGCCAAAAAAAAAAAAACAAGGACAAAAAAAGGTATTGAAACTAATATGAATACAAAGTGCGTCGGTACTTACTTGAATTTGGTGTCCCGAATGTGATAAATTGGTAGTAAAATCATGATTTTCCAACCAAAAGGTTCAAATCCTACAAAATGTGCGTGTTACTCATGATTTTGATGAA
Organism: Deinandra increscens subsp. villosa; assembly: GCA_039602395.1. Classification (NCBI taxonomy): domain Eukaryota; kingdom Viridiplantae; phylum Streptophyta; class Magnoliopsida; order Asterales; family Asteraceae; genus Deinandra; species Deinandra increscens. The sequence goes on along the minus strand of JBCNJP010000007.1, from coordinate 131,374,666 downwards.
AAAATAAAAAATGAACTTACTTAGAACTTGGTACCGAAAACTGAGTGAAATAATTGAAGTTTTTTCCATCACAGAGCCTTATATGTTGAATCTGTTATATAAGGCAGTGGCATTTGGGGCTGCGATTGAACAAAAGCAAGAACTTTAATGTCTCAAAGAACTTGGCCTTCTTCCGATTTCAATATTGTCGCCTGTGATATCGCAAGATGGAACATCTGCCGATAACAGGTTTGGGCCGTATTATTTGGGCCGAGAAAATGTTGATGAGATCTTTTGTTTTTTGGAAAATTAGAATTAAATAATCCAAGTTATTGGGTATTGGCGGATAATAATCCGAGTTCCAATATTAGCCTACAATAATCCCAATTATTTGAGTCTTGGAATTCATTGGGCCGCCGTTAATTTTTCATTAACTTCGCTAGTACTTGCTGACGTGGCAGGTGATGTGGCATCATTTTTGCTGACGTGGCAGGTGATGTGGCATCATACTTGCTGACGTGACATGTGCCACGTCAGCACACAACTAACGGAGTTAGTGAAAAATTAACGGCGGCCCAATGAATTCCAAGACCCAAATAATTGGGATTATTGTAGTCCAATATTGAACTATTCTTAGAAACACCATGTTTAGTGAACTATCCCAATTCCCACAATTTGAAAGATATTGGACAAATCGTTATTGTTTTCCTCGAATCGGTTTATCAATTATCACGGTTGTTTTGATCGATGCATGTGAAGACCGGTTTGAGGTGAGAAAGATATAAATTATAGGTTTGATTTAGTTTCTAATTTGAAGATCGAGTTTAGATTTAGATTAGAATAGCTTAATGATCAAGTGTTTTTAGTGTAAATACATTTTGAAATATTGGTTTCTTGTATTCATTGTCTTTAATTTAAACTCTTGTATATATTTAATAATTTTTATGTTTGGGTTAGCTTCAAATAATCCTAACTATTAATTTTTTGTCGGGAACACTAATTTGCAGCCTAAAAACAATAGGTTATGATCGGTTTTTTTTTTTAAGCAAATTAAGAGTAGAAACAACAGCCAGTAAATGGATTTGATCATGGAAAAAAATTTGGTCAATTGAACACATTATATATTTCCTTATATATCAAATCTCTTAGGTTGTCAGTCACATGGTTATACTATTCCGTAGGACACGTTTTTTTTTTATTGGAAGTTAAGGGCGGTGGTGTGTGACTCGGGCGGTGGTGTGTGACTCATCACTTTCTTTCCCATTACCTTCTCATTCTCTCTCTCTCTCATCTTTCTCAAGATTTGAGAAAGTTCACCGGCCTCTCTCTCTCTCTTTCATCTTTCTCCAGATCTGAGAAAGTTCACCGGCGGATGTAAGCCGATGACTGTTGCATGATTCCAGATCTGAGAAAGTTCACCGGCCTCTCTCTCTCTCTCATCTTTCTCCAGATCTGAGAAATATCATCGGCGGATGTAAGCCGACGACTGTTGCATGATCTTAGATTTCTTCTGCAAGCTCTAAAGAGATGTTGAAGAGTCTGTTGTTGCTCCGCTCCGTCTACGATCGTTGAAGCGGCAACATGACTCGCCGTCTCTGTCGGAGATGTCGAAGAGTTTGTTGTTGCTCCGTTGGAGCACTGTTCATGACTGGCTCCTCTGTTTTTCGCTCCGGTTCTCGATTCCATCTATTGATGCTGTACGCGGCGGCTGTTGGTTTTGTTTGCTGGATATGTTGTTTATTGCCGTTGGAGCGACGATTGCGACGGGTGTTAGCTTCTTTTGGCTGGATTTGGGGGTTTCCGATAGTTGATTGTTATGATTTGGGGTTTCCGTTTGCCGATTGTTATGATTGGGTTTTGTTGTCTGGATTTCCTTATGTTGGTTTTCTGATAGATCTGTGATGGCGGCGAAGTTAGGGTTTTCGGTTTCTTCATTGTCGTTGCTTCAATGGATTGAATCTGAGGATTGAATGATTTTCGTTCTTTGGCTTGAATCTGAGGCTTCAACGGCGTGCCATTTTAGGTAATGTTGTACGTTTTTTTTATTTCTGCTTCAAAGTTGAAGTTGTTTGGTCAAACGATTTTCGATTTTGGATTGAAACTTGAAGTTATTTCTTCAAAGAGATTCGTTTTGCATAACGCATGCCATTTTTTTTATCTCTGTGCCTATTTCTTCAGAGATGCAATGTGATGGTTTTAATGTTTGCTTTTATATGGCTTAAAATTTGGCAATGATTATTTGACTTTTCTTAAGCCTATACAAAATCTTTGTATGTTGGCTGTGACTGGTGGTCTTCAATATTTGAGGCGGTGGCGTTGTTTTCCTGAGACACAACTTATCATGGACGCCTACTGATGTTCTTGATTATCTTGCAACTACTTTTCTAAATGATTATGTTCAGGTTTCGATGATGACTACATCGTTCAGTGTTGCTTGGATTGGAATGGCATGCTAGATGGTCGGTTACTGGTTTTATATGGTGTTCAGGTGGCCGCCGATCTCTGGTGTGTCGCCACCACCATTGTATTCCGTATGCTTTCGATGAAATATGGCTATGATGAATTTTTTCTGAGCTTTGAAAATTTCGTAGCTCTTCTAAACAATTATGTTCAGGTTCTGATGATGACTACATCGTTCAGCGTTGGTTGGATTGGAATGGCATGATAGGTAGTCGGTTGCTGCTTTTATATGGTGGTCAGGTGGCCGCCGATCTACGGTGTGTCGCCACCACCGTTGTATTCCGTATGCTTTCGATGAAATCTGGCTATGATGAGTTTTTTCTGAGCCTTGACAATTTCTGATAAAAAAATACATTTTTATCATTTGAGTTATGAACATATGATATGATTAACCTTCACTGTTTGTGACTGATGTAAAGAGGCTATGATGATTTATCTGAGCCCTTACACCTTCTATAGTTTCTCTCTATATATTTTAAGCTCATAGGTTTGTACTAACATCAGAACTTCTTATATGTGTTACAGGTTATGTCCTAATTAGTGGAGCCATCACTTTATTAAGAATGGTATAGTTATGCGCAGGTTAGTTGAACAGCTACTTTATGAAGAATGGTATAGAATTTTTATAGGTTCTAAATTCACGTTAAAATGACATCATTGAAGAGGTAATTCTTTCATTTTTAATGCTATTATGAACTTCTACGTCTTAGTTTTATATATATGATAATTTCTTAATCGTAAAATACTTCCACAAAGCCTTCATAAGTGTGTTAATACAGTGATACTCTTCTTTTACTCTGCTTATACATAACAAAAAATGACATAATCTAGAAACAAAGAGGTGTCAAAACTTACCAGGGGTGCTTTTAAATGCATTAAACTTGCTTACTAAACATTTTATTCACAAAGTTTTGAGAGACATTAACGTACTGAAGGCCACTAAAATGATATTAAATTAAGGATCCAATATCTTTTTAATAAAACATTTTAGGGGGTTGTAGATGCTTAAATGTGTTCGAGGAAATTGTGTGACCCGTTTGGCATGTTTCCCTGTGTAATTGCTTATTAAAACATATCAAGAGGTTCATTATTTATACATAAGCTAACGTTTGGTTTTTGGCATATGCTTAGGATTGCCTTCTTCTTGCCGCTTCTGCAGATTTGTAAGTCATATGTCCCTCTTATTATATGTTAACAGCTTTTGAGACTTTATATTTTACCACTTTTGTGCCTTTAGTAGTAATATATTGATTATGTTTTGAGGCTTTTGAGACTTTATATTTTGCTTATTAGTAAAATAAGTACTATTATATAAGCTGATTGGCTATTCTACACATATTAAATCAGGATCCAATAAATTATGCTTAAGGTCACTTAATTAGTTATATCATGTTTAAAACTTGCATTTCTATGATCCCCAATGAAAGGCGACCATTACCTTTACCATATAATTGCAAGAATTATTATATTACAAGTACCACTTTGCTCATATTATTGCAAGAATTCTATTATTTTTATTTGATGCAATGTTATCAAATTGATTTTAATTAAAATGTATTATATATTTGATGTTTTGTTATCAGCTCTCATCACTTAACAGTTAGATTTCCTTATATTGAATACACTTTATAAGGTCAGGGTTCCAATAAATTTATCATATTTATTTGAGCCTTTCTTATGTTAATAAACTCACGTACTTATATTTTGTAGCGTGAATCTCAATGCCGGAGGCTAGGTAAGGCCCGTGTTTTTGCTTTATTGCTTTGGCTTTGTCTCACACCCGTACAACATTTGTTGTTGAGGTAAGGGTACTTTATTGTTTTCGTTTTCTGTCACATGGTGGCATTAACAATTGTCAATAATTTTGGGGTTGTTTGAAGAGTAATGCGGAATTTTTTTTAATGTATTGAGTAATGAATAGGGTACATAGCTGTGTTGAGATGGTAGATGTAACATCTTTGTTCACATTTAGTAAAGTTTTGCTACTATATTTGGTTGTTACTTGCATTGTTTGTTTAATTTCTTTTTTTGGATATAAATGGACTTCAATGTTGTTAATGTTGATTGTTTGGTTGCAGGAAGTGACATTGTGAAAGCTGGTGTATGTGTAATGTGATCTACACTTTACATTTTCGTATTTGTAAGAAAGATCGTCACTTAAGTTGTCATATATTTTTTTCAATGTGATTCAGGACAACTTAACTTTCTTTCATGTTTTGTGATGTAATATCTGTGACTATGGTAATGTATGCTGACAAAAAATGTCAGCCCGCAGCAACGCGCGGGACATTTACTCGTATATATAATAGGAATTAGTCATGAATAGTAAACTTTTACTTTCTTTCATTTCAATCACAAACATTTTCTTAATTTTACAGTTTAGTCCATGTTTTTTTTTCTTTTTTATATTTTCGCCACTATTGTTTTTTAATTTAATACTTTAACCACATGACTTTTAAAGGTTTAACATTTTATACCCTGAATAGTAAACTTTTACTTTCTTTCATTTCAACCACAAACATTTTCTTAATTTTACAGTTTTAGTCCATGTTTTTTTTTCTTTTTTATACTTTCGCCACTATTGTTTTTTAATTTAATACTTTAACCACATGACTTTTAAAGGTTTAACATTTTATACCCTGAATAGTAAACTTTTACTTTCTTTCATTTCAACCACAAACATTTTCTTAATTTTACAGTTTTAGTCCATGTTTTTTTTTTCTTTTTTATACTTTCGCCACTTTTGTTTTTTAATTTAATACTTTAACCACATGACTTTTAAAGGTTTAACATTTTATACCCCTTAATACTTTCGTTTTTAATATGTTTATTATAGTTTTATACTTTGACCTACGTTTTAAACGCCTTAACTTTTATACTTTCAGTTTTAGTATACTTTTTGAATTTTCGACTTTGACCACAACTTTTTTTATACCCCTTAATACTTTCATTTTAATATGTTTTTTATAGTTTTATAGTTTTATACTTTGACCTACGTTTTAAACGCCTTAACTTTTATACTTTCAGTTTTAGTATACTTTTTGAATTTTCGACTTTGACCACAACTTTTTTATAGTTTTATACTTTACCACGAAACTTATAGAGTTTTACGTTTTATGTCCCTTAGCTTTTCTACTTTCGCTTTTAGTATACTTGTTATAGTTTTATACTTTGACTATTAAACTTTTAGAATTTTACGTTATATACCCCTTAACTTCTCAACTTTTGTTTTTAATATACTTTTAGAGATTTTGACTTTGACCACTATTTTTTTGTTGTTAATACTTTGACCACATTAAAATGTCTATTACTTAAACTGACGGGTAAATGGGCGTCCCACCGTGAAACGTTTTATACTCTTAACTTTTCTACTTTATTTTATTTAGCCACGACACTATTAACTTTTCTACTTTCGCTTTTAGTATACTTATATAGTTTTATATTTTCACCACGAGACTTTTCAACTTTTACGTTTTATACCATTTAACTTTTTTACTTTCGTTTAGTATACAAATTCAACTCCGCAGCAACGCGTGGGGAGGTAAACATCTCGTTAACATATTCATTACAAAATGACACAAACTAACAACTAAAACTGGTTTAAGCAAATACATTCCACCAAACTGAAAATACAACAACCAAACACACATAATGTTTTGAAGACCATCTTCCACTTTGAGTTTGTCATTCTAAGCTCCTCTTTCAATTTTTTAACATCCTCTTGCAAATCTTCCTTTTTTGAAGTAATAGTTGAGATAATTTGAAGTCAATAACCTTTAAAAATAACTCACGTAGGCGTTCAACTAACGACGTTAAAATTTTTTAACGGGGGGAGTGGTGAAAGATAATAGGTCGATAGTTAGGAGTGGCGTTGACTATTTCCTTAGTTGGGAGTGTTCCTGGCAAAAAAGTAATAGTTGAGATTATTTAAAGGCAATAACATTTAAAAACAAGTCATATAATACTGCCACGTAGACGCTCAACTAACGATGTTAAAAAAAGTTTAACGTGAAAAGCAGTGAAAGAAAATAGGTCGATAGTTAAAAATGATGTTGACTAAAGTAATAATTAGGATTATTTGAAGTAAATAACAAGAAAAGAAAAGAAGAAAAAAAACCATTAAATCTGACATGTATTTGTAGGCTACTCTCTTCAATAAACAATTGGCAGGCCATACCTACCTACACTCCACGAAAGCCCCCATACGTCAGCACAAATCTACCGTTGAAACGAACTCTGCACTTGATCGATCAATCGCCCTTCCCTTTCACTCACAATCACCCTCAATCACTTTGAACCACGCTCCTGAAACAACACACAGATATGCCAACTTTCTTCTCCTAATCTCCATACCCCCTTCCTTCAACGATTTTGAATGCGATCTCGGCAGAGATCCTTCCTTTTCACGTCCATCTTTTTAAAAATCTCTTAATTAGGTTTTTTACCAGCCTGATCTAGGTTGCTATTGCGATCGCGAGACGCCACCCGTTTGATTGATCTCGTTCGCGAGGTTTTTCGGTAAGTTGACGCACCTGAAGCTCATAATTCACAACTTCGTTCATGTTTAACCTCAGTGCAGTTTCGTTTTTCCTCGATTATGTTCATATTTGAATTTTTGGTTGATGTTAGTTTTTCCTTAATTGAAATGTGTGTTATACCATGTTTCGGTAATTCGGTTATGTAAATTTGTGAAATTCCCCAATTTTGTGATTTTGGATGTTTACGGTGGTGTCTTACTGTATAGGAATCTATGAGGTATGTATTGAGAACACCAATTCAATTGTGCAAAATGAATTTTCAACTGCAGCTTCCTAAGGCTAATTCGAATTGCAAGCCCTTTATGTTTTCATGATGTTTATTTTTTTGTTATTCTAATGTATGTGTTTTCGAATCCATTAACAGGATGGTTGTAGGATACTTCAAGTTTTACTCATTTGAGTAATGGGAAGCAGTGAGAGGGATAAACCCTCTAAGGAGGCGAAAGACACAACAAAGGAGTCAAAGACAGCAAATTCCCAAGTTAGTTTCTTTCTCTATGTCTGTTTTTAGATTTATATATTGTAGCTTGTAACATTGTACTGTAATAACATGCATTTATCTTTTTTTATATAATTATTTTCCTCAGGAGCAGACTTCAGGTACTGCCAAGGGCACAGTCAATCAAGATTGGACTGGGTTTCAGGTCGTCTAAAAAAAATAAAAATTGAACTTGAACAAATTGGTCCTCTTAAGATTTGAGGTAGTTTACTAATACTATGTAAATCTTGAACAGCCTTATCCTCATATGCCTCCACATGGATTTATGGCATCAAGCCCTCAAGCTCACCCCTACATGTGGGGGGTTCAGGTATTAATGTATTATTATGTAAAATTTCTAGCTTATATCTTGGAACTAGTTGGCAAGCTTAAGTTTATGGTATAGTGCCTTGAAGATGATAATGACGATGATTATTTGGTCATGTGCAGTACTATCATATGATGTGATGTCAATCTCATAAATCTTGAATGTCATTTATTTAGCATCATGTAGCTTTCTAAAAATTCGAATACATGATTACTCGCCCAGTTTAGCAGACTATGTGGTGCTCAACATCATTTACATCAGCTACAATGACTTAACTGTATAAGGTTTGCTGATGTCATTAGTGCACCGGGATTTAGCAGTTGATATAGTTGTTTTGCATCACAGAAAAGCTTGCTTGTAGTATTTCGTTGTAGTTATGTGGTACTTTTTTTAGTTATAATGTGATAGTTTAAAGGTTGACACGTAAATAACAATATTCTCATGAACTTTTACATCAACTCTATTTCTGAAGGCTGCAATTAAGATGTAAAAAATAGTTACATAGCGTAATTGCTAGAATTGCTTGAAGTGTTGGTATATGTAATAAAGATTTTATGGCAAGGGGAAACATTGTTAAATCTTAGAGCAATAATGTTAAGAGTGAAGAGTTCTGACTGGACATTCTTTCACTATAAGTATCCAGGTTGGATTCATGAGCCCTTTTAGTTAAAAAAATCAAATTTAGTTATAGGACAACATATTACTTCTTCACTAATTCATTTTAACCAACCCATGTTATTGATATTCACTATTTCTATTTCTCACCCTTTTTATTTTTCGTTGTACTCATTCTGATTTTTCTAACATTTTCAAGTATTTCATAATTTTTTGGTCAGTTTCTTCTACTTAATGAATGATTGGTTAGCTTCCTTTTAATATTCTTCCTAGCTTTACCGAAATCAAGTCTATCATATGCATTTTTGAAGTAGTATGACGGATATGTGATGATCTAAGTCCAAGTTTGCTCTGTGAAGAACATGCAATAAGCCGTTAAGCTTTTATCTGAGAGTTGAAACAAATGCTTTAAACCTTTGTATTGCTGCCTTGGAAGGAATAAATGAGTAGATTTTTCGAACTTGGAATAAATCACAGCGTAACGTTTTCAATACGTATTATGTCCTTGTTGATGAGAGGTGATTCAAAATGGTGCTTAATTTTGCATTGTTATTGCTAGAAGCTAAGCTTAATATAGAGTGGCATAATAGGGAGTTGGGTAAGGGGTCAAAACGATTGGTTTTATAATACAAAAATACCTGTTGGGTATACCTGCCGCCAACTCTATCCTGTGCATTATTAGAACTTAGTTAATTATAGTATTAAGTATGATTACAAAAGCATTACTACTGAATTCAAAATCTGGTCTTCAATTATATCAATTTAAGAGATCGTAATCATTGGAATAACTACATCCAACATTTGACACGCCTGTTGTGCCCATTTTACCAGTTTCACTTTAGCTTAATTTTTTAACTTTACCAATTCGGCTTGTTGGAGATAAAATATTACCCAGGTAAATCCTTTTTTGGTAAACAGTTCCATCTCTAGCTTGAGACAACGGATATCTCCACTTCTTAAATGTTACATTTTCCATGAAGTTTCAAAAATTATTTAGCTACTTTCAGACTTGCTTTTTTCATACGATTTATTTTCCATTTATTCTGATATTTTGTGTGCAATGCAGCATATTATGCCTCCTTATGGTACTCCACCTCATCCATATGTTGCCATGTATCCTCCTGGTGGTATTTATGCTCATCCATCTATGCCCCCGGTATTTTCCTGTTGATTTTAATGTATTATTTTCTAAGCGTCCTTACTATCTAGAAGACAATTACAGAATTTGTTTCATATTTAACCAGGGGTCATATCCTTTCAGTCCATATGCAATGCCTTCCCCAAATGGTGTTGCTGAAGCTTCTGTGAGTTGCCTGAGTTAGTATAATTTATGGATTTTCTGGAGTGTAGTAGTAAACCTGAATTTTGTGTAGGGTAATACTCCTGGAAATACTGAAGTTGATGGTAAGTCACCGGATGGGAAGGAAAAACTTCCTATTAAAAGGTCAAAAGGAAGCTTGAGCAGTTTAAATATGATCACTGGCAAGAATAATGAACTGAATAAAGCAGGTGCATCTGCTAATGGAGCTTACCCTAAAAGGTATAATTAGTAAGCTGTTGAAGTTTAATTATGTGTTTCTTACAAGAAGAGGTTACTTTGTATTCCTTCATCTTGATGTTCTAAACTTTGATTTTGGACATTCAGTGCTGAGAGCGGAAGTGAGGGTTCAAGCGATGGAAGTGATGGAAATTCTGAAAATGTAAGTTTCGTTCCTTCAACTCACTACTTGTTTGGTGTTACTACTGCCTTTATGTTCAATAAGATCATCTTGCATCTGAATTTTTGCAGGATTCACAAATGAAATCAGGATCAAGGCAAGATTCTATTGAAGGTTGGGTTTCTATGAGTGTCTTATAGGCCATTTATTATCGTGATGCTTTGTGGTACTGAAGCAACTGCTATTATAATGATATCAGCCACAGGTGAAAATGGAAACTCTGCAAATGGAGGATCAAATGGACCTCTTTCTCTGGTCAACCAGACTGCGCCTGGTCCCACCACCAACTTAAATATTGGTATGGAATACTGGAACGGTACAAATTCGTCCAATATTCCTGCAATGCAGGGGAATATAACTTCTGCTCCAGTTGCTGGGGGAATAGTTACTGCTGGGTCAAGGGACAACATGCAGCCACAACTCCGGATGCAGGTGCACCTTTTTTATTCTTTTTCCTAAATTTAGTTATAATATAAACAAGGGAGACATCTCTGAAATAATGGGATAAAACTCTTTCTCTCTCTGTAGTTTAGTTTTCTTTAAAATTTCTAGACAAATATAATTTATAGCTCTGTTTCTAATGATCGGAAACCAAAATATTGCTTGGAAATAGAAAACTAATAACAGACTGAAGTATGCTACTTATTAATAGAAAATTAAATAGAAGTCCTAATATCTTTAATTTCTGCATAATTTAACATCTCAATCAAATAACAACTTTAATGCTTAACCACATTCAAGTATGGTTCTCCTGTCCCACCTAAGTCAAAGGACCTTTTTGCTTTCTTATTTTGCAGTTTTTCATTTATTGACTTGTAGCTGAATTTTTTCTATAACTAAAAACTATTTTTGTTGGATGTTTAGATAAAAACAAGAAGTCTATTATACATTGATTGTGTGTATAATAGGGTTACATATGTCTCTGTATATAGAGCTAGATATTACACAAAGCTAGATATAAGATATTACACAAAGATACCCTCAGATGTTACATATAGATACCCTCTAGATTGTAATAATGACAAAATAAGGACATAACTAGTCTAATATTCCCCCACAAGCTAAGGAGCTAAGGATGAGAACGGATCGTAGCTTGGATTGTAAAGAGAGAAATCTTTGAGTTATCAACAACTTTGTAGAGATATCAGCAATTTTGATCATTTGTTGTGATAAAGTCCACATGAAGATTTCCTTGAGAAACCTTTTCACTAACAAAAGAAAATCAGCTATCACATACTTTGTCCATGCATGGAAGACATGAGTAGCCGAAACATAGGTTGCACCTAGATTGTTACACCATAGGATAGGATATGAAGTCTTGCCAACTCCAAGTTCAGGATGAAGAGCTTCCACCAGGTAAGATCAACCGTTGTGTTGGCGACTTGGTGAGAGCCTTGCATATGGACTCGGTAGAAGATGAAGTTTTGAAAAGCTTTATTAACTGCAAATGTGATGTCAAGCTGATTGAGAGTGACAAATTGGAGGGCACCAACGACCTGTCTATATATAATTGGATCATAGAAGGAAATTTTTTTAGCAACAGATGGTGTGCTATAGGCAGTTAGTCATAGGTGACGACATAGGCTTGGAGTCTGTAAGACCAGTCTGCTTGTAGACGCGAACAACTTCAACACCCAAAAAGTAATTAAAAGGGCCGAGATCTTTTAGTCCAAAGGTAGTACCAAGTTGGTAAACTACCTTTTTAATAGCAACGATGTTGTTCCCCTATAATGCTGTTATCATCAACATAAACCAAAATATATAAGAGGGTGCCTACGGATGAATAGATAAAAAGTGAAGCATTTGTCTTAGGAACACATAAAGCTAGGTCTATGAAGGGGTTTGAGAGGTGTTGGAACCAGGTCGTAGGTGCATGTTTAAGGTCGTAAAGGGACTTAGTAGAAAAACATGATCGGCTCGTTGTGAGTCAATAGAATCAAGAGGCCGCTTTATACAGATCGTTTCTTGTAGATCACCATGAGGAAAAGCATTGTGAACATCCAATTGTCGGAGTGCCCTTATGAGGTACCACAAGAGATAGAACAACTCAAATAGTGGTTGATTTGACTAGGGGCTGAAAGTCTCATGAGAAGAAATCCCTGGTTGTTGCCAATAACCTTTCGCAACAAAGCGAGTTGTATAGCGAGTGAAGGCGATGTTTCTGTAACGTTTTAACCTATAGACCAACTTGTAATCAACAACTAGGGACACGGGGAACGAGAGACCACGTCCTATTTTGGAAGGAGCGGAATACTATTTTGCCATGGCTTAACGCCACTCCGAATATTTGTTGACAACGGTAAAAGAGGTTGGTTCTGTAGGCGGTGGTGAATTGGTAGTGACGTGACTGGTCTAATATGCTTGATAAAAAGAAAAAAACAATGTCCATTTTGTGAATAAAAATATTTCGACAATGACTTGGCGGTAAAAGAGTTTATTTGTTCTCCATATTATTCTGGGAAGAAGGATTAAACATTTGGTTGCATTTTTGGGCACCAAAACTTTTTTTTACTTCCAAGGTTGTTCAATGTGGTTCTCAATTAATTATACCAACTTCATGAAAGATATCCCTAGTTTAGATCAATTTGAAGTTGTAGACAGGGTTGACTGTGAAAATGGAAACAGGTCCTCAAGTTCTTTATTTGGTGAGTCTGTGCATTTAGTGGATTATGCCATTTCTGAAAGCCCTCATTGAACTTTTAACTGTTTAGAAAACACAAGGGAATAGACTTTGATTGTTTATTCTTATCTTATTGACTGATGCTTTATTTCAGGATGAAAGGGAGCTAAAACGGCAGAAAAGGAAGCAATCCAATAGGGAATCTGCTCGTAGATCCAGACTGCGCAAGCAGGTAAATAATTTTTTGTGGTGAAACAAAACCGTTCTATGATGGTGACAAAATGGGCAGGTTGATCATACAAAGTGGGTAATTATGGTACGGCTCCTGAAACATTTTTGTCCAAAATGTATAAATGTGTTATGAATAATTAACATGTCCAATGTCCAGTATGCTGAAACATTTTTGTCCAAAAATGTGTTTTTTATATCGTTTTATTTCTTTAAATGGGGTCAGGCGGAATGTGATGAGCTGGCCAAACGGGCTGAAGCTTTGAAGGAAGAAAACTCTTCTCTCAGAGCTGAAGTGGGTCGCCTTAGGAGTGAGTATGAGCAACTTCTTGCTCAAAATGCATCACTCAAGGTAATATTCAGGTCTTTGATTACTTTGTTCAGTTCATTCTCTTTAATGTACATCATGCTAAGCACTAAATGCTATCTTTATACATAATCTAGTTTGAGTGTTTAACTAGTAGGCAAATATATATAAGCTAAAAAGAAAATAGCCAATGGGTGGAAAGTCAACAAAATGTATTTTAATGATTATTGTAATAGTTTAGTTTTCTAATCACATGTAAAAAGAGTTGGACATCTACCAAATAATTCTAATGACCTTAACCCGGTTTAACCTATTATCCAACCCCTGACCCCCCTTTTTTCAGGAACGACTAGGGGAAACGTGTGGACAAGAAGAAATGACATCTGCCCAGAATGAACAACAAGCGGGTACTGAAGATCATCAGGTGGGCAGATGAGAGCTTTAACCTAATGACGATTAGCAAACAAAAACATGTGATTTTACATAGTACTACCAACCTCTAGTCAAGATATCATTAAACACTGACCTTGTTGTCTGTCTTAGATAAGCAGAATAAACATCAAAGTATTTATCATCATCCATTGTTCTCGATCGGCCCATCTTTTACGGCCTGAGAAACCTGGATGATATGCTGACTGCAGTTTGAAATGCATGTCACGCCCTTGTATTCCTAAAATGGGTGTAGGCCATTATTTATTATAACATTTAATGTACTAAATATGATTGTGGTTTGTTAGTTGTTGCATTTGGGTTCATATGTTATATTTACGTAAGGTGTTCATAAGTCATAACCTCTTAAAATAGTTTGTATCGCTCAGAACCAAGCAAATCAACAAGTGTGGATGTGTTATACCTAGTGAGAAGTTAGCAATGTCACCTACATTGTAGGTCACATAGGCATAATAGGCGCTTTTTAAGGGTGAAGCTAATATTACCAAACCTAGCCAGCCAGAAGCTAGAAAAAGTACAATATAAAGAAAAAGAGAGAAAACACAAGAAACATAAACACGATTACATCAAACAACTAAAATTGTATCAAGCTTTCCAATCTAGCGTCATATCCGATCAGTTCCCAATCCATAGATGGGAGAGAGATTTGATCTCTCCAACTACTTCCTTCACCGATTTGTTAACATTCTCCTGAACCTTTGCGTTACGTGTTTTCTAGATGTACCACATAGTGACAAAAATGAAATGATAGCATGTACCACCTTTTTCCCTTTGTTGCTCCCATGTATTCTTTTATGAAATGAGGCCAAATTCATAACTGAGAAGGCGTATATAAGCAATGTTTTAATCCAATTTGCCACCAAAGTCCATAAGTCAAGGGTCCATCTACGTGCAATGAATAGGCGCTCATGAGTTTCCAAGCATAGGGGCATGGTGTGGATGAAAGTGTGATTCCTCTATGAGCTAAAGCTGGGAGTGTTGGGATTTTTTCTTGAATAGCTCTCCACAATGTGGATGTTGGTTTTAAATGGGATCAAATTGTTCCATTCCATGATTTCTAGAGAAGATGTATATTAATAAGTAGTGGCGGAGCCAGGAATTATTTCCTATGGTGTAGGTTCTTTGGGATGGAGTCGCCTATATGATATATCGAATGGGAGTTTAGAAAAAATAGGAATAAGTCGCTATCTAGAATCGAACTTGGGTCCTTGCCTAAAAAATATAAACTCTTAAACAAGTGGCTAACCACTCAAGCAAATGAACATTTATGTTATAATCTGATGTCCATTTCTTATATTTATGTGAGCTTAAAGAAAATTAAATAAGTTGCTCTCTAAGCCTCGAACTCGGGACGTTCAAAAAGACAGCTGCGTGAAATTTTACCAAAATCTAAAAAACCACTCGGCCAGTTGAGAATTTGTAATATATTTTGGTGTCAAATTCTTTAAATCATTGGTGTCAATGTAAAATCCGCTTAAATACATTCCACTACGGTTTTAAAACTCAATGGTGTCGCTTGACCCCGACCCTATACACATAGCTCCGCCCCTGTTAATAAGCTTCCTGATGTAACTTGAATGAAAGTCCACGCCAAGATCATTAATAACATCCATGAGGTTAATGTTCATGTCGACCAATGTCTGCCTCCGTTTTTCCAATGGCTTTCCAGACCATAGCTCTGGCTAAGATCCTCCGAATGCATTCTAACTTCTCTATAACGTTGTTTGGGGCTCTAACACATGGAGAAGTAAGTAGTAACGGATTTAATGAGTGTTAGTCGTCCTCCCATGGAAAGGGTCTTGCTTTTCCATATAGACAACTTTCTTTCAAAAGCTTCAATTACTGGTTTCCACCAGTTGATCCAAAGCGCCTAAACCAAGTATGTTGTATTTACTTAGATTCACCCTAAGACCTGAAACAAGATAGAAGATGTTATTAATCATTTAAAGAAATTAACTATTAGTTTTTTTTCTCATTGATTATTTGAGCTCATGAGTGTGAGCATAATCACGACCGCACGGCTCACATCGCTCATACGGGTAACATGATGTTTGTGTGAGCCTATATGTCACATGCTCTCTTCCATACTCGCATGCCATACAGAGTTATGGATCACGCTCTCATATCGTTTAATTCGCGTTAAACATCACCCCACCAATGCTAGCACGTCATTTCTCATTGTCTGCGTGGTTTGCACCACATTACCCGTGTAATGGTTGTTTTTTTTTTAAACTTTAATCCCTATAACGGATATATGACAGTTTTTTAAAAGAAAAAAATTCTTAAAACCTATAAATACATCTTTATTTCAACCATTTCATACTAAAATTTTACAACTCTTACTATTCTTTTTCTATATCTTCTCTACTCAAACTCAAAAAAAAAAAAAACTTGAAAAATGTATTCAAGATGATGGTTCGCTCTAGAGGAAGACGATTTAGCCATAGTTCGGTTCGGAGTTTCGGATGAGCCTATAACCGCCCACGGAAAAAGGTTTTGGGAGCGGGTTACCGTCTGGTTTAATGCATGACATCAGTGAGTGAATAGTCGAATACCGTACGCATCACCAACTCTTCTCTAACTGGCATGCCATGAGAATGAAAATGAGAAAGTTTCACGGTGCTGCAAAAAAGTTCGACAACAACCATGAAAAGGTTGAATGATAACGGCGTTTTAAAAATGACTCAAGCTAGTTATCATTCCACCGAGGGTACAGATTTTGAACATCTCGCGGCTTGGCTCACGGTTAAAGATCATCCCAAGTGGTCGATGGTGTAATATGTTATTTTTATTTATGTAATGTTCTTTTATTTTGAATTAAATATTGCCAAAAATAATAAAATGATAGGATTTATTCACACCCCACCCCACCCATAAAGCCTTGGGACTGTGTGTTAGGCGTTTTGGATAGTTTCATGGAGGGAATACGCTTCATTACAGACACCCTAACTGAGTTACAGCGGTTGAGCGGAGGAGTGGATGTTAATATGGATTCTAATATGGCACCAGGTATAGGAGCGGTCAATAACAAATAACAAAATATCCTTCTCACATTTATAGTATTTTTTTTTTTAAATTTAACATGCAATTTCATGTAAAGTCACATTTTCTTCTACATTTTTTTAAAACTTTTTCTGCATGTTTGTTTAGGTTTACTCAAGTGTGAAGGTCAATATAAGAACTTTATTTATTAGAGTATTTAAAAAAAAATTATGATAAGCATGACTGGTTACTTATCTTCTGTATGAAAAGAGTTAGGTTGAATTTGTAAACCTAGTCCTACTTATAAAGTTATAGTGGACCTATTCTGGTCAATTTATTAAAGTGTCACATTACTCTCACTCATTTAAGTCATTTTAATTCCAAGGTTGCTTAGGTTTAGACAACATTGTAAGCTCACTTATTTAATCTCTTATATCTTTAAAGTCTTAACAATTACTCCACAACATTTTAAAAACTTTTTTTACGGTTATTAGCTTCAAATAATCCTAACTATTACTTTTTGGTCGGGAACACTCCCAACTAAGGAAATAGCCAACACCACTCCCAACTATCGACCTATTTTCTTTCACCACTCTCTCCGTTAAATTTTTTTAACGCTGTTAGTTAGGCGCCTATATGACAATCCTATGTGGCTAAAAATACTTGTTAGACATCATACGTGGCATAAAAGGTTTATAAAAAAAACCTAATAAACCTAATCCTTTATACTCACGTTCAAATTAGAAGAAATCAAATTAGAAGAAATCAAATTAGAAGAAAAAAAAAATAGAAAAGAGAGAGAGCACAACTGTCTCGCCCCTCGTTTCCTTTTCTCCTTCACCGGCGACATCAACCCAACCCTTCGTTCTCCGGCGACTGCAGCGGCAGCTGCGACGACATCCCCAACCTCGCTTCCTCCCTCTTTACCTAATTTCTTTACACACAATCAAGTATAGAGAGAGACCGAGAAGAGATGAGAGTGCAGGGAAGGGGTCCATGCTCCGGCGACTGTCCGCTAACCTTCGCGACTGGATTTCTCGTGTCCACGAGCTTTGACCGATTAGCCATGTATAAATTGTTTACATGGTTGAGGACTATTGGTGTTTCTCCCCCATTTTTTTTGTTCTTCTTCGCAGAATAACACCTTCGATGGAAACTTATGAACTACTTTTTTCCCCTTAATTCCTCCAATTCAAAGAGTCTAATAGTTCATCATCACTTGAATTGAAATACTTCTGCACTTACGCGTCAATTTCGTCTCGAGAAACCCTAGCAATGTTCCGAATCCGAGGCGAGTTCAACAGATGACCACGGCGGAGACTCTAATAGGTTCTCATCGAATAATTCTTCCTTATCCTGGTGTAATGATGTAGGTTCGATGGGTTCGTGGTAGCCTTTGGATAAAGAAGGGCCATATGGTAGGGTTTCGTCAAGGTTAACAAAAAAGGAAGCGGATGCAGCAGCGACAACGATGCAACGGACGAAGACGATGGATTTAAGCATCGTAGAATCGAGAATGGAGAAAGGGGTGTTCGTTCTTGCAGTCGTTGGGTTTCAAGTAGGGGTGTCGAAAATCAGTGGCGGATCCAGGAAAAAATATCAGGGGTAGCGGGGACTAACGGGTCCGGGGCAGCGCCCCCGGAAAAAAATTTTAGGTAGTTAACGGGCTTTTAATCATATTTTTAAGGGGCTTTTGATCATATTTTTAAGTAAAAGCCATAAAATTTCTTCCAGGTGTCGCGAAAAATTCGTTTCAGGGGTCGCAAAATACCAAAAACGTAAAACCCCAAAAAAAATTCCTTCTTCGCGTTAACGGTTCAGGGGTCGCGGGGGCTACCCCTACCCATAGGGTAGGTCCGCCCCTGTCAAAAATACCCGAACCCGATTAACCCGACCCAACCCGAACCCGAATAAGACAATTAGGGTCGGGTCTAATAGGGTCTAAAAGTATCAATCGGGTTAATCGGGTTAACCCGACAAACCCGAAGTGTAATTAGGGTCGGGTTGCGGGTTGATTTTTTAAAAAATATCGGGTCTCGGGTTAACCCGAATAACCCGAATAACCCGAATAATAAATATCCCAAAATGTACAGTTATATATTTTAAGTTGCTGCATTAGTCGTTTTGTTTAAAGAAAATTTTCAATTATTATTTTTAAATACTGTATCATGACTCATGAGTACGAAATTAAATTGTTTTGGAATGAAATTGTTTTGTTGAAGTTGTTAATCATTTAACAGCAATACAACATCTATAATTTTAATTACATCTTTTAGGTTTTAATAAAAAAATTGAAATTAGCCTTGAGCAAACAATTAATTAGGATATCCAATTAAATATTTGGAAGTGTTGTAGACTCAATATTTGACGTGGTTTAGATTCTTTGATGTTAAATGGTTTGCTTGTTTTAGAACTTTAAATATAAAATTGACATAAAATATAGTTTTATTAAAACCCAATTAACCCGACTAGCCCGACCCTAATAACCCGAAACCCGACTAACCCGAACCCTATTAACCCGAACCTTAATAGGGTCGGGTTGCGGGTGAATTTTTTTTTGTAAAAAAACCCGACTAACCCGACCCTATTACCCGAAACCCGATCGGGTTGACCCGATTAACAGCCCTAGTTTCAAGCAAAAGAGGGTTTTTGATCCAAATTAGGGCTTGATATTTTATAATAACATGTGTTTGTAGATGTGGCATTTTCAATTCATTTTTTATTTAGAAAATATGCCACGTAGGATAGCCAAGTAAGCAAGGGTTAACGGTGTTAAACAAAATTAACGGAGGGCGTGGTGATGGAAAATATAATGATAGTTGGAAGTGTCAGTGGGCATTTCTTAAGTTGAGAGTGGTGACGGCCAACAAGTCATAGTTCGGATTATTACAAGCCAATAACCCTTTTTTTTAATGATTTAATCTTGCAACTTTTAAAGTATAACATTTACGTACAATCCGAACATACCATTGAGTCGTACTTATTCATTGAGTCATTATTTTTATCTATGATTCGGTCAAATTTCAGTAAAAAACTAAGTCAGTGTAAGTTTCGATAAAAACCGAGCCAACATAAGTATATTGTTTTTGTACTCTCCGAAAGTATATTTTCAAGTGTTTATTTTATCTACATTCCAATATGAATTTAATGAAAACCGAACCAATATACGTTTAAATAAAATTGAGACGACATACGTTTCGATGTAAATTTTATTCCTAACTGATATGTTCTTTTTTTTCTAAAACATGTTTTAGTGTTTCTTAACATTTTTATTTACAACGACGTATTTCTTCTCAATTTTAAATCTACGTGCTTTATATCAACATTTCAATGTTTAAAATCGAATGGTCGCAACTTGATATGCTTATCTTTACGCGCCTGACCTCAACAACTTCATACTATACTCATAATCAACTCACCAATGATCCGTAGCTTAATTGGCTAAAGTGAGGTATTCAAAGACATTAAAAGTGAAAGGTCTTGGGTTAAGTTCATCAATAACAAAAAGATTAATAATGGTCCAGATTGGCCAGGGCTTTTCTCACATATGACGAGTTTTATTCTGAAAAAAAAATGACAACAATCAAATGGATAGATAACGTCCCCGCCAGTAAACTAAATTTATCGTTTAGAAAATAAGAATGAACTCGAAATGTGCACAAATCTACCTAGTATATCAAAATATTAATTAATTAATTAAAACTGCAAGTTAGGCGTATTTTAACTTTAATTTCACTCCTTCAACTCACAACATTTCACCGGCCAAACACACAAACAAAGGGGGAGAGAGAGAGAGAGAGAGAGAGAAAGAGACCAACGGATGTGGCTGCCTGCGTATTATATGATTAACAATGAAGAAAAGCCATTAAAGCTGTACCATCATAATCGCACATGGAAATCTCAATCCTCAATCACATCAATCTCAATCCATTCTAGGGTTTCATCTTCTTCTAGATCTGCTTTCTCGATTCCTGCTTCCAACCGGTACGCCTTTTGTTACATGATTAATAGATTATCTATGGTTAACGATTCATTTCTGTCTGTCTGCTGCATTATCTGCTTTCTGTTGAAATTGTTAGGGATTCTGAGTAGAGCGATTGATCTGCATTTTCGAGAACCGGCCGAATTTTCGAGATTAAATTGATCTGAATCGTAATTGTAATCGAAAACGTTTCAAGTATTGCTTCAATTTGAAGTTTTCGCGTAATTGTAGGTATGTGCCTTTTGTCGTGATTCGTTTGCTTGTTTTGGGGATTTTGGAATTGAGGATAGGGAAATAGTATCATTTTTTGTTTTATTTAGGGATTGGAATACGAAAGCGTAAATGGAAGAAGTATTTTGGTGATATGGGATGATATATTTCTATCTGTAAATTGTAATGTTTCCAACTACCTTTTGTTTATTTTTTCCTTTTGTGGTTAAAGTATTATTGCAGAATAAATCTCAAAGAAAAGTTGGCTCCCCAACGCCGATCACAGCGCCACATGGGCGGCCAGATGCAACAGAGAAATGCTTCTGCATCTTCTCTGTATGATCAACCTGCTGATGGTGGGTCCAATCACAATGCAGGTCCTGCTAATGATGCCGGAGATGCCGTGATGGCAAGATGGCTCCAATCTGCAGGTCTACAACATCTGGCCTCACCCTTGGCGTCTAATGCTACTGATCAACGCCATCTACCGAATCTTCTCATGCAGGTATTTCTGAATTTCTTTTATATTTTCTCCTGAAAACAATGTCCGTCTACGAAAGTGCATGTGGTATATTTAAGAATTATATTTAAAATCTGTTTAGTGTGGTAATGTCTTATGTTTAATGTGGTTTGTGCTATCTTTTACTTCTGTTTGCAGGGCTATGGAGCACAATCTCCTGAAGAGAAGCAAAGGCTTTTTAAACTAATGAGGAACCTTAACTTTAATGGTGAATCTGGTTCTGAACCTTTCTCCCCAACAGCCAAAGGTTTGGGGGGAATTGGTGCGTCAGATGGATTTTATTCATCTGAGTTCAGAGGTGATTTTGGAGCAGGGCTATTGGATTTACATGCTATGGATGACACAGAGCTTCTTACAGAGGTATAAAGCTCATTGGTTAGAATTTTTTATAGTTCTTATACTGTTACACAAGTTGCCTGCTGTTTGTACCTCTCGTATGAAACTAATAATGGGCACAACAGGGGACCGATTCTCTAGTTTTTCTTAATCTATTTATTTCACAATTTTTGGTTATCATAAATAACCTGGACCATCTCATTTTAGTTGTTCATACTTCATAAATAAGTTCGTTATGAAGTCAATGTGAATACATCCCTCCTGCCTTAGTTCCTTTTGCATTTAGTGACTTGGGTATTAAACTATTAACTATTAAATTTGAATTTTATTTTCTTTTGCCAGAATGTTATTTCAGAACCATTTGAGCAATCACCTTTTGTTCCTGCTGTTCCTAGAGCAGTGGACAACGACTATGATGCCCTGCCTAGTCGGCAGCAAAGAGGACAAGCAGATATAGATGCTTCTTATGGATTGCCTACACTTGAAAAAGAAAACAATTCAAGGGAAAATAATGTGGCTAAGATTAAAGTTGTGGTATGTAGCTCCTCTCTCTTATGATCATTGGTTGCATTTTAACACATGTGCAGTAATTAATATATAGTTAATTTAGATGCATCATGTATCATGTAATACTTCTGTCTAGGTTTTTATGCTGTGCACAGCATTTTTCTTATGTTTATAAGTTGGAATGACAAAAGTTGGAAGGGACCAACCGTTATAGGAATAAACTACTCGTGTCATTTGAATGATTACAACTTTCTGTTCTGGGATAATTTAATTTGAATGAAAAACCAAAATTGTCTATTTGGTTAAAATGATTTGTGGGAGTTGAACATGCTTATCAAGTTGATGTTCATATCAGGTGCGCAAAAGACCACTGAATAAGAAGGAACTTGCTCGCAAGGAGGATGATGTTGTGAGTGTTTGTGAAAATGGTCTAACCGTCCATGAACCCAAGCTAAAGGTTTGGAATATTTGAAGTAGAAGTTGTAGTAATTTTTGTATTCCACAGAGAGAAAAATAATTTTTGATTTTTTGAAGGTCGACCTGACTGCTTACGTGGAGAAACATGAATTCTGTTTTGATGCTGTTCTTGACGAGCAAGTAACAAATGATGAGGTAATATCTCTACATCTTATCCAAAAGTTGTATCATCTTTTCTTTCAAGTAATTACAACCTTTATGCAATGCAACTGATTGTGCTGAAATGTTCAAATTTATTTTGCTACTAAAGGTGTAATTTAATGGTTCGCCAGGTATATCGAGAAACTGTACAACCAATCATTCCCATAATATTTCAAAGGACCAAAGCAACTTGTTTTGCTTATGGCCAGACAGGTATCTTAAGAGGCTCTTATCCATTATTTTATTTTATTATTATTGATTTCTGTTTGCTTTTCTGGTATCAAATTAAGTTGAATTTAAGAGTATATTTCATTTTATAATTGCAGGAAGTGGTAAGACATATACAATGCAGCCATTACCTCTTAGAGCTGCAGACGATCTTGTTAGATTATTACATCAACCAACTTACCGTGATCAAAAGTTTAAACTATGGCTTAGTTACTTTGAGATCTATGGTGGAAAACTTTATGATCTTCTGAGTGATAGAAAGTCAGTACTCTACTTGATAACTGTTTTACACACTTATTCTCTTTATCATAGAGTTTTGAGGTATTGGGTTAGTTAATGATTAAATGATTGATCGATTTTGATAATTTTTTTTCCTTTCTTATGTAGGAAACTTTGCATGAGAGAAGATGGAAGACAACAAGTTTGCATTGTTGGATTGCAAGAATTTGAAGTTTTGGATGTACAGATTGTTAAAGAATACATAGAAAGAGGGAGCAATGCTAGAAGTACCGGCTCTACTGGGGCTAATGAGGAATCTTCAAGATCGCATGCAATATTACAATTAGTTGTGAAAAAACACAAGGAGGTAAAGGATACCAGAAGGAATAATGATGCCAATGAAGCCAGGGGTGGGAAAGTTGTTGGGAAAATCTCGTTCATTGATCTTGCTGGGAGTGAAAGAGGTGCTGATACAACTGATAATGACCGACAAACAAGGTAATCTACTCACAAAAGTTCCTTTTTCCCTTTTGAACCGTTATTAAACATTTCAACCCAATGGTTAGAGAAGTAACAGTCTTTTCTGTTCTACTAGATCATATACTTTACCATGCCTATTGTTTGGTTTTAACTGTAGATTTCATTTGCCTTTAGTTCATATATATTATGTTCAATATGTATAATACTATAATATGTGACCGTTACAGGATTGAAGGTGCTGAAATCAATAAGAGTCTTTTGGCTCTTAAAGAATGCATTCGTGCACTTGATAATGACCAACTTCATATCCCTTTTCGTGGGAGTAAACTAACTGAAGTTCTTCGTGATTCGTTTGTCGGGAATTCAAGGACTGTCATGATATCTTGCATTTCACCAAATGCTGGTTCTTGTGAACACACTCTCAATACCTTAAGATATGCTGATAGGTATGTTCTTTTTTCTGTTATCATGTTTTCTTATTATTGCATATTCTTATGGGGGTAACTTTAATATATTGAAACAGAGTTAAAAGTCTTTCAAAAAGTGGAAATTCCAAAAAAGATCAAGCTGGAAGTTCACAATCGACTAACAAAGAATCTTCATCAGCAAATATGCTAGTTTCTTCTGATGTAGATGACATTTACGAGCGGCATCAGGAGGCAAAAGTCATGGATACAGGTAAAAGGGTTCCACATAGATCTTACAATGCCACATCAGATTTTGAGAAACAACCTCCTCCAAGTTCTTCAAATTATTCCTTCAATAATAGGGATGACAGTGGCTTAGATAAGGAGAAAGTTGATGTAAAAAATACTTATAGTGGCTCGAATAATCAGAAAGTATACTCTATGCCAAGTTCTGTTGATACAGAAGAAACAGTGCAGAAGGTATCACCTCCACGAAGAAAGAGTTACAGAGAAGAAAAATCAGAAAAGGATATCAATTGGCATAAGAAGGATAATGGTAATGAGAAGTCCGAGAAATTTGGATGGTTAAAAAGAGATGGTAATAATACTGATATTCCAACTGTTGGTAATAAGCAACAAGGATCAAGTATTCAGAATGCTAGTTATATGCCATCAAAACAGTTGGAACCTGAGCAGCTTCATGATGAGAATGTTAATGAAATACTTGAGGTGCCTATTCAATCTATGATGATTTTGACGGTGACTGTATGTTTTTTAATTACAGCTTTTAATGGCATTATGGTTTTGTAGGAAGAAGAAGCTCTAATTGCCGCCCACAGGAAAGAAATCGAAGATACAATGGAGATAGTACGTGAAGTAAGTAATTGTTTTTTTTTTTGTTCATATTTTACATCTGAATTTGTCTTTGTGTTACCTTCACTGGGTAAGAAGGGGTGTACTTAGGTGTGGTTTTTTGTGACCTAGGAAATGAAATTGCTGGCAGAAGTTGACAAACCAGGAAGCCTTATTGACAATTATGTGACCCAATTGAGCTTTGTGTTGTCACGCAAAGCAGCAAGTCTAGTGAGCCTTCAAGCCCGCCTTGCTAGATTCCAGCACCGACTGAAAGCGCAGGAGATACTCAGCCGAAAAATAGTTCCTCGTTGATACTAATGGATGGGTCGGGCCCAAACTGGTAATTCTATGTTATAATCGACTCAACACTTTTCTGATTTATTTATTTTTTAATTTATAATTAATATTTTGAATAAAAGGGTTTACAAGGATTTATGCATTACATTACATTTATGGGACTTTCTTTATGTTTGACTTGTTAGAGATAAAATAAAACATGGCCTATAAAATTACACTTTACGATTTGATTGTTTTTGTTTTGTTGTGGTTGCAGAAAAGAGTGCATACCGGGTGATGCGTGTGGATATTTGATGGGGTTAAGTTTGAGAGAGGTGTATTGCTTTGAATGATGTTGTGAGGAGTTTGGATTGCAAAAAGATTTGTACAAGAGAAGAGAGAAGTGGAAAAGAAATAGAAAAATACAAACTAGTGTTGGTGGTAATATTGAATTACAGCTTCCAACATAAACTGAAACTAATTCTACTCCCACTAAAAGACTTTTGTTTTTTGGTTTGTTATGTGTATAAATGAAAATGCATGAGAATGGATGTATAATTCAGTCAGCTTTTTATTTTTAGCAAATGATAAAAGCTGTTTTATAATGCAATGCAAACATGAAGCCAAAGACTCGATGATAATAGTACCAAAAATATTTTTGATCTTTATGACAAAGTATAGAAGTGACAACAGAATTTCACCGAGGTTAGAAATACATTCTGGCTTACTGACTCGATTACATTAAAGCCGATTTTCACCCGACTGCTTGGGTTAGGTTGGGAACGGTCATAAAAATTTGACATGGATTTTTGACCAACAATTGGAGACACACACAATTCTCGGTCCGACTCCTAGTCTACCATAAAAGCATCGTTGGTGTTTATATATAGCGTGTACCGCAGCTAACCCACCACACATTTGATACTCTAAGAGATCATTGGTTGCCTATGGAGAACGGACTGTTTTTACACATCAAACAACAAACCATTTGAGCTTTTAGAACCTTCATCGAAGATTGTAACAATGAAACATAGGCACTAGATAACTCGCCACAACAAAACTTAGGGGTTTTCAACAGAAGGTGAGTACGAGGATCACTCTGAGATTAACCAAAAGACCAACCATTGATTTAAAACCACACTCTCCCCTACTTTAGGGGCGGGACTGGGGTAAATAGAACACGAATGAGCGATGGGTGCAACATATATACCTTCAAAATCCCAACTATCATCATAACATGATTCACATAAATCATCACACAAGATAAACCAAAACTAACAATGAAAACAAAGATTTAAAGTTTCAGACTTCTTATCAAGGCAAAGCGTCAAGTTATGGTGAACTAGATGGGTAATGACTCACATCCGGTTTACCTCCCGAGACATGATTCCTAGACATAATCCGAATCAGCCCTTGCTGAAACCCAAGACCTATACCTGCAACCAATGTCGATCGTATGCTAAGCTAACATCACACACAATCATTGGTAGTAGCACGTATGAGTCTCTCTCTTTTAGCAAGAGTAAAATAACGATTAACGATTGAATTAACGGTATATAACCGAAAATTCGGAGCGATAAAAGTCAAAGGAGAAAAAATAGATCACAACCAACAAAAGATCAATACCAAAACAGATAGAGTACCACAAATCAAACATAAATACACCGCATTGAATACCATGAGTTGAATAGCACTACTTGAGTGTCACAACTAGCATGAAACGAACGGTACATTTCGAATAACATGAATCCGCTTACGTGTTAATGAACCGCGTGATTCGTGATATATGAAACCAATGTCATGTATTGAGTAACATGATTCCAAGTACCTGAATCCGATGACAGGATTCGAAATACACGAATCCGATGACATGAATCGAGAAACATGTCTTGAAGTACATGAATCTGATAACGTGGATCAAATACATGACTAAAAGTTCATGAACCCGCAATCATGAACCGAAACACATGACTCGAAATGCATGAACCGAAAAGCATGACTCAAGATACATGAACCGAAAAGCATGACTCGAAATGCATGAACCCAATAACATAAATTAAATAACACGACTTGAAATACATGAACCTGATAACATGAATCGAATAACACGACTCGAAATACATGAATCCGATAACATGGATCGAATAACACAACTCGAAATACATGAATCCGATAACATGAATCGAAATACATGGACCCGATCAACATAAATCGAAGAGTATGAGATGAGAAAATAAATCGAATAATGAGTATCACTTATAGCATCTACAAACAAAACAACACAAATAAAATCGTAGATAAAGAATCAGACGGTACAAGAAATAGCCAAAGAGAGAGGAAAGGGGGGGGGGGGGTATGAAGATAACACTAGAAGCAAATTTCTACCCCATAGCGCCCCTGGGGCGGTGTTGGGACGCTATCATGACACTATTTAAGGCATTTAGTGTTAGGGACAACAAGGTCTCTATAAAGTGCAAATCTCATACACAACACGCTATCACATACACACTTAGAAGTCACGAGACCTTGTTGTCCCTATAGCGCCCCTGGGGCGGTGTTGGGACGCTATCATGACACTATTTAAGGCATTTAGTGTTACAGACAACAAGGTCTCTATAAACTGCAAATCTCACACACAACACGCTATCACATACACACTCAGAAGTCACGAGAGAGAAGAAAAAAAAACACAGATGAATACGGAGACACGATTTATAGTGGTTCGTTCTAAACTGATCTACATCTAGGCTTGAGTTTTACATAACTACATTCTCAATACTTTCTGGTCAGCTCCTCTAAGTGAGTCAAGGTACTGGAATTTTTTTTCTTTTTTTGTTGATAACAAGTAAACATCGATGTATTTCTTTGTGGATAGAAACAAATATCTGATTAAAGCTAACATCAAAACAACAGGAGAAAAAAAAACAAATTATTTAAAAATATCAAGTAATTAAAAAGGTTACTTTGTCACATTAAAGAAGATCGTATCCCAACTTCTTATAGGTAGTCCATCTTCTTACTGATTTATAATTATAGTGGGTTTATCCACTGACCAACTGCCAAATAGAAATATATAATTGCGAACGTTAGCTTAAGGTATACATACTGACAAGATAATCAAAATGAAGAAACAAAAACGAACAGAAAATGTACTTTATTACCTTATTGTAGAAAAATGTCTTGAAGAAATGACATTTTAAAAACTTTTTAGACTCCTTATTTTCCCTCTCTTTAAGTAACTCAAGATAGACATTAATGACCTAATATAAGGTTATCAGTAGTGTAAGCTAGAATACCCCCATACATAATATGTTAATGCATTCAAATATAGCTTTTGAAATAGATAAGCACTTCATCGTTTGACCATGCCCGAGGTCTTAAACATTGCATAACTTGCCCTGTGATTGTAATATTTGAGTTCTCATGAGGTCAACATTGCATCTTCTGCTTGAACCAACATCTGACCCCCCATCTATAGTGTGCTTGTGTAATTGAGAATTGTCCTTATCAACCGCATCTTCAGTTTCTTGTGTTGTCACACCTTCATCCTCCTCTTCAATCACCTTCTCTACATATATTTCTTGATCTGCACCATGCTGTGCTGGCACACCTTCTCTCTCCACCTCACTCACTTTATCGATATTTATTTCTTCCTTCCCACTCTGTTGTGTTGGGCCTTTGCTTCTCTCATACTTTCTTAGCCTTAATTCCCACTCAAAGATTACCTCTCTAATTGCTATACTACCTAGATAAAATTCAACTGATTCTTGAATTAGCTTATCAACTTCATCTACTAGCTTTTCAAGCTCATATGTTTTCTTTTTTACTAGATAAACCCATTCCTGTGTCAGTTTGTTTTTCAAAGAAAATTACATGCGCTAATCTTATAAACCATGTCCTATTAATAAAAAGTAAAAGTATAACTTACAAGTTTATTTCTTGGATGCGCTGGCTACGTTAAAAGTTCGAACGGAGCAAATGTAGATAAACCTTCAGTGATGTCTTTAAAATACGAAGAATCATCTACATCCTTTGATTTAAATGTCATGTTTCTCGATAACTCCATTTCAGTTTCTTCACCTCCATATGAGGCATTATTTGATGCTATATCTTGTGACTCTATATGTGATGATGATAATGTATCATTCTCTTGGTCACTGTCTTCCTCTTCTTCACTTGATTCTGCTGGAAAAACTCCCAAACTTTGTTTAGATTTTTCACTCCT
>JBCNJP010000007.1:131304396-131344600 GCA_039602395.1 Deinandra increscens subsp. villosa | reverse complement strand
ATCAAATTGTTCCATTCCATGATTTCTAGAGAAGATGTATATTAATAAGTAGTGGCGGAGCCAGGAATTATTTCCTATGGTGTAGGTTCTTTGGGATGGAGTCGCCTATATGATATATCGAATGGGAGTTTAGAAAAAATAGGAATAAGTCGCTATCTAGAATCGAACTTGGGTCCTTGCCTAAAAAATATAAACTCTTAAACAAGTGGCTAACCACTCAAGCAAATGAACATTTATGTTATAATCTGATGTCCATTTCTTATATTTATGTGAGCTTAAAGAAAATTAAATAAGTTGCTCTCTAAGCCTCGAACTCGGGACGTTCAAAAAGACAGCTGCGTGAAATTTTACCAAAATCTAAAAAACCACTCGGCCAGTTGAGAATTTGTAATATATTTTGGTGTCAAATTCTTTAAATCATTGGTGTCAATGTAAAATCCGCTTAAATACATTCCACTACGGTTTTAAAACTCAATGGTGTCGCTTGACCCCGACCCTATACACATAGCTCCGCCCCTGTTAATAAGCTTCCTGATGTAACTTGAATGAAAGTCCACGCCAAGATCATTAATAACATCCATGAGGTTAATGTTCATGTCGACCAATGTCTGCCTCCGTTTTTCCAATGGCTTTCCAGACCATAGCTCTGGCTAAGATCCTCCGAATGCATTCTAACTTCTCTATAACGTTGTTTGGGGCTCTAACACATGGAGAAGTAAGTAGTAACGGATTTAATGAGTGTTAGTCGTCCTCCCATGGAAAGGGTCTTGCTTTTCCATATAGACAACTTTCTTTCAAAAGCTTCAATTACTGGTTTCCACCAGTTGATCCAAAGCGCCTAAACCAAGTATGTTGTATTTACTTAGATTCACCCTAAGACCTGAAACAAGATAGAAGATGTTATTAATCATTTAAAGAAATTAACTATTAGTTTTTTTTCTCATTGATTATTTGAGCTCATGAGTGTGAGCATAATCACGACCGCACGGCTCACATCGCTCATACGGGTAACATGATGTTTGTGTGAGCCTATATGTCACATGCTCTCTTCCATACTCGCATGCCATACAGAGTTATGGATCACGCTCTCATATCGTTTAATTCGCGTTAAACATCACCCCACCAATGCTAGCACGTCATTTCTCATTGTCTGCGTGGTTTGCACCACATTACCCGTGTAATGGTTGTTTTTTTTTTAAACTTTAATCCCTATAACGGATATATGACAGTTTTTTAAAAGAAAAAAATTCTTAAAACCTATAAATACATCTTTATTTCAACCATTTCATACTAAAATTTTACAACTCTTACTATTCTTTTTCTATATCTTCTCTACTCAAACTCAAAAAAAAAAAAAAACTTGAAAAATGTATTCAAGATGATGGTTCGCTCTAGAGGAAGACGATTTAGCCATAGTTCGGTTCGGAGTTTCGGATGAGCCTATAACCGCCCACGGAAAAAGGTTTTGGGAGCGGGTTACCGTCTGGTTTAATGCATGACATCAGTGAGTGAATAGTCGAATACCGTACGCATCACCAACTCTTCTCTAACTGGCATGCCATGAGAATGAAAATGAGAAAGTTTCACGGTGCTGCAAAAAAGTTCGACAACAACCATGAAAAGGTTGAATGATAACGGCGTTTTAAAAATGACTCAAGCTAGTTATCATTCCACCGAGGGTACAGATTTTGAACATCTCGCGGCTTGGCTCACGGTTAAAGATCATCCCAAGTGGTCGATGGTGTAATATGTTATTTTTATTTATGTAATGTTCTTTTATTTTGAATTAAATATTGCCAAAAATAATAAAATGATAGGATTTATTCACACCCCACCCCACCCATAAAGCCTTGGGACTGTGTGTTAGGCGTTTTGGATAGTTTCATGGAGGGAATACGCTTCATTACAGACACCCTAACTGAGTTACAGCGGTTGAGCGGAGGAGTGGATGTTAATATGGATTCTAATATGGCACCAGGTATAGGAGCGGTCAATAACAAATAACAAAATATCCTTCTCACATTTATAGTATTTTTTTTTTAAATTTAACATGCAATTTCATGTAAAGTCACATTTTCTTCTACATTTTTTTAAAACTTTTTCTGCATGTTTGTTTAGGTTTACTCAAGTGTGAAGGTCAATATAAGAACTTTATTTATTAGAGTATTTAAAAAAAAATTATGATAAGCATGACTGGTTACTTATCTTCTGTATGAAAAGAGTTAGGTTGAATTTGTAAACCTAGTCCTACTTATAAAGTTATAGTGGACCTATTCTGGTCAATTTATTAAAGTGTCACATTACTCTCACTCATTTAAGTCATTTTAATTCCAAGGTTGCTTAGGTTTAGACAACATTGTAAGCTCACTTATTTAATCTCTTATATCTTTAAAGTCTTAACAATTACTCCACAACATTTTAAAAACTTTTTTTACGGTTATTAGCTTCAAATAATCCTAACTATTACTTTTTGGTCGGGAACACTCCCAACTAAGGAAATAGCCAACACCACTCCCAACTATCGACCTATTTTCTTTCACCACTCTCTCCGTTAAATTTTTTTAACGCTGTTAGTTAGGCGCCTATATGACAATCCTATGTGGCTAAAAATACTTGTTAGACATCATACGTGGCATAAAAGGTTTATAAAAAAAACCTAATAAACCTAATCCTTTATACTCACGTTCAAATTAGAAGAAATCAAATTAGAAGAAATCAAATTAGAAGAAAAAAAAAATAGAAAAGAGAGAGAGCACAACTGTCTCGCCCCTCGTTTCCTTTTCTCCTTCACCGGCGACATCAACCCAACCCTTCGTTCTCCGGCGACTGCAGCGGCAGCTGCGACGACATCCCCAACCTCGCTTCCTCCCTCTTTACCTAATTTCTTTACACACAATCAAGTATAGAGAGAGACCGAGAAGAGATGAGAGTGCAGGGAAGGGGTCCATGCTCCGGCGACTGTCCGCTAACCTTCGCGACTGGATTTCTCGTGTCCACGAGCTTTGACCGATTAGCCATGTATAAATTGTTTACATGGTTGAGGACTATTGGTGTTTCTCCCCCATTTTTTTTGTTCTTCTTCGCAGAATAACACCTTCGATGGAAACTTATGAACTACTTTTTTCCCCTTAATTCCTCCAATTCAAAGAGTCTAATAGTTCATCATCACTTGAATTGAAATACTTCTGCACTTACGCGTCAATTTCGTCTCGAGAAACCCTAGCAATGTTCCGAATCCGAGGCGAGTTCAACAGATGACCACGGCGGAGACTCTAATAGGTTCTCATCGAATAATTCTTCCTTATCCTGGTGTAATGATGTAGGTTCGATGGGTTCGTGGTAGCCTTTGGATAAAGAAGGGCCATATGGTAGGGTTTCGTCAAGGTTAACAAAAAAGGAAGCGGATGCAGCAGCGACAACGATGCAACGGACGAAGACGATGGATTTAAGCATCGTAGAATCGAGAATGGAGAAAGGGGTGTTCGTTCTTGCAGTCGTTGGGTTTCAAGTAGGGGTGTCGAAAATCAGTGGCGGATCCAGGAAAAAATATCAGGGGTAGCGGGGACTAACGGGGTCCGGGGGCAGCGCCCCCGGAAAAAAATTTTAGGTAGTTAACGGGCTTTTAATCATATTTTTAAGGGGCTTTTGATCATATTTTTAAGTAAAAGCCATAAAATTTCTTCCAGGTGTCGCGAAAAATTCGTTTCAGGGGTCGCAAAATACCAAAAACGTAAAACCCCAAAAAAAATTCCTTCTTCGCGTTAACGGTTCAGGGGTCGCGGGGGCTACCCCTACCCATAGGGTAGGTCCGCCCCTGTCAAAAATACCCGAACCCGATTAACCCGACCCAACCCGAACCCGAATAAGACAATTAGGGTCGGGTCTAATAGGGTCTAAAAGTATCAATCGGGTTAATCGGGTTAACCCGACAAACCCGAAGTGTAATTAGGGTCGGGTTGCGGGTTGATTTTTTAAAAAATATCGGGTCTCGGGTTAACCCGAATAACCCGAATAACCCGAATAATAAATATCCCAAAATGTACAGTTATATATTTTAAGTTGCTGCATTAGTCGTTTTGTTTAAAGAAAATTTTCAATTATTATTTTTAAATACTGTATCATGACTCATGAGTACGAAATTAAATTGTTTTGGAATGAAATTGTTTTGTTGAAGTTGTTAATCATTTAACAGCAATACAACATCTATAATTTTAATTACATCTTTTAGGTTTTAATAAAAAAATTGAAATTAGCCTTGAGCAAACAATTAATTAGGATATCCAATTAAATATTTGGAAGTGTTGTAGACTCAATATTTGACGTGGTTTAGATTCTTTGATGTTAAATGGTTTGCTTGTTTTAGAACTTTAAATATAAAATTGACATAAAATATAGTTTTATTAAAACCCAATTAACCCGACTAGCCCGACCCTAATAACCCGAAACCCGACTAACCCGAACCCTATTAACCCGAACCTTAATAGGGTCGGGTTGCGGGTGAATTTTTTTTTGTAAAAAAACCCGACTAACCCGACCCTATTACCCGAAACCCGATCGGGTTGACCCGATTAACAGCCCTAGTTTCAAGCAAAAGAGGGTTTTTGATCCAAATTAGGGCTTGATATTTTATAATAACATGTGTTTGTAGATGTGGCATTTTCAATTCATTTTTTATTTAGAAAATATGCCACGTAGGATAGCCAAGTAAGCAAGGGTTAACGGTGTTAAACAAAATTAACGGAGGGCGTGGTGATGGAAAATATAATGATAGTTGGAAGTGTCAGTGGGCATTTCTTAAGTTGAGAGTGGTGACGGCCAACAAGTCATAGTTCGGATTATTACAAGCCAATAACCCTTTTTTTTAATGATTTAATCTTGCAACTTTTAAAGTATAACATTTACGTACAATCCGAACATACCATTGAGTCGTACTTATTCATTGAGTCATTATTTTTATCTATGTTTCGGTCAAATTTCAGTAAAAAACTAAGTCAGTGTAAGTTTCGATAAAAACCGAGCCAACATAAATATATTGTTTTTGTACTCTCCGAAAGTATATTTTCAAGTGTTTATTTTATCTACATTCCAATATGAATTTAATTGAAAACCGAACCAATATACGTTTAAATAAAATTGAGACGACATACGTTTCGATGTAAATTTTATTCCTAACTGATATGTTCTTCTTTTTCTAAAACATGTTTTAGTGTTTCTTAACATTTATATTTACAACGACGTATTTCTTCTCAATTTTAAATGTACTATTTTAGCGTGCTTTATATCAACATTTCAATGTTTAAAATCGAATGGTCGCAACTTGATATGCTTATCTTTACGCGCCTGACCTCAACAACTTCATACCATGTATATTTTATATCAATGTATACTCATAATCAACTCACCAATGATCCGTAGCTTAATTGGCTAAAGTGAGGTATTCAAAGACATTAAAAGTGAAAGGTCTTGGGTTAAGTCTCATCAATAACAAAAAAGATTAATAATGGTCCAGATTGGGCCAGGGCTTTTCTCACATATGACGAGTTTTATTCTGAATAAAAAAATGACAACAATCAAATGGATAGATAACGTCCCCGCCAGTAAACTAAATTTATCGTTTAGAAAATAAGAATGAACTCGAAATGTGCACAAATCTACCTAGTATATTAAAATATTAATTAATTAATTAAAACTGCAAGTTAGGCGTATTTTAACTTTAATTTCACTCCTTCAACTCACAACATTTCACCGGCCAAACACACAAACAAAGGGGGGAGAGAGAGAGAGAGAGAGAAAGAGAC
Organism: Deinandra increscens subsp. villosa; assembly: GCA_039602395.1. Lineage (NCBI taxonomy): Eukaryota > Viridiplantae > Streptophyta > Magnoliopsida > Asterales > Asteraceae > Deinandra > Deinandra increscens. Next base: position 131,338,802 of record JBCNJP010000007.1, on the reverse strand, counting down.
CAACGGATGTGGCTGCCTGCGTATTATATGATTAACAATGAAGAAAAGCCATTAAAGCTGTACCATCATAATCGCACATGGAAATCTCAATCCTCAATCACATCAATCTCAATCCATTCTAGGGTTTCATCTTCTTCTAGATCTGCTTTCTCGATTCCTGCTTCCAACCGGTACGCCTTTTGTTACATGATTAATAGATTATCTATGGTTAACGATTCATTTCTGTCTGTCTGCTGCATTATCTGCCTTCATGTTTTTCATTTTTTGTGTCTGTTGAAATTGTTAGGGATTCTGAGTAGAGCGATTGATCTGCATTTTCGAGAACCGGCCGAATTTTCGAGATTAAATTGATCTGAATCGTAATTGTAATCGAAAACGTTTCAAGTATTGCTTCAATTTGAAGTTTTCGCGTAATTGTAGGTATGTGCCTTTTGTCGTGATTCGTTTGCTTGTTTTGGGGATTTTGGAATTGAGGATAGGGAAATAGTATCATTTTTTGTTTTATTTAGGGATTGGAATACGAAAGCGTAAATTGAAGAAGTATTTTGGTGATATGGGATGATATATTTCTATCTGTAAATTGTAATGTTTCCAACTACCTTTTGTTTATTTTTTCCTTTTGTGGTTAAAGTATTATTGCAGAATAAATCTCAAAGAAAAGTTGGCTCCCCAACGCCGATCACAGCGCCACATGGGCGGCCAGATGCAACAGAGAAATGCTTCTGCATCTTCTCTGTATGATCAACCTGCTGATGGTGGGTCCAATCACAATGCAGGTCCTGCTAATGATGCCGGAGATGCCGTGATGGCAAGATGGCTCCAATCTGCAGGTCTACAGCATCTGGCCTCACCCTTGGCGTCTAATGCTACTGATCAACGCCATCTACCAAATCTTCTCATGCAGGTATTTCTGAATTTCTCTTATATTTTCTACTGAAAACAATGTCCTTCTACGAAAGTGCATGTGGTATATATAAGAATTGTATTTAAAATCTGTTTAGCGTGGTAATGTCTTATGTTTAATGTGCTATCTTTTACTTCTGTTTGCAGGGCTATGGAGCACAATCTCCTGAAGAGAAGCAAAGGCTTTTTAAACTAATGAGGAACCTTAACTTTAATGGTGAATCTGGTTCTGAACCTTTCTCCCCAACAGCCAAAGGTTTGGGGGGAATTGGTGCGTCAGATGGATTTTATTCATCTGAGTTCAGAGGTGATTTTGGAGCAGGGCTATTGGATTTACATGCTATGGATGACACAGAGCTTCTTACAGAGGTATAAAGCTCATTGGTTAGAATTTTTTATAGTTCTTATACTGTTACACAAGTTGCCTGCTGTTTGTACCTCTCGTATGAAACTAATAATGGGCACAACAGGGGACCGATTCTCTAGTTTTTCTTAATGTATTTATTTCACAATTTTTGGTTATCATAAATAACCTGGACCATCTCATTTTAGTTGTTCATACTTCATAAATAAGTTCGTTATGAAGTCAATGTGAATACATCCCTCCTGCCTTAGTTCCTTTTGCATTTAGTGACTTGGGTATTAAACTATTAACTATTAAATTTGAATTTTATTTTCTTTTGCCAGAATGTTATTTCAGAACCATTTGAGCAATCACCTTTTGTTCCTGCTGTTCCTAGAGCAGTGGACAACGACTATGATGCCCTGCCTAGTCGGCAGCAAAGAGGACAAGCAGATATAGATGCTTCTTATGGATTGCCTACACTTGAAAAAGAAAACAATTCAAGGGAAAATAATGTGGCTAAGATTAAAGTTGTGGTATGTAGCTCCTCTCTCTTATGATCATTGGTTGCATTTTAACACATGTGCAGTAATTAATATATAGTTAATTTAGATGCATCATGTATCATGTAATACTTCTGTCTAGGTTTTTATGCTGTGCACAGCATTTTTCTTATGTTTATAACTTGGAATGACAAAAGTTGGAAGGGACCAACCGTTATAGGAATAAACTACTCGTGTCATTTGAATGATTACAACTTTCTGTTCTGGGATAATTTAATTTGAATGAAAAACCAAAATTGTCTATTTGGTTAAAATGATTTGTGGGAGTTGAACATGCTTATCAAGTTGATGTTCATATCAGGTGCGCAAAAGACCACTGAATAAGAAGGAACTTGCTCGCAAGGAGGATGATGTTGTGAGTGTATGTGAAAATGGTCTAACCGTCCATGAACCCAAGCTAAAGGTTTGGAATATTTTAAGTAGAAGTTGTAGTAATTTTTGTATTCCACAGAGAGAAAAATAATTTTTGATTTTTTGAAGGTCGACCTGACTGCTTACGTGGAGAAACATGAATTCTGTTTTGATGCTGTTCTTGACGAGCAAGTAACAAATGATGAGGTAATATCTCTACATCTTATCCAAAAGTTGTATCATCTTTTCTTTCAAGTAATTACAACCTTTATGCAATGCAACTGATTGTGCTGAAATGTTCAAATTTATTTTGCTACTAAAGGTGTAATTTAATGGTTCGCCAGGTATATCGAGAAACTGTACAACCAATCATTCCCATAATATTTCAAAGGACCAAAGCAACTTGTTTTGCTTATGGCCAGACAGGTATCTTAAGAGGCTCTTATCCATTATTTTATTTTATTATTATTGATTTCTGTTTGCTTTTCTGGTATCAAATTAAGTTGAATTTAAGAGTATATTCCATTTTATAATTGCAGGAAGTGGTAAGACATATACAATGCAGCCATTACCTCTTAGAGCTGCAGACGATCTTGTTAGATTATTACATCAACCAACTTACCGTGATCAAAAGTTTAAACTATGGCTTAGTTACTTTGAGATCTATGGTGGAAAACTTTATGATCTTCTGAGTGATAGAAAGTCAGTACTCTACTTGATAACTGTTTTACACACTTATTTCTTTTATCATAGAGTTTTGAGGTATTGGGTTAGTTAATGATTAATTGATTGATCGATTTTGATAATTTTTTTTCCTTTCTTATGTAGGAAACTTTGCATGAGAGAAGATGGAAGACAACAAGTTTGCATTGTTGGATTGCAAGAATTTGAAGTTTTGGATGTACAGATTGTTAAAGAATACATAGAAAGAGGGAGCAATGCTAGAAGTACCGGCTCTACTGGGGCTAATGAGGAATCTTCAAGATCGCATGCAATATTACAATTAGTTGTGAAAAAACACAAGGAGGTAAAGGATACCAGAAGGAATAATGATGCCAATGAAGCCAGGGGTGGGAAAGTTGTTGGGAAAATCTCGTTCATTGATCTTGCTGGGAGTGAAAGAGGTGCTGATACAACTGATAATGACCGACAAACAAGGTAATCTACTCACAAAAGTTCCTTTTTCCCTTTTGAACCGTTATTAAACAATTCAACCCAATGGTTAGAGAAGTAACAGTCTTTTCTGTTCTACTAGATCATATACTTTACCATGCCTATTGTTTGGTTTTAACTGTAGATTTCATTTGCCTTTAGTTCATATATATTATGTTCAATATGTATAATACTATAATATGTGACCGTTACAGGATTGAAGGTGCTGAAATCAATAAGAGTCTTTTGGCTCTTAAAGAATGCATTCGTGCACTTGATAATGACCAACTTCATATCCCTTTTCGTGGGAGTAAACTAACTGAAGTTCTTCGTGATTCGTTTGTCGGGAATTCAAGGACTGTCATGATATCTTGCATTTCACCAAATGCTGGTTCTTGTGAACACACTCTCAATACCTTAAGATATGCTGATAGGTATGTTCTTTTTTCTGTTATCATGTTTTCTTATTATTGCATATTCTTATGGGGGTAACTTTAATATATTGAAACAGAGTTAAAAGTCTTTCAAAAAGTGGAAATTCCAAAAAAGATCAAGCTGGAAGTTCACAATCGACTAATAAAGAATCTTCATCAGCAAATATGCTAGTTTCTTCTGATGTAGATGACATTTACGAGCGACATCAGGAGGCAAAAGTCATGGATACAGGTAAAAGGGTTCCACATAGATCTTACAATGCCACATCAGATTTTGAGAAACAACCTCCTCCAAGTTCTTCAAATTATTCCTTCAATAATAGGGATGACAGTGGCTTAGATAAGGAGAAAGTTGATGTAAAAAATACTTATAGTGGCTCGAATAATCAGAAAGTATACTCTATGCCAAGTTCTGTTGATACAGAAGAAACAGTGCAGAAGGTATCACCTCCACGAAGAAAGAGTTACAGAGAAGAAAAATCAGAAAAGGATATCAATTGGCATAAGAAGGATAATGGTAATGAGAAGTCCGAGAAATTTGGATGGTTAAAAAGAGATGGTAATAATACTGATATTCCAACTGTTGGTAATAAGCAACAAGGATCAAGTATTCAGAATGCTAGTTATATGCCATCAAAACAGTTGGAACCTGAGCAGCTTCATGATGAGAATGTTAATGAAATACTTGAGGTGCCTATTCAATCTTTGATGATTTTGACGGTGACTGTATGTTTTTTAATTACAACATTTAATGGCATTATGGTTTTGTAGGAAGAAGAAGCTCTAATTGCCGCCCACAGGAAAGAAATCGAAGATACAATGGAGATAGTACGTGAAGTAAGTAATTGTTTTTTTTTTGTTCATATATTACATCTGAATTTGTCTTTGTGTTACCTTCACTGGGTAAGAAGGGGTGTACTTAGGTGTGGTTTTTTGTGACCTAGGAAATGAAATTGCTGGCAGAAGTTGACAAACCAGGAAGCCTTATTGACAATTATGTGACCCAATTGAGCTTTGTGTTGTCACGCAAAGCAGCAAGTCTAGTGAGCCTTCAAGCCCGCCTTGCTAGATTCCAGCACCGACTGAAAGCGCAGGAGATACTCAGCCGAAAAATAGTTCCTCGTTGATACTAATGGATGGGTCGGGCCAAAACTGGTAATTCTATGTTATAATCGACTCAACACTTTTCTGATTTAATTTTTCTTTTTAAATTTATAATTAATTTTTTTGAATAAAACGGTTTACAAGGATTTATGCATGACATTACTTTTATAGGACTTTCGTTCTGTTTGACTTGTTAGAGATAAAATAAAACATAGCCTATAAAATTACACTTTACGATTTGATTGTTTTTGTTTTGTTGTGGTTGCAGAAAAGAGTGCATAGCGGGTGATGCGTGTGGATATTTGATGGGGTTAAGTTTGAGAGAGGTGTATTGCTTTGAATGATGTTGTGAGGAGTTTGGATTGCAAAAAGATTTGTACAAGAGAAGAGAGAAGTGGAAAAGAAATAGAAACATACAAACTAGTGTTGGTGGTAATATTGAATTACAGCTTCCAACATAAACTGAAACTAATTCTACTCCCACTACAAGACTTTTGTTTTTTGTTTTGTTATGTGTATAAATGAAAAATGCATGAGAATGGATGTATAATTCAGTCAGCTTTTTATTTTTAGCAAATGATAAAAGCTGTTTTATAATGCAATGCAAACATGAAGCCAAAGACTCGATGATAATAGTACCAAAAATAGAAGTGACAACAGAATTTCACCGAGGTTAGAAATACATTCTGGCTTACTGACTCGATTACATTAAAGCCGATTTTCACCCGACTGCTTGGGTTAGGTTGGGAACGGTCACAAAAATTTGACATGGATTTTCGACCAACAACTGGAGACACACACAATTCTCGGTCCGACTCCCAGTCTACCATAAAAGCACCGTTGGTGTTTATATATAGCGTGTACGTGTACCGCAGCTAACCCACCACACCTTTGATACTCTAAGAGATCATTGGTTGCCTATGGAGAACGGACTGTTTTTACACATCAAACAACAAACCATTTGAGCTTTTAGAACCTTCATCGAAGATTGTAACAATGAAACATAGGCACTAGATAACTCGCCACAACAAAACTTAGGGGTTTTCAACAGAAGGTGAGTACGAGGATCACTCTGAGATTAACCAAAAGACCAACCATAGATTTAAAACCACACTCTCCCCTACTTTAGGGGCGGGACTGGGGTAAATAGAACACGAATGAGCGATGGGTGCAACATATATACCTTCAAAATCCCAACTATCATCATAACATGATTCACATAAATCATCACACAAGATAAACCAAAACTAACAATGAAAACAAAGATTTAAAGTTTCAGACTTCTTATCAAGGCAAAGCGTCAAGTTATGGTGAACTAGATGGGTAACGACTCACATCCGGTTTACCTCCCGAGACATGATACCTAGACAGAATCCGAATCAGCCCTTGCTGAAACCCAAGACCTATACCTGCAACCAATGTCGATCGTATGCTAAGCTAACATCACACACAATCACTGGTAGTAGCACGTATGAGTCTCTCTCTTTTAGCAAGAGTAAAATAACGATTAACGATTGAATTAACGGTATATAACCGAAAATTCGGAGCGATAAAAGTCAAAGGAGAAAAAATAGATCACAACCAACAAAAGATCAATACCAAAACAGATAGAGTACCACAAATCAAACATAAATACACCGCATTGAATACCATGAGTTGAATAGCACTACTTGAGTGTCACAACTAGCATGAAACGAACGGTACATTTCGAATAACATGAATCCGCTTACGTGTTAATGAACCGCGTGATTCGTGATATATGAAACCAATGTCATGTATTGAGTAACATGATTCCAAGTACCTGAATCCGATGACATGATTCGAAATACACGAATCCGATGACATGAATCGAGCAACATGTCTTGAAGTACATGAATCTGATAACGTGGATCAAATACATGACTAAAAGTTCATGAACCCGCAATCATGAACCGAAAAACATGACTCGAAATGCATGAACCGAAAAGCATGACTCAAGATACATAAACCGAAAAGCATGACTCGAAATGCATGAACCCAATAACATAAATCAAATAACACGACTTGAAATACATGAACCTGATAACATGAATCGAATAACACGACTCGAAATACATGAATCCGATAACATGGATCGAATAACACAACTCGAAATACATGAATCCGATAACATGAATCGAAATACATGGACCCGATCAACATAAATCGAAGAGTATGAGATGAGAAAATAAATCGAATAATGAGTATCACTTATAGCATCTACAAACAAAACAACACAAATAAAATCGTAGATAAAGAATCAGACGGTACAAGAAATAGCCAAAGAGAGAGGAAGGGGGGGGGGGGTAGGGGGGGTTGGGGGCATGAAGATAACACTAGAAGCAAAATTCTACCCCATAGCGCCCCTGGGGCGGTGTTGGGACGCTATCATGACACCATTTAAGGCATTTAGTGTTAGGGACAACAAGGTCTCTATAAACTGCAAATCTCACACACAACACGCTATCACATACACACTCAGAAGTCACGAAAGAAAAAAAACACAGATGAATACGGAGACACGATTTATAGTGGTTCGTTCTAAACTGATCTACATCTAGGCTTGAGTTTTACATAACTACATTCTCAATACTTTCTGGTCAGCTCCTCTAAGTGAGTCAAGGTACTGGAATTTTTTTTCTTTTTTTGTTGATAACAACTAAACATCAATGTATTTCTTTGTGGATAGAAACAAATATCTGATTAAAGCTAACATCAAAACAACAGGAGAAAAAAAAACAAATCAATTAAAAATAGCAAGTAATTAAAAAGGTTACTTTGTCACATTCAAGAAGATCGTATCCCAACTTCTTCTAGGTAGTCCATCTTCTTACTGATTTATAATTATAGTGGGTTTATCCACTGATCAACTGCCAAATAGAAATATATAATTGCGAACGTTAGCTTAAGGTATACATACTGACAAGATAATCAAAATGAAGAAACAAAAACGAACAGAAAATGTACTTTATTACCTTATTGTAGAAAAATGTCTTGAAGAAATGACATTTTAAAAACTTTTTAGGCTCCCTATTTTCCCTCTCTTTAAGTAACTCAAGATAGACATTAATGACCTAATATAAGGTTATCAGTAGTGTAAGCTAGAATACCCCCATACATAATATGTTAATGCATTCAAATATAGCTTTTGAAATAGATAATCACTTCATCGTTTGACCATGCCCGAGGTCTTAAACATTGCATAACTTGCCCTGTGATTGTAATATTTGAGTTCTCATGAGGTCAACATTGCATCTTCTGCTTGAACCAACATCTGACCCCCCATCTATAGTGTGCTTGTGTAATTGAGAATTGTCCTTATCAACCGCATCTTCAGTTTCTTGTGTTGTCACACCTTCATCCTCCTCTTCAATCACCTTCTCTACATATATTTCTTGATCTGCACCATGCTGTGCTGGCACACCTTCTCTCTCCACCTCACTCACTTTATCGATATTTATTTCTTCCTCCCCACTCTGTTGTGTTGGGCCTTTGCTTCTCTCATACTTTCTTAGCCTTAATTCCCACTCAAAGATTACCTCTCTAATTGCTATACTACCTAGATAAAATTCAACTGATTCTTGAATTAGCTTATCAACTTCATCTACTAGCTTTTCAAGCTCATATGTTTTCTTTTTTACTAGATAAACCCATTCCTGTGTCAGTTTGTTTTTCAAAGAAAATTACACGCGCTAATCTTATAAACCATGTCCTATTAATAAAAAGTAAAAGTATAACTTACAAGTTTATTTCTTGGATGCGCTGGCTACGTTAAAAGTTCGAACGGAGCAAATGTAGATAAACCTTCGGTGATGTCTTTAAAATACGAAGAATCATCTACATCCTTTGATTTAAATGTCATGTTTCTCGATAACTCCATTTCAGTTTCTTCACCTCCATATGAGGCATTATTTGATGTTATATCTTGTGACTCTATATGTGATGATGATAATGTATCATTCTCTTGGTCACTGTCTTCCTCTTCTTCACTTGATTCTGCTGGAAAAACTCCCAAACTTTGTTTAGATTTTTCACTCCTGCTGGTTGATGATACTTCATAAACTTCCTACTTCTGTTTCTTTATTGACGATCTTGTCATTATTTTCACACTATCATCATCACTAAATTCTTCTCTTTTTGCTTTCTTCACATTCCGTTGTTGTTGTTCTTCCTGCTTGACTGTTTTCTTTGTTGGTACCTTTTTTCTCTTGTTATCTTTTGCCCCTTCCACTTTCTCAATCCTAGCTATCAAATCCTTCTCCAATTCGTCAAGTGTTTCAGTAGTGTACTTTTCTATTGCTAGTTTCTTCTCACCCTTTATATATGTCTTCTTTCGCATATGATAAACATTCTTGCATTTGTGCTTACATCAAGAAAGGTGATTGGACCATTATAGTACTCCCTTCCATTCCACCCTTCCTTGGTCTTACTGAGGCAAGTTACAACATAACTGCACCAATTGTAATCCATACAAACAGCACCCTTTGTCATTGTTGTTAGAATCCGCATGTTAACTTTAGATTGTTTTGTTAACTCTGCAATCGTTGACATTATAACTACCAACACATTCAATTTAAACATTCTTCAAGCGGTAGTTGTCTCCTTGATTCTAGTGAATACATCTTTAATTGTCTTCAGACCTGATTTCGCACCCCATTGACACCTCCACTCTATAATAACAGGGTCCATATATACACCCTTATCAATTTCAACAACCTCGAGTTTTCCCATTGGTATTCCAAGGATGTCATGAACAACTTGTGCTGTCAGTTTTATTCTATTAGTACCCAAATTTAACATCTTGGAATTATGGTCATAAATGGACAACAACCAATATCCCAATTTAGTTGGCACAAAGCTGATGGAGAGCGATCCCATCGGTCCAAACCTAATTGATTTTATTGCGTCCAATCTCTTTACTCAGTCCATCCAGAAAGACTACATATGTTTTCAGCTTTGTTCCTCATACTCACTCTTTCACCATTAAATGGAACATATTCTTGAGGGTTAAATGTATTTTCTTTGTTGGTTTTAGTATTTCAAAATCATCATCAGTCTCAAACTCATCACTTGATTTTCAGTCTATGTTGATGTTTTTGCCTATATAAACAACAAATGATTTTGGTATAGCAGCATAGATAAACCTAAGTAGCCTTACAATTTTCAATAACATTAATAACAAAACATTGGGCAACCACCAACACAAATTTTATATTCACAACAAACGCAAATATCACTAGCTAGATTCAACAACATATTATATCGTAGTTCATTGAATATATAGCATCATAGCAAGGCATCCATCAAAATTTTGTTAATATAACCACCAACAGTTAAATATTTAGTTCTTAACAACGTATAAATGTAAGCACCATCACACTAAATAATTACCAATGACAACATACATAGAATTTTTTTTATTACAAACACCAGCACATGAAATCAGATACATCTCATTATAATGCTTAATAAATAAAACACTTTTAAACCAACAATTATTTTCTTAATTTACAATAGACTTTTGTACCTTTCTCTTCATCATCAGCATGTCGTTCACCCTTTCTCATCTTAATTTTTGAATGCTTTCTCGCTCTTAGTTTTTTTCCTAGTAAAAAGAGTGTTTCACGATTTACTTGTTCGTGGTGGTCTGAATCAAACTTATAAAAAAAGTAACTATAAATTTTTATAAACTTACGAATAAATGTCATAATCGGTTTAATTTTTTGCATCTTGCTAGCAGTTTGGTGTTCTTCATTTTTCATTGTTGCTTCTCGCGCTATACTGTGAGCGAAATTTTAGGGTTTTGCTTTGTGGAATGTTCATGAATTCAAATGATCCTGAATTAAGGACAATTTTTAGACAAAAATACTCCTCCAGCGTGTCATCTATTTAATTAAGATGTTATTTTTTCATCGATCCACAAAGTAGCTGTAGGATGTTAGATCTGACGGCCAATTTTAGTCCACACGGAACACAGGCAAAATGTCCACCCAACTTAACCTGCCTAATAAAAAAAGCCAGGGGGCATGAAGATAACGCTAGAAGCAAAATTATGTCCCATAGCGCCCCTGGGCATGCATGCATGGTATTGGGGCGCTATGAGGGCGTCATTTTAAGCATTTAGTGTTAGGGACAACTAGGTCTCTATGGATTGCAAATCGCATACACAACAAGCTATCATGCTAGAAGTAAAATTCTACCCTCATTGCGCCTCTAGGGCGGTGCTGGGCGCTATGAGGTTGCCATTTTAGGCATTTAGTGTTGGGGAAAACCGGGTCTCTATGGACTGTAAATCTAACGCTATCACGTACACACTCAGAAGTTACAAGAGAAAAAAAAACACAGATGAATACGAAGAAACAATTTATAATGGTACGGTCTAAACTGACTTACGTTCACTCTACAGCTAGTAATGTATTTTTCTTTTATTTTCTTTATGCTTAAAGGCTTAGGGCTACAATGCATACACATATATATAGACAAGGAGCTAGGGTTACAATGGGTTAGGCCCAAACCCATTAACAAGCCCAATTTAACAATAAGCCACCATACTCAACATTTAAAGCCCACCACTCTGGCTGTAGAATTAAGATCAATGTACCCCTCTCCCATCATCACACCAATTCCAACTGTTATACCTTACAACTCACGTTAATATGTTGCTAGTGTTCTAACCTTAATAACTTGGTGTTTTATGGTGTTATACAACAATAATAGTAATCAATGATCCACATTATCTTCATTTAACTTCGATTACTAACTTGTAATTATTATATCAATTAAATATATTGATACTTTTATTAATTTAAAAAATTCTCACACAGTTATAGATGAATCCATATTTCATGATTATAAACATTCATCCTGAAGCCTAGATATAAAGCCACAGAGCTTAGTCAAATCTGCTTTATGTTTTTGATTTTGCGAAAATCAATTTGTAATATAAATTAATAAAAGTACTCTCATTAAAAAAAAAAGTAAAAAGAAAAGATTGGCTTCCTACTCTGAACTCGCCTCTAATTTCTGGCATGTTGCAAATCACTAATTTTGTATGGACCACTTCGCCCCTTGAGCCAACGTTGGGGTTTCCGTTTATGGGGATTTCCGAGTTGGACTTGAAGCATCAAATAACCTGGGAATGTTAAAATATCGTCGTAGGGAGACTTCAAAAAACGTTGTTAAAAAAAAGTACTAGACTATCACTGTGTTGACGTAACTCATGCCATACTCCCAGGTAAAGCTCGATAAAAGGGCGCTACATGTTTCGGGCTTGTTTATAGAAACTAACCAGATAATTGCTGGTTAAAGGCCATGCTTAGAACACACCATGACTTTCAGTTGGCTCTCAATTTCAGTATTTCCTTTGCCGTCCTCGATCTAAAATATGGCATATGCTCCTACCAAAAAAAATGTCAAAAAAATACAAGACAAATGTTACAAAATTTATGTTTTCAACCCAGAGGTGCAACTCTGACCCATCTACTTCCCGATGTTTATTGAAAGTATAATCTTGATTTGTATTCACATGTCAAAAGGGGGTGATTTAACTACCTATTTAGTTGGATTACTTTATTTAATGTTTTCTTTAAGTCCTTAATTAGGGTATGTTTGGGAGTGCTTATTTTAGTTCAAAAGTACTTCTGAGTAAAAGTGTTTATTAGCTTATTACCTTTTGAAAATGAGTTTTTAAAAAAGTGTTTGGATTAGCTTTTGTGGTATGAAAAGTAACTTATATGTGTAAAATGATAAAAAACGACATTCTTTATATATAAATTAGGTAGGCTATGGGTTATTCTGGGGTAGTATAGTAATTTTGTTGTCTAAAAGTCAAGTGGAGTTTTAAAAGCCAAGTTTTTTGTGCTTTTAAAAATCTCCTTTTTATTCCTTCAAAAGTTATTTTTCACCAAAAGTCATTTTGAAAAGTGCTTTTGGTCTATCCAAACAATATTTTTAACTTATTGGCTTTTTGAAAAGCCAATAAGCCAATAAGTTGTTTTCTAATGATTATCCAAACATGACCTTAGTTTGATATGGTTTCCTTATTTCAAGTTTTTAGGAGTGTTGGAGATTAAGTTTTATTATAGGAACATAAATAAAGGGGTAGGGATTCTTTGAAAGTTATAGTTTTATTTAAGGAAAAATGGATTTTAATAATACAAGTTTTACCTTTATTTAATAAAAAGAAAAGAAAAGAGTCATGAGTTGTAAAACTCATATTATTATCCGCCAACTTGGTAAAACTTGTATTATTAAAATCCATTTTTCCTTTATTTAATAAAAAGAAAAGAGTCATGGGTTGTATAGTTCCCACAAAAACCACTGTCTTCCCGTGTGTTTTGCCTTTTGATTTGCCAACAGTTTTATCCCTAATTGGTCAATGGGTAAATTCTAAAAACTAAGTGAAAATAAAAAGGGAGCAAATATATCTCGAGTCGCCTAAAATACGTTAAAACATGCGACCTCTTAAATCAGTATAATTTTTAGAAATTTATTTACTATTGCAATAAATATACTTGCTACTTTTTGGTAACTTTTATAACACAAAATAAAAACTGCAGTAGTATCTTACCTGGTTGAAGCAGAGTCCTATGTCCCTGCTATAGAAGTCGGCATATTTGATCATGAACATGCCACAGTCGTACCTGCCCAGAAACAGAATAACGATCAATAGAGCAATAAGCAAAAGTTATTATAAATATGGTCATAACCCTCCAAACAATTTGATATCCTTTTTTGGTAAAACATTGAAACCTCATTAGATTATCTAGAATAAAGTTCAACTATGCAAACCCGTTCTCTTGATTAGGAAGGTCGGTGACATATTCGTGCTCCCAAGAAGTAACATCAATGTTTTTACCAGTCTTATCTTTAACTTCATCCGTGATGTACATGGCCTGCACATGTCACAACACATAATTTTATCTTTAAGAGGCGAAAAGAGTAAATTAAATAAATAGTATAAAGAGATATGGATCAAACAGATTAAAAGCCGCCCTAATGCGTATTTTTAACGCATATAACCTCGTTAATAATTTAATTAATAGTAGATTTTTGGAGAAAAAGTGTTTCTTCTTAACCCAAGAAGAAAGGCCAAAATGTACCTCATTTGACTAGGCCCCATGTTAGCATGTTACGACCCATGAAATGTACTAACTCTAGAAAGAGGCCCCAACTTAAACTCAACAACGATAAAGGACATAGAAGTATAGAACATGGATTTGTGTGCATAGAAAAAGAATATAACAAATAGTAATGAAGAAAAAAGACATCTAGGCTTGAGTTTGACATACCAACATTCTCAATACTTTCTTGTCAGCTCCTCTAAGTGAGTCAAGGTACTGGAATTTTTCTTCTTTTTTGTTGATAACAGCTAAACACCAATGTATTTCTTTGTGGATAGGGACAAATATCTGATTAAAACTAATATTATAACAACAGAAAAACAATAAATCAATCAAAAATATCAAGTAATTAAAAAGATTACTTTGTCACACTCAAGAAGACTGTATCCCAACTTCTTCTGGGTAGTCCATCTTCTTACTGATTTATAATCATAGCCACCTTTTCCACTGATCAACTGTCGAATGAAAATACATAATTGCAAACATTAGCTTATGGTAAACATACTGACAAGATATTCAAATTTCAAATCAAGAAACAAGAAAAAATGGAAAAGGTACTTGATAACCTTCTTGTAGAAAAATGTGTTGAAGAAATGACATTTCAAAAACTTTTTGGGCTCCTTGTTTTCCCTCTCTTTAAGCAACTCAAGATAGACATTGATGACCTAATATAAGGTAGTCAACAACAGTGTAAGCTAGAATACAATCATACATAATATGTTAATGCATTCATACATAGCATTTGTAATAAATAATCACCTCATCGTTTAACCATGCCCGAGGTCTCAAACATTGCATAACTTGCCCTGTGATTGTAATATTTGAGTTTTCATGAGTGACCAAAACCTTATTCCTGCAAATTTAGACAGAAGTTATAAAAAAAAAAAAGACAACAAAAAAGAAGTAAAACAAGCACAATTTGTATATGATTTACTATATGTATGAATGTATACTACACACACAAACATCAAGATTTACCGATTAACATAAGATAATGCATTGGCAACCATTTCCTCTTCTTCCTCGGTAAGAGGCTTAAAAGGGTCATTTGCTACATCCTGAAAGAACAATCAATCTAATATGAGAAACCAACTACTAAACTTATAAATTTACTTCCAATGGACAAGGTGTAGAAATTTATACCTCTTTTTTCTTAGCGGGACGTGATTGTTGAAGTAAAGCTCTCTTTGTTTCTTGTAGCTTAATTTCAAACTTTAATCTCCTCAAACTCGGGTCATGCTTTCCGGCGGATTCATACAACTTCCTATGTAAAGGCAACCTCGCATCCACATCCATAGCATCAGAACCCTGATTCATGGACAATGATTCCAACATCTTTCCATTTCTCAGTTCTGATACCTCCTGATAAGAAGTAGATGGTCCCTTTTGATCCAATTCCCTATATTTTGCAACTATCTGTTGCGTCTCCACGGACATATCAATTTCCTCTCTCTCATCTTCCACTATTTCAATCACATCAATACTTGAACTCCCTGAATCAGCATCATCAGTCTCTTTATCACAATCAATTACCTCAACTAAGTTCTTCCTTTCTTCAATTTTGACATGTTTGCCCCTACCAGTTGCAATTTCCCTTGAGTGATTGTATTTTGAAAACAGAGCATTCGTAACAGATCTTCTCAGTCTTGTCAGTTTAGCGGTGAATCCACTTATAAACCTACAAGGAGCATGAAGTTCTCTGAGAATCGGTGTTAACTTTTGAGGATAAAGACTAAGCCTTGAAACTGAACTTCTTCTTGAAGGTTTCGTCGGAGCAATGTATGGCGAAAATTTGGGTTTCTTATCAATGTGAAGATGATTGTAATCGAATTCAGATGGTGAAGATTGATATGATGCGTCACGCTTGTTGTGATTACTCGTTAATGCACCCATCTCGACTGCAAACAGGAAAAATAAGCGATCTAGGGCTTTCTTCAAACCCTAGGAAGGAAATCTGTGAAGCTATTGTATGTTAGCATACAAACAAGATCAAATTGAATATCTTAAACTGAATATCTTAAACCCTAGCATGCGAAACGAATCGGAATTTGGTGTGAAGTTAATGAATTACGTAAGTTAGGGTTTACAAGATTCGGCCAAATGGTTTAATGTTCTTGAAGAAACATGTTATTCTGGAGAAAAGGTTACCGGTTACATTCAGCCAAATTGTTACTGATGTGTGTTTTACTTTTACACAACATATTATCTTCCACGTCAGCACACAGAATCAAGTAATTAACCATTTTTTTACTAATTTTTTTTTAAGAGTCGGGCTATATCGGATAGTCGGAAAGACCGGAGTCTAGCACGGCGCGGACGATCGAGCTAGAGACGACTACATGAATAAATTGAGATTGAATCAGATTTGAGTTAGGTTGGATTGAGGAATCCTTCTTGCATTTGAACGGGTGAACCTGTAAAACAGAAGCGACGTTAGACTTCAAAAGGACAGGAGTGTGACCTGCGATTAAGCTTTGGCGTGAGAATAAGTATGGGTATCGAGATACAAGCATAATCGGAAGAGAGTGATTAGCATTCAATGTGTTTCATACATGGTGGTTGAGGGGTATTTATATCCCTTAACTTTGTCTCTTATTGTCATTAATGTGATGTCCCAATTAGGCATAGTGTAAGTCTGACCGAGAGCTTGGACCAGACTACTAAAGTACTTATTTGGGGTAATGTCATTAAATGTTGTGACAGGTCGGAACATGAGAGTTCCGACCTATTGTGTTTGAGCGTTGGTTTGTAATGTCCGATCCTAACTTAGCATGTTTGGTTCGCAGTGGTGAACTCAGGGATTTTTTTTATGGCGTTCGCAAATTTTCGGTGTTTAATCGTCCACCCTATATACAATTTTTTTAGACCGGGTCGGTTCGGGTCAGGTCAGGTGACGGGTCAAGTCTCCTCATCTCCTATTCAATTCAGATTTCAGCCTCAATTCAATTCTTCTATAACATTTTACAAATCACAAATTCTTATTCCTAGTCTTCATTCTTCATGAAACAAAAATTCATACAACTGAGAATCCAAAATTAGAGTACTAACCTTCATACAAACGACACAAATCAGTCGAATTAAGTCTCCAATTTCGAGCACAATTCCGATTGACCGATTTCCGAGCGTTGTGTCCGACTCTTGTCCTCTGTGTCGATCGCAATTCCGAGCGCACCTTCTCCTGCTTGTTTGTGTCGTACGTGATAAGTAAGTCCAGCCCCAAATCTGTTTTTTGAGTTTTTTTTTTTTGCTTAAAAGTGTTGGACCTTGGTTATAACTAATAGAGATTGGTATGGGTAAGTGGGTTTAGGTAAGTGGGTTAAAAACTTAAAACCATACATATTATTGTGTTTATTACTTATTAGTGATTTGAAAACTTTTTAAAAGCTACAAAATTTTAAGTTGAAGGTCGGTGTAAAAATTTGTGGGGTTCGGTCACCAAAAATTCTATGCGGTTCGGTCAACAAATTTCAAGCGAACCCCTAGGGCTTGCCCTAGGTCTGTTAGACTAAATTAAGCATAACTTATTTAGTGGTATTATGTGACAAATTAATAATATAAGTATATGTATGTATTAACGGGTCAAAAGACAAAAGTCAATGGCAGTTATCTCTAAGTCGGTTAAAGTTAGTTATTTTAGGGGTCTCCACCGACTTAATAGAATGTATATATAGTCATGTATTCCTAATTTCCTATAAATCAGATAATCAAATTCCTATGTATTGAATCTCCTATTTTCTCTCAACTTTCAGAATCTGTTCTTATCTTATTATATTTCTACACTCACGTTTAAATCTGTTCCTTATTTCCTGCATACTACCATGTCTAAACATAATCCACGCAACACTAAATATGTTCCCTCTGATCTAAACTCACAAGGTCCACCACTGTTGATTCGGTCTGTCTTAAGCAAGTTAGTAGGTTCGGACTGATATGCCTGTTGAGATCTTACTATAAGTGCTAGACTACATAATCAAACTCAAAAATCACATATTGTTGTTTGATGCTTTAATTGGTCAAAGTTCAAGAAACAAATTTTTACACAATTACATATTCGAGTACTCGCATAAACTAACATGTAGCAGCCACTACTAGAAATAATATTATGAAAATTATTTCCATCACTTGTATGAAAAATGAGGACTTTAAGCAGATTGGACAACTTGGTTGGTTTTTTCTCATCACCTTCTTGTAGCAACCCCAATGCACAGCATGCCCGCAATACATATATGTCACTGGCTTTATAGAGTCAAAGAGATACTCATGACATATGGGGCAGTTAGTTTTTGTAACATTCTCTGAACAAACATGAGAACCTCGCATCTCTACACCAAGACAACATCCACAGTTTTGGCAGTGATAGAAGTTTTCACGACCATCGAGTCTGCATACGCCACAGTCATAACAATGAAATTGCCGCTTTGATGTATCATCGTCATACAACTTGCAAATTGCGCAAAAGTATTCACCCATTTTCACCCTACAGTTAGTACAAATCTGAGAAACATGTTGTTCTGTATTACATATTAAACATAAAACCTGCTTAACATCTTTCAAGACCATTTTATGCCTTTCATTAGGGTCATTTAGCGAGCTCGTGTATTTGTTGTGGCAGTGGCGGCATGAAAATAACTGGTTACAACATGGAGCACGGAGTTTGCATCGCCTCTTGTAATGCTCGCAGCCGTGTAACAACTTCCCAACGTTGTAGTCCGGTGCTAGCTGTATTTATATAATAAATGTGATTAACATGTTAGTGAATCACAACAGAAAAAAGAATAAGAAAGCATACTTGGGTTTCAAGTGCAATTTCGAGTTCTTTCACGACCTGTGTCATTGTTGGTCGTTCTTCGCGATCTCTTTTCAAACATCTATATGCTACCGAGGCAAACACTTTCAAGGAATCTGGATTCATTTGCTCCTCAATATGATCAAAAACAATTTCATTGAGTTTGTTTTGTTCGAAGCTTTGTCGTGCAAGTCCCACAAGGGGCGGAGACCCGTCTTTGTAGTTACCGATGCATAACCTCCCACACAGGACTTCAAATAACACAACACCAAAAGAGTAAACATCGGATTCTTTTGTCAAAAATCCCATCTCCGCATACAAAGGATCACAATATCCCACAGTGCCCACCGCGTGGGACACAAGAAACGTGTTATCTTGGTTTGCAGGGCCAAATTTGGAAAGACCAAAATCAGAAATCTTGGCTTTCCAGTTTTCATCCAACAAGATGTTAGAGCTTTTAATATCACGATGTAAGATTCTGTGTTGCGTGCCCTTCAGATTATGAAGATACTCAACTCCACGAGCAGCCCCAATACATATCTCGAGGCGTTGAATCCATGTGAGATCCGGGCTCCTTAAATACAAGTCCAGACTTCTTTTGGGTGCATACTCATACACTATTATTTTCTCACCACTCTCATCACAAAAACCCAAGAGAGAGATAATATTTTCATGTTTGTAAACGGAAAGCATCATGATCTCTTTCCAAAACTCCGGGTCTCCTTGACCAAATGTGCGATCTAAGCGTTTTACAGCAACTACGATCGACACCTCGGATTGGACGAGCTCTCCCTTGTACACCTTCCCAAACCCTCCTTTCCCAATGTAGTTTTTGTCACAAAAGTTGTTGGTGGCTGATTTTATAGCTCCAAGTCCAATCCTGAGGTGTTTGAATTCTTTTATGACAGACATCGAGAGCGACTATCGAGTTATCGAGGAGGTTGTGATCTATTCTTGGCACTGCCAAATTCCATCTGTGTGAATTTATCATATACAGTTTGTTTCTACAACAGGCAAGGAGCATGCAGATTTGACATTTTAACATATATAGACTGCCTTCAAGTTAACGTCACCTTAGGAATGAGTCAACTACAACCAAGGGGCTAATATATATTACAAATCAGTTGCTGAAGCCTCCAACTTTAAATTTTTTAAGAGATATTGGGCCTATGAGAATTGAGAAGAGCCCACTGGTCCAGAAAACCGAAATACTTTGCTTTTCAAAAAAAAAAAAAAAAAAAAAACCAAATTCCATCCGCGTTCCTTTCTTCCTTTCCAGATTCTGTTCACAATAGAAATCTATCTCTCGGCCAACAAAATGTAGCAATCAGTATCAAATTGAACTGAAACCCTACTACCTGATAAGATAAGACGAGAATCGGTTTTAAAACCCTCTATTCGTTCCAAACAACTGCTGTGAAGATTAATTCTGCTCCAGGACCTTATTATCGATTGATTCATACACTTGAGGTAAATTAAAATCACCGACCCTTGTTTTAGTTAAACTCATTACAATCCACAAACTAGAGCCCTCATTCTTAGGCACAAAGCCAAATTATGCTACTATAGAACAAACAAACAAAAAATCAAGAATTGATCTACCCAATAATTCCTCATAAACTCATTTGAAAAGATTATGTTGATGTGTTAATTATAAATTGTTGTATCAATAATTCCTCATAAACTCATTTGATAAACTTTCGTTTAAATTTTGATCTCTTTTGTGACTTGAATTTATTGTTTTTCAAATATTATATGTGTACATTTGTGATCTGCATCCAGGCAATTAGCAGCATTTTTTTTTTGTTTTTGCGGCAGGTAATTAGGATTGATCGGGGCTTTGTAACAAGAGCCACTAGGAATTGGTCATATGAGTTAGCGACTTTATTTCTTTTTGTTTAGTTAAGTTTTGATGTTCTGTTGGCATTTGATGTGACCTCCTGTTTCACATTGAGAAGGGGGCGTTACAGATGTTGTGAAAGCTACTTTTGCTTAACCTTTCACTTCCATGGTAAAAGCTTCGTTAGTCAACAACAGAACAAGATAGAGTCTCCATCAAACAACTTTCTGTTGGTTCTTTCTCAACATCACTTGAGGCATAATAGTATCTCCATAACTTCATTCAAGTACTGCATTTTGCAATTTCTTAGATATTTGATTCAGTTTTTATGATTGTATGTTTTCCAAACAACAATAATGGAGACTTTCCTAGTGGAGTTTCAACATCTTAGAATCCATCTTGAGGAGATCAAATTAGCCACTGACAACTTCGATGACAAAAAAGTTATCGGAACTGGCGGTTTTGGGAAGGTATACAAAGGAGAAGTTTCACACTTTAAGGGCCGAAGCATGGTCGCTTTTAAGCGTCTAGATCGTAGATTTGGGCAAGGGGACCCGGAGTTTTGGAAGGAAATCATGATGCTTTCTCGTTACACACATGAAAATCTAATCTCTCTACTTGGATTTTGTGACGAGGATGGTGAGAAGATCCTTATTTATGAGCATGCATCTAATGGAAGCCTTGATCGCCATTTAAGATCCATTACTTTCACGTGGATTCAACGTCTCAAAATATGCCTTGATGCTGCAAGAGGATTGAGCTACCTACATGATGACAAGGGCACTCAACAAAGAATTCTTCACCGTGATATAAAGAGTTCCAACATCCTTCTCGATGGTAACTGGAACGCTAAAGTTTCCGACATGGGACTGTCGAAAATAGGGCCAGCTAATCAGCAGTACACGGCTCTTATCACCAATGTTGTAGGTACCATGGGGTACCTAGATCCAATGTATATGGAATTAGGCATCCTAACGAAAGAGTCAGATGTATACTCTTTTGGTGTTGTTTTATTTGAAGTAATGTGTGGAAGACTCTGCTTTGAGAATAGTAATGGTAGGTTTCAGACTCTAGTGCGCATATGGAAACAACACTACAAACATAAGAAGTTGGATGAGATTATATTACAAGATTTGATCCAAGAAATGGATCAGAGGTCTTTGGAAACATATTCAGATATTGCATTTCAATGTCTGCAGAAATATCGTGAAGAGCGACCAACAATATCTCTTGTTGTGGAAAAGCTTGAGACTGCACTTGAATTTCAGGAGATTTATGAAGAGATGAAACGCCCATTAGATTATGAAAAGATAATCATGACTGCAGTACATCCTATGACACACGAATCAGAAGAGGAACTGAAGTCGTCTCTCTCCAAAGGGATCCTCCTTAACGGGGGCAAAACTGTAAGCAGCTACTGTAAATACAAGTCATTTTGTGATTGATAAATTGTGGTTTATAGAATGTTAATTATATTACAGGTTAGTAACAAATAATGCTTGCGGACTATATATTTAACTTATAAAATGGTGAGTTGGTAACACTAAATGTCATTGTAACTTGAAAACAAAGAAAATCTTTGCACTTGATGCATATCTCTAACAAGATGTATTTACTCATCTTATATTTAATGAACAGTGGTTTTCTTTAAACAAGAATGGAGAACACTGTGAAATGATATCTGCCGCAGATTGTCTCATCCAAACGACACTAACATCTGTTGGTGGTAAATATGTCTCTGAAAAGACTTCAAGGTACCATGTCTTCCTTTTTTTACTTTCTAGTTATTTACGACTATTTCTTAAGTGTATTGTAAATTTGTAAGGTACCCAATTCTTTTCTCTAACTTCCTCTTGCAGATTCCCTCTGAGCAACTGCTATATCACACATAATGGTGTATTCAAAGCACATTTGAGGCCTCAATTCTTGTCACCACAAACCACATACACAGTAAACCTTGTGTTCAGACGTCCTGGTGAAGTGTTGCCCTCTATCAAAGCGCGCTATTTACGCGTCAAATACAGATTGGAAGGGGAGAGCAAGCTCTCGGTTTCATACCTTGCAGATGTGAGAGAAGATGGATGGTTGATGGCTGAATTGTATCAGTTTGACAGCCAAAGGAGAGATATTGATATTGAAATTTCATTTGAGGGCATTATGACTTATCATTATTCCTATCTATTAGAAGGCATCGAGTTTCGGCCCGCTGAGAAAGTAAGCTGACAGATTTGATTTAATCATATGTCATCTTTGTTTTTAGTGTTTCAAACTTTGTTAGGAAATAGGTCAGAAGAAAGAACTTTTTTAGTACAAGAGAACCCATATGACTTGCCGTCAATTCGGTTGTATATAATATGCAAAATAGGGTATTTAAAACCTCCTGCAGTTGATTAAACTCCAGTTTGTTCATGTTTTATAGGTGGAACATGAACTGTTAGAAGATGATATGCAAACCATATCAGAATCAGATGACACAAATTGGGAAAAGAATTTGCCAGATGATTATGATGACATTATCAAATGGTCAAAAGATGATGTCAAATGGACAACCAAGAAGGAACTCTACTCTATTCTTTGCAAAGGTTTCCTCATGAGAAATGGTCAAGTGGTAGGTATACTTGATATAAAGGATTCAGTTTCATCAATTTTTAAACCTTACTGATTCCTGAACAAACTACATTTACCTATTTATCATATTCTATTGACAGTGGTTTTTTCTTGCTAAAAATGGGAAGAGATGTCTTATGTTGCCAGCAAAAGCAGCACTGATACAAGGACAGTGGAAATGGAAGTATCTATCCGAATCAAGGTTGTTAAGTTCATTGCTTATCGTGTTTTTTTATGTGACGTTAATTATTTATCATATCTAAAGTTCTAAACTTTCTTTACTTATAATTTTCTGCAGATTTGGAGAAGTGGCTTTTGATCCAGGTAATTCTTTCAGTATCATCTGCAAGATTAAATCCCAAATACTGTCACCTGAGACGACATATGCATGTTACCTCGTCTACAAAATACCAGAAAAAACCTCCGAGGATTTGTTGGACTTCGATTTTCCATTAAGAGTGAAGGATGAAAATTTACATGATAAAAGTGTCTGGGAAGTGTTAAACAATTTCGGGTTTATCTATTTACTTAATCCTCAAACCCCAGTTATTAGACCGAAGCTTGATCAAAACTCACACAACCCTTTGAATAGACCTAAACTGAAAGGCACTCCGCGACAAAGACATGATGGTTGGATGGAAGTTCGGGTTTGTGAATATCAACCTGGTACTAGCATCGAACCGCAATTAATGCGTGTTGACTTGGACACCTTCTTTGCAAAGTCGTTAAGAGGACTCACTGTGCAAGGCATCGAGTTTAGACCCGGATAGATTGGTTAGCCAATGATTATATGTAGATTGTAATAAGTTTGTTATTGTTGTATATGATCAAGTACATTATATACAGATATAATAAGTTTGTTATTGAAATATTTCTTGACACTTACCAGTTACCACTATATTGTTAAATCAAACCACAATATTTCTTTAATATCTTTTCAACAGCCATTGGTTTACAACAAATTTAAAGGACACAAACTTAAAATATACCTTAATGTTTATCTGTGAGCATGTTTTGCATATCACCATGATGACTAATTTCACCTGATGAGTACACATCTTATGGGAGATCCTTCTGCCCCAAATAACCTTAATGGTAAGCAATGGACATCATATATTCCTGCTTCTAAATCTTTAAGTTTCAAACCTTCAACAAGAATGATTTCCTGAGAGCACACATGTACAGTCAATGTGTTAAAAATGTTCTTCAATATATGAATAACTACCAAATTTACAAAATATTGAACTGGGAGACCACAAGTGAGTATTTGACTTACCCTGTTCTTTAAGAAGACGCGATGAGCAGAAACCAGATGATCATATGCAGCAACTGATAGATAATCAATACCTGCGAAACGAGAACAAATGACTGATTATGTTATAAAAACAACAAAAGGTTGATGCAAGTACATCCACATATGTTCTATTTAGACAGTTTTAACTTCTAAAAGTAAATGAGCATGTTTAATTACCAACAAGTTTGATATCAGTGTTATCCTTCAGCCACTGGGCTCCATCCTTCATAAATCCCACATAGCTTGTGTCAAATCGCTTTTCCCACATTAGCCGCCTGAAGTTAATGATCCGCGGTTAATTAAATGGATCCAAAACAAACAGCCAGACAAATGCTATAACTTATAACTGATCCTAGTTAAACATAAAAAGTGACAGGAGGTTGGTTACCTATCAGTGTTTAATGTTCTGAAAAGTACACGCCTTACGCCCCTGGGAATGTTCAACGACTTCATAACTTCAGCTGAAATTATTCAACAAGTAATCAACATTAAGAAAAATATATTTTGCATCATTCAACAATTCAATAACTAAATAAGTAAATACCTGTTATGTTGGTGTCCCTTGGAACATCAACTAACAAAGCTGGACCTGTGAAAGATAACACAATATTATGTTTTTAGGCTCATGATGATTAGTAACACAACTAACTACTATTTCAATCAAGCATATAAGCTTCATTAACAGACAATAACAACATATAATAATACCATTGAGTACTCGCAAATCGAGACTGTCAACATCGAATCCGGCTTCATAGTAATTCTCATAAAAATGTCCAGGTGCATCAACATGAGTACCCGAATGAGCAGGTAACTTGATAATCGAAAAGTTGTAATCAGACCCATTCTTCATGCTGTCATGGAGTCTAAGGTAATCCGCCCCAATCCCAGTTTGAGAGATCCCAGTGGGTGTGTCTGCAGTAATTCTGTGTGTAATATCATAAATCTTGCCATTGTCATAAACATCCCATCTTGGAGGAATCAAGTTACTATCTTGTGATGACATAACAAGATAAGGTAACAAAAACATGAGAAACATCATTTCAGAGTTCATGTTTTCAGTCCACTAGTTTCTTCAAACAAGGGGTTATAATTTATAAAACATAAGACTGGTTGAAATGTTATATAGGCGGCTGTGATTGAGTCATGTATGACCTCATTATAATTGTTATTTTGTCCTCCTATGAAAGTCAGAAAATCGTGTATGTTTATCCAAATTTGAGAAATTTATGAGTGAACAGGTGGGCTTTAATTGAGGGTCGTTTTCTTGATCTTGATCATCTGACCAAATCAACTGCTTTGAATGCCTTAGAAGAACAATTATTGATCTTTGACCATCAAATTGTGCCCTTTTTTCAATGGTAAAACTGAAAAAAAAGTTAATTGGTACTTCGTGTTGTTTATATGTTGTACAGCAAGCAGCTAACGAAAGATCAGAGTTTCACTTTTTTGAGTTTTTCACTTTCACTGGGGCATTATATCAAACAGATTGCAGGCATCAACCATTTTCGGCCACGTGACCTCACTTGGGTCAACACTCAACGCCAAAATAGTGATCGTATGCGTGTCCCGGTCTACTTAATCATCCACATGGGTCCCAGTGTGTGTCCACAATTCATCCCCAATTGTGAAAGGGATAATTTAAAGAAAAAAAAAATAGCCGCTTTTTCGTTTTCGGATCGGGTTCCTTTATAAAAAAGTTAATTAATGTCAGCTTATCCATGAATTATTTAACCCTCGTAAAGTTTTTGGAACTTGTATCCATGAATTATTTAACTCTCATAAAGTTCTTCGAACCAAAGTCTCGCCATTCCATTAGCGCATTGATTCCAATTTCCAACATTTAACCATTATGTGTTATCATACAGGATTAGGATTGAACCGCTGAATAAAATGTATGTATGTAACTTAACAGGGTCAAACTGGTGACCTGTGCATTTTTTTCATTTTGGCGGGAAATTTAGTTGTTAGTTAATTGTTTATATATACTTGTAAATCAGTTGTAATTAGTTGTAGATGTGAATAACAAACTCAGTTTTCCATCGATCTGTTTTTGTTTCTGTTTCAATATGGTATCAGAGCCAAGTGCTCGGATCGTCGTTTCCGATTGATTTCCGATCATCTTCTCCGTTCAAACTTTCCGATTACTCTGTTCTTTCTATTCAATCTTTCTGTTCCTTTCCTCTCGTATTCGTTTTCGTTTTCGTTTTGTTTTTCTCCTCTTGATTTCATCATTCAATCCATTCGAATTATACATTCAATTTTTCTATTTTGCTCATCTCATTCGATTTCAATTTCTTCAAAATGACATCTGATTCATCTGATCCGATGTATTTGCATTCTTCTGATAGTCCTGGCTTACTGCTCGTCTCGAAGTCCTTTGATGGAACCAGTTTTGGTGTCTGGAAACGTGCTATGTCTATCCCCTTTTCAGTAAAGAATAAAATTGGTTTTGTTGATGGAACTATCACTCGACCTGCAGCTGAGGCTCAAATTGCATCCTGGAAAAGGTGTAATGACATGGTAATATCCTGGATTCTTAACACTTTATAACCTGAAATTAGTAGAAGTGTTATGTACATTGAGACTGCAAATCTTCTTTGGAATGATTTAACTTAAAGGTTTGGGGGATCCAATGGACCTAGTTTGTATCAAATTCAGAAAAGTATTTCTGAATTGTCACAAGGATCTGATTCAATTGCTGCATTACACACATTGGCTTATGTTCATGGTTCCTTTACTCAAGGCTTATTTTCTAATAAGTCTGCTGATTTTACTCTTTCAGCTTATTATGATTCAGATTGGGCCTCATGTCCTAATTCCAGAAAGTCTGTTAGTGGATATTTCATATCCTTTGGTGGCTCTCCTATCTCATGGAAATCTAAGAAGCAACAATACAGGTTTCACTTAGCTCAGCTGAAGCAGAATATAGATCACTTAGGAGAGTTACTGCTGAACTTTCTTGGCTCACTAGACTTTTATCTAATCTCCAGGTTAACAATACCACTCCTAAAAATCATGTGTTCCATGAAAGAACTAAACATATCGAATTGGATTGTCATTTTATAAGAGAAAAGCTTCAAGATGGGTTGATTTCTTTGCACCATATACCTACACAAGATCAGTTAGCTGATCTTCTTACTAAAACTAAAAACCTCCCCTAAGATGCAACATGAAAAACTTCTCTCCAAGTTTGGTGTTTTACAACTTTGTTATCATACAGGATTAGGATTGAACCGGTGAATAAAATGTATATATGTAACTTAACAGGGTTGAACCGGTGACCTGTGCATTTTTTCATTTTGGCGGGAAATTTAGTTGTTAGTTAGTTGCTTATATATTCTTGTAATTAGTTGTAGATGTGAATAACAAACTCAGTTTTCCATCAATCTGTTTTTGTTTCAATATTATGAGAGAAGCTGAATTGTTATGTTTCTCATCCACTTGAGTATACGGAGTTACAATCTTAAAAACTATGGTGTTACTTAACCCGATACATATGGACACATGGTTATATGGGGACAAGCTGCAACTTCATTGTGGTGTAGTGGTAAGAAGCTTATGTTCTCTACTTGAGACACAGGTTCGATTCTTACGGGCAACACTTTGGAAGGGGCATTTGCGATGAGGGGAGACTTGGGGCTGAAAGGTTACAAGTTCGATCCCTGAGCTCCCAGGTTTTACCACCCGGCCGCTCGCGGAGGTGGATTTTCCCTGTAATGAGCTCAACTGGTGTAAATAGTCCCCGGGTTTTCCGGGGCATTCGTTGGCCGTTCAAAAAAAAATATGGGGACAAGCTATATTTCTGTGACTCCATATCTAATCACCAAAATTTGTCATTTCCCATGAAGGCATGTCAAGTTGTATTGGTGACTTGACTTTTCTATTATTTACATATTATTTAATTATTTTTATTGCTACGTATGATTAACTTTTAATATAAAGATTTATATATATAATTTTGTAAAACAGTAATAGCTTCTAGTTGGTGAAGGACGAATGTACAAGCTTTTTAAATTTTTATACACATGAAAGCCTCATGACACTTCTTTCTACCTATACCTGGCTTAAACAACTTGTTTCCCCACCTTTTCTCTATAGAGTATATGAGGATTTTACGGATCTAAATTAGGTGTAAAAAAAATCAAAACTACAACGTTTTAGTTGATAACACATATAAATTGGAAAACAAATTAATGACACACCTAATTTTGGAAAGCAATTAAAATTATATTATTTTAGTATTTATTTTTAAATTAATTTCAAGTAGTATTTAATCAAAATGGCATAGTTTTGATTGACTTCACATATAACTCAGGTGTGGAACAACCTCGTATTCACTTTTCTCTTTATAATTCTGATATTTAATTATATACTTGATTTCCACTTGTTCTTGCTTATATGTTCACCATTTCGTTCAAAATTACAATTATGAGCCAAAAATCAAGTGTAAGTGTATGACTTTTTTTAACAGCAAATGTATGACTATTATGTTATTTGGATTGGCCTTGACAACGAAATCGAAAGTTGGACCGTTAACAACCAAACTGATAGTGGCCAAATCTATGACTATTATGTTATTTGGATTGGCCTTGACAACGAAATTGAAAGTTAGACCGTTAACAACCAAACTGATAGTGGCCAAATTAAAAGTATAGATTATTATCAACCAATAATTAATAGTTTAAATTATTAAAATCCAATTTGCCTTTATTAATATAACAATATATTCTTAATTGACTTAATATAAGAAGACTTATTTGGACTCTAGATTCTAAATGATTTTAGCAATTGAAATAGATAGAACTTGGTTTCCAGTTTCCACTCGTTATACAAACAAGCTTCTTGTAAGGGTCAAACTTATTGGGGGGTAACTCACGAAGACTCAACTCATTTGATTACCATCATACAACTCAACTGATTTGATTATGATCGATCATACAGTTATTTATAAGATGATACAATGAAATTAATAGTAATCTATCCGAAATCATTAAGTAGTCTAAGGTAGCGTTTGGTATGCAGGAATGGAGGATGGAATGGAATGAATCATTACGTCGGAATGAAAAATGACATGTTTGGTAACACAATGGAATGGAATAGACCATTACACAAGGAATGAGATTCATTCCATTTCTGAAGATTTTCATTCAATGGGGGAGGGGTGTTTTTTTCGATTCCCTCAAGGAATGAAATGAAAAAGAAAATTCCGATTAAATTTCTTCTTAAAATTTTATGAAAAAAATAAAGAATAAAAAGTAAAAATAAATAAATAAATAAAAATATAAACCAAAAATGAAAAATAAATAAATATAAAATAAAAATAAATTAATAAATTAACAAATGAAAACAAAAACAAAAAGTAATAAAAATAAACATAAATTACAAAATAAAAATAACAACAAATAAAATAAACAATATAAATATAAATTAAATATTTTAGTTAAATTAATAAAAAATTAAAACATTAAAAAATATGAATATAAAAAAATATATTAATTTTAAATGGAAATATTAGGAAAATTGTATTCGATTTCTTCATTTGTACTACCATCAAACAATGCGAATCAATGATTTATTTCATTCCCACATGGTAATCAAACATGACGATGGAATGGTAATGATCCATTTCATTCCCTCGACCATTCCATTCCGTCGTTCATTCCATTCCATCGTTCATTCCATTACCTTATACCAAACAGACCCTAAATGTTTAACACTCATCATCAGATTATTACATTTTTGGGTCAACAAAAGCAAACTAAAACATAACATCTTGATTGCATTTTGTTAACATAACCAGATCTAATGAGCAATCTCAAACAACCCCTAAAAAGATAGGTGACAAACCATTGATAGTGTGACATACAACTTTCCCACTCGAGCACAAAAAGCACCACCAAATTTTACAAACCAGTGTGGAGTTAAACTTGTAGGTAAAATACAAGCACGATAATCTGGTATGATATACATAACAATATTGTCACCAGTCAATGAGCCAATTTTCTGAGGTGAGTAAGCATCCTCTGTCTGATCCATTCCCGATCATTTGGAAGGTATGCCTGGATAGAGTGGTCGTAACTGCACGCAAGATGAGTTGATAAGATTTATTTAGTAGCACGAGTGATTAGATAAGCTGTTCGTTTCATGCGTTGAATTTGACCGATCTATGTATGGATGGGTCGATTTGGGTCGTTTTCAATCTAAGGTAGGTTAGATTCATTGTTTAGTTAAAACAATCACAAGTTAAATGGGTCCCGAAAGTACAGTTCTAATGCATAAGACCACCTAACTCTCAATTTATTCATATATTCGATTTATTATTGTCATGGTGTTGTTTTTCTAATCATATTTAATGCATTGAAAAATACACTTTGGGGATGAATCACTCTATTCAAAGATGTAAACTATTATTATAATAGACTAGTAGTCTTGTTTTGTAATCATATTTAATGCAATATTAGTTACAAAATATTATACAAAAAAGACAAAAAGTGTCATAATGCGCAGCCAAACCGCCCCCTTGCCACCTCTAGTCTAACCTAAAGTCTGAAGATTAGGTATTGCACTTATATAGTTTCAAGAAATAACTTGGACTAACATAGAAGTAATTCGAAATTCAAAGATCAGGAAGAAAGAAAAATTGCAATTCCG
Organism: Deinandra increscens subsp. villosa; assembly: GCA_039602395.1. Taxonomy (NCBI): domain Eukaryota; kingdom Viridiplantae; phylum Streptophyta; class Magnoliopsida; order Asterales; family Asteraceae; genus Deinandra; species Deinandra increscens. Next base: position 131,307,631 of record JBCNJP010000007.1, on the reverse strand, counting down.
GCATAGCCCAAGTACACATTTCATATATACTCACATGCCTTGCACATTCTCTCTCATCTTTCTAGGGTTCTTCATAATATAACCAACTGGGTTGTGAGCATACTGCACATCCAGTGTTTGATGAATTCAAGCATGCAGGACATAAAATTCATGGTTTTATTTAAGATATGAGGGGATTTTAACTGATTTGAGTTCTCATTGTTGTAGCATTATATTTTCAGTGGTATTTAACAAGATTACTAAATAAGAATGAGATGGAAAACATACACTAAAGCACTCAGGTCAGTAAGGCCATCAATGAAGTTATAGAGATCTTCAATGTCATAGGAAATATTTCTCATGGCTGGGTTCAATTCCTTAAGTTTCCTTTCATAGAGTGCACATATACCTGAACATAACATATGCAACATTTAGACATTATGGCACAACAGTAGTAGATTATACATATATAAATAAAACTTTATGTATGCACATTTTTTCAATCAAAACTGAGAATTTACATATTTAATCACAGTGATCATAGTAGACACCGAGCACATTAACTGATAGTTACCATTCTTGCTATCCATGATATGTTCAATAATTATATCTGAATAAACTACACCTGTCATTATTAATACCACTGGGCATCTACCCAGTAAAACAATTAAACACCACATGTGCCGTCTGGTGCTGTTCATGAATATACAGGTGAATGTACTTCAAAACATATAAACTTATACAACTCTACCTCTTATGTTTCCAAATGAAAGCTAAAAGTGTGACATGCTTCATAATTCATACCAGCCACCTCATTCATATTTTTCCATGTTCTTCCCTTATTTGTAACTTAGTTTACGGTTTCGAAGATAAATAATAATATATTCTTAATTAACTTGAAACACCTAGGAGATCTATTCTCCAAAATTGCTTTACAGAACAAGAGAGATGAATCTAATAAGTTTTCAGAGCATAAACAGGAAAAGATCAGTGAAAACCAACCACATTCCATATCCTGCTATATCAGAAGCGATTCTGAAAATGAATGTGAATAATATGCTGTAGTACAGCGGTGCCAGAGATTTCAAAGTAACACTCAGGTCAAAGGACCATTTACAATTGTGCAGCACATTGAAAACTTTTACCATGTGTTAAAAGGCCATTTAAAATTGTGGAACAAACTGAAATTTTTACCACGTGTTAAACGGCCGTTTAACTTTGAGTGTTAAACAGCCATTTAAGGGTACAGCACACAGAATCAGATTGCCACGTTTTTGGTGAAGCTCGATACCTCTCATTCGAAATTACATGTCTCAAGCTTGTTTTAACACCTGTTGAATGAACTCTATTATATATACATTAGCTTTCACCTTCTATGGACACAATGAGCAAATTTCTGTAAGATTTTGGGAGTAAAAATGAAGCACGCGTTCTTAAAACCATTTGAGGGTTCATATCATAGAACCAGTGAAAATGAAGGTGTGATTTGGGTTCAAACTGAAGAACAACAGAGAAAGGGAGATTAATATTACTTCCTTCAAACATCGGTGTTCATCAATTTGGGCAAGTGATTCAAAACCATAACTCAAGAGTTTCATCGATAAGAACGAGGTCATGAATCATGATAGCAGAGTTCAAATCAGAAGTATCTGTGAATGAATTTTGTTGAAACCAGAGAAGATATATAAATTGAGAACTCATATCACTACATCAAAAGTTTCTTCAATATTAGCCATCATCATAGACTAGGTAAGCATCTTTCTACTCAAGAACCAACTGCTCATATGATGTTTAAGATAATTACAGTGTTTAAGATTAAGATCAGTGAAGCTTGTGATTTTTTAGGCAAAAATCAGAAGGAACAGAGTGTGTTGGGTCATTATCTTCAACAATCATATTTGTCTTTCTAGATTGATAAGTAATCTTGAAGATGAGATATTTATATGAGCTTACATAGAAAGAAAAGAACATTAAAGCATTTAGTAATTCTTCAAACACAAAGTCTAATCAGATAAATCGTGTCTTCTTGTGCAACAAATCAAAAGCAACCACCAATAAAGCCATGATACTAACAGAAGTATTTATAACATTTCTAAGGTGGGAATTAATAGTTATCAAGCATTAAATTGAGGAGCCAAATTCAATCTTAACCTATTCACGTCAAACAAAAGAAAAATGAAGGGAGCCGTGGAGATGGTTAGTGATTACTCAATAGAATCCAACTCATTTTAACATTATACTGAGTCCTCTCGACTGCTAAATGGTTTATAATTTAGAAAATAGGTTTTACAAAAATATGTAATAGACTAATAGCAAATTATAAACCTCTTTCTTCTCAAAACCTAGTGCATAAACTATACATACCATCCATTGCTTGACTTATTGACTCATAATCCATAAATGTCCTGGTTGCACGGTTATGAGAAGTCTGCATGAGTATAATAGTGTGTCTGTTAGCCTGCACTCAGACAAAAAACAACTAATCAGCATCTAAACTGTGCACGATTATTTGTAACAGCATAAATTAATCAGATGTTCTTAAAAACTCCAAAATCATATACATTTAATCAACCATCCTACCACAAATGCTAGCTGAAAGCATCTACATGTGAGCTATAAAGTATAAACTAGGCCAGAACACAAAAATCCCCAAAAATTCCTTAACTGAACCAGTTACTCGTCTCAAAACACTCAACCACCAGCACCAATATGCACAACAGCACATTCATCTAACTATTTACATTATCAGATACATCTCACACATAAAACCATTAAAGTAACAACAACGTGTCTGCTAGGGTTTACAGGATTCCACTAATTAGCACATACGAACATCATGAGAACGCTTCCTGAATCAAATCATATCATCAAATTATAAATCAGAAACAAAACTGCTATCGATACGGAATCACCATTCGTCTGTAACATGATTGAGATTGTAGGAAGTACGCAACGAGATTCCAAACAGGTTTAGGTATCGAAGATGTACATGCTCGTATTCATGAATGCAATTAACAGTGAGGTTGTGAGTTTCTCACCATTAGAGACTCGCCGCGGGTTGACCGGAGCTAAAGTGCGCTTCTTCTTCTTCGTCGTTTGTATGAATGAGAAAGACGATTGCTTCGCCAAATGGTATTGTAACGTTCTGGCCCTCGGTTCTTTTAGCATTTGGAGAAATACAGGAACAGCCCCCATCGTTTGAACAAATTTAAATTGCCCCTCTTAAGTTTCGGAAATTCAACACTCTAAATTGGAG
>JBCNJP010000007.1:131273937-131303896 GCA_039602395.1 Deinandra increscens subsp. villosa | reverse complement strand
TTTAACACTCATCATCAGATTATTACATTTTTGGGTCAACAAAAGCAAACTAAAACATAACATCTTGATTGCATTTTGTTAACATAACCAGATCTAATGAGCAATCTCAAACAACCCCTAAAAAGATAGGTGACAAACCATTGATAGTGTGACATACAACTTTCCCACTCGAGCAGAAAAAACACCACCAAATTTTACAAACCAGTGTGGAGTTAAACTTGTAGGTAAAATACAAGCACGATAATCTGGTATGATATACATAACAATATTGTCACCAGTCAATGAGCCAATTTTCTGAGGTGAGTAAGTATCCTCTGTCTGATCCATTCCCGATCATTTGGAAGGTATGCCTGGATAGAGTGGTCGTAACTGCACGCAAGATGAGTTGATAAGATTTATTTAGTAGCACGAGTGATTAGATAAGCTGTTCGTTTCATGCGTTCAATTTGACCGATCTATGTATGGATGGGTCGATTTGGGTCCTTTTCATTCTAAGGTAGGTTAGATTCATTGTTTAGTTAAAACAATCACAAGTTAAAAGGGTCCCGAAAGTACAGTTCTAATGCATAAGACCACCTAACTCTCAATTTATTCATATTTTCGATTTATTATTGTCATGGTGTTGTTTTTCTAATCATATTTAATGCATTGAAAAATAAACTTTGGGGATGAATCACTCTATTCAAAGATGTAAACTATTATTATAATAGACTAGTAGTCTTGTTTTGTAATCATATTTAATGCAATATTAGTTACAAAATATTATACAAAAAAGACAAAAAGTGTCATAATGCGCAGCCAAACCGCCCCCTTGCCACCTCTAGTCTAACCTAAAGTCTGAAGATTAGGTATTGCACTTATATAGTTTCAAGAAATAACTTGGACTAACATAGAAGTAATTCGAAATTCAAAGATCAGGAAGAAAGAAAAATTGCAATTCCGGCATAGACCAAGTAACATTTCATATATACTCACATGCCTTGCACATTCTCTCTCATCTTTCTAGGGTTCTTCATAATATAACCAACTGGGTTGTGAGCATACTGCACATCCAGTGTTTGATGAATTCAAGCATGCAGGACATAAAATTCATGGTTTTATTTAAGATATGAGGGGATTTTAACTGATTTGAGTTCTCATTGTTGTAGCATTATATTTTCAGTGGTATTTAACAAGATTACTAAATAAGAATGAGATGGAAAACATACACTAAAGCACTCAGGTCAGTAAGGCCATCAATGAAGTTATAGAGATCTTCAATGTCATAGGAAATATTTCTCATGGCTGGGTTCAATTCCTTAAGTTTCCTTTCATAGAGTGCACATATACCTGAACATAACATATGCAACATTTAGACATTATGGCACAACAGTAGTAGATTATACATATATAAATAAAACTTTATGTATGCACATTTTTTCAATCAAAACTGAGAATTTACATATTTAATCACAGTGATCATAGTAGACACCGAGCACATTAACTGATAGTTACCATTCTTGCTATCCATGATATGTTCAATAATTATATCTGAATAAACTACACCTGTCATTATTAATACCACTGGGCATCTACCCAGTAAAACAATTAAACACCACATGTGCCATCTGGTGCTGTTCATGAATATACAGGTGAATGTACTTCAAAACATATAAACTTATACAACTCTACCTCTTATGTTTCCAAATGAAAGCTAAAAGTGTGACATGCTTCATAATTCATACCAGCCACCTCATTCATATTTTTCCATGTTCTTCCCTTATTAGTAACTTAGTTTACGGTTTCGAAGATACATAATAATATATTCTTAATTAACTTGAAACACCTAGGAGATCTATTCTCCAAAATTGCTTTACAGAACAAGAGAGATGAATCTAATAAGTTTTCAGAGCATAAACAGGAAAAGATCAGTGAAAACCAACCACATTCCATATCCTGCTATATCAGAAGCGATTCTGAAAATGAATGTGAATAATATGCTGTAGTACAGCGGTGCCAGAGATTTCAAAGTAACACTCAGGTCAAAGGACCATTTACAATTGTGCAGCACATTAAAAACTTTTACCATGTGTTAAAAGGCCATTTAAAATTGTGGACCAAACTGAAATTTTTACCACGTGTTAAACGGCCGTTTAACTTTGGGTGTTAAACAGCCATTTAAGGGTACAGCACACAGAATCAGATTGCCACGTTTTTGGTGAAGCTCGATACCTCTCATTCGAAATTACATGTCTCAAGCTTGTTTTAACACCTGTTGAATGAACTCTATTATATATACATTAGCTTTCACCTTCTATGGACACAATGAGCAAATTTCTGTAAGATTTTGGGAGTAAAAATGAAGCACGTGTTCTTAAAACCATTTGAGGGTTCATATCATAGAACCAGTGAAAATGAAGGTGTGATTTGGGTTCAAACTGAAGAACAAAAGAGAAAGGGAGATTAATATTACTTCCTTCAAACATCGGTGTTCATCAATTTGGGCAAGTGATTCAAAACCATAACTCAAGAGTTTCATCGATAAGAACGAGGTCATGATAGCAGAGTTCAAATCAGAAGTATCTGTGAATGAATTTTGTTGAAACCAGAGAAGATATATAAATTGAGAACTCATATCACTACATCAAAAGTTTCTTCAATATTAGCCATCATCATAGACTAGGAAAGCATCTTTCTACTCAAGAACCAACTGCTCATATGATGTTTAAGATAATTACAGTGTTTGATTAAGATCAGTGAAGCTTGTGATTTTTTAGGCAAAAATCAGAAGGAACAGAGTGTGTTGGGTCATTATCTTCAACAATCATATTTGTCTTTCTAGATTGATAAGTAATCTTGAAGATGAGATATTTATATGAGCTTACATAGAAAGAAAAGAACATTAAAGCATTTAGTAATTCTTCAAACACAAAGTCTAATCAGATAAATCGTGTCTTCTTGTGCAACAAATCAAAAGCAACCACCAATAAAGCCATGATACTAACAGAAGTATTTATAACATTTCTAAGGTGGGAATTAATAGTTATCAAGCATTACATTGAGGAGCCAAATTCAATCTTAACCTATTCACGTCAAACAAAAGAAAATGAAGGGAGCCGTGGAGATGGTTAGTGATTACTCAATAGAATCCAACTCATTTTAACATTATACTGAGTCCTCTCGACTGCTAAATGGTTTATAATTTAGAAAATAGGTTTTACAAAAATATGTAATAGACTAATAGCAAATTATAAACCTCTTTCTTCTCAAAACCTAGTGCATAAACTATACATACCATCCATTGCTTGACTTATTGACTCATAATCCATAAATGTCCTGGTTGCACGGTTATGAGAAGTCTGCATGAGTATAATAGTGTGTCTGTTAGCCTGCACTCAGACAAAAAACAACTAATCAGCATCTAAACTGTGCACGATTATTTGTAACAGCATAAATTAATCAGATGTTCTTAAAAACTCCAAAATCATATACATTTAATCAACCATCCTACCACAAATGCTAGCTGAAAGCATCTACATGTGAGCTATAAAGTATAAACTAGGCCAGAACACAAAAATCCCCAAAAATTCCTTAACTGAACCAGTTACTCGTCTCAAAACACTCAACCACCAGCACCAATATGCACAACAGCACATTCATCTAACTATTTACATTATCAGATACATCTCACACATAAAACCATTAAAGTAACAACAACGTGTCTGCTAGGGTTTACAGGATTCCACTAATTAGCACATACGAACATCATGAGAACGCTTCCTGAATCAAATCATATCATCAAATTATAAATCAGAAACAAAACTGCTATCGATACGGAATCACCATTCGTCTGTAACATGATTGAGATTGTAGGAAGTACGCAACGAGATTCCAAACAGGTTTAGGTATCGAAGATGTACATGCTCGTATTCATGAATGCAATTAACAGTGAGGTTGTGAGTTTCTCACCATTAGAGACTCGCCGCGGGTTGACCGGAGCTAAAGTGCGCTTCTTCTTCTTCGTCGTTTGTATGAATGAGAAAGACGATTGCTTCGCCAAATGGTATTGTAACGTTCTGGCCCTCGGTTCTTTTAGCATTTGGAGAAATACAGGAACAGCCCCCATCGTTTGAACAAATTTAAATTGCCCCTCTTAAGTTTCGGAAATTCAACACTCTAAATTGGAGGAAGAGTTAATTACGGATTGCGTCCCTGTGGTTTGAAAATCTTTTTGAATTAAGTCCAAATGTTTAAATTTTTTTAAATAGAAGTATGTGGTTTGTATTTCTTTGCTATTTGAGTCCATGGGCCTAACAGAGTTAAACTTTTCTGTTAACTAAAAGGGTATTATAGTAATTTTACATATCAGGGACCTGTTATATAAATTAATAAAATATAAAGATATGTTTGTAATTTAGATAAAAATTAAAAAAAAATCATTAATAAATGTAGGGTTTCAGCCAGTCACAGCCCCCATGCAAAATCCGCCCATTTCTTGATTTTGATATCGTCATCTTCACTGATCGATTATTGTAACCCAGGATCGGAAGGAGAATCGAAAGGAGGATCGAAAGGAGGATCGTTAGCAGCGACAGCGTTCCGTCGACCATCACACGGCAGCGGCACCGTGGAGGATCGGATGGAGAATCTGGTGACCTCGTTTCCTCCGACGGCCAACGTTTGAGATGGGTTGTGAACGACACCGGCAGTGGCGCAGCTTAGTGGAGACCGAGGGGGGCGACCGCCCCCTCGGTTTTTTTCGGCCGTAGTGCTAATTTCTGCGATTTTTGAATTTTTTTTATATATATTAAGGACCGCCCCTTCGGGATTAGGATCTGTGACTTTTCGCCCCCGCAAACTCTTCGCCCAAGCTTCGCCAATGGACACCGGCCAGCGCACCCGCCAATCCGCCCCAATCTTTGTCATTCCGACCATCACTCCCTTCGCCGAAATTGAATCAATTCTTCTATTCAGGTTGGGTTTTGGAAGACCAGGAGAACAATGTTGCCATTCCTTTTCCGCGTAGCAAATTCAATCGATCTATCACGTCTATAAGTTTCAGTAAAATTTCATTACGATTAGTCACAAATTAGGTTACAATTAGGTGATTGTGATGGCTGAAACTGTGAGCTCGATCACATCTATAAACAACGACTACTCTCCGGTGTTTCTGTGGCTCGATCCATACCTTATTCCGTTCAGGAAATCATTTAGCAAACCACTCCGTTCTTACGTGACAACAACATGGTTCATCACATGGACCAATCAGGTACTGTTACTGTTCCTTCCGACTTCAATTTGTATAATTGATAATTTTTAAATAAATTTTTACCATAAACTAATGGTTCGTAGTTTAACTAGATAAAAATCAAAATTAAATCAGAATCATTAGGCAACGGTATCAGCAAAATTTCAAATGCGTAACCTTAACCATTTGAGTTGGAATCATTAAGCAAAAGTATCAGCAAAATTGTATCTTTTAGAATAAACTGAATGCAGGGAAAAGATGATTCTCATTCTCATTGATATCATGGTATATATACACATGAATAAAGGATAAACCTTGTACATGAATAAAGGATAAACCTTATAACAAACTAGTAGATAAGTATGAGAATAAAAAGGATGTATATCTGGAATATAACACTCCCCCTCAGATATATATTGTTATTCATTATACGCTATTAACAACATACTTCAGGATGATGTTAACTTGGTACTTCAGGACCAAAGAGAATAACTAATGCTACGGGATTAGTTATGCTGCCTCGTTAAAAACCTTGCTAAGAAAACCCAGTGGGACAAAACTTAGTCAAGGGAAAAAGAGTACAGCGCGTATAATGCTCCCCCTTAATTTAACAAACGTCTTTCAATCTGCGAAGCCCGATCTTCTGTGATAGTTGCTCGAAACTGCTTCTAGGTAGAGATTTTGTAAACAGGTCAGCTAGATTTTCAGTTGACTTGATCTGACGAACATCGATTTCTCCTTCCTTTTGTAAGTCATATGTTGAAAAAAATTTCGGTGAGATATGTTTTGTTCTGTCACCCTTGATGTAGCCTTCTCTGATCTGAGCTATGCAAGCGGCATTGTCTTCATAGATAATCGTTGGGATCTTCTTAATCTCTTCTAAACCACATGCACCTTGTATGTGATTAATCATTGACCTCAACCACACACATTCTCGTCCAGCTTCATATAGTGCTATCAACTCGGCATGATTTGATGATGTTGCTGTAAGTGTTTGCTTCGTCGACCTCCATGAAATTGCTGTGCCTCCATATGTGAATATATAACCTGTCTGAGAACGTGCTCTATGCGGATCTGAGAGATATCCAGCATCAGCATACCCAACAAGTTGGGACTCCTTATTCTTCTGATAGAAAAGACCTAAGTCTCGTGTCCCACAAATATACCGGAATATGTGTTTTATTCCATTCCAATGCCTACGTGTTGGGTTCGAACTGTATCTTGCTAGCACATGTACTGAGAATGCGATATCAGGTCTCGTATTATTCGCAAGATACATAAGTGCACCGATCGCACTTAAGTACGGTATTTCTGGACCAAGTACTTCTTCACCCTCTTCTTGAGGACGGTAAGGATCTTTATGTGCTTCTAGCGGTCGAACAACCATAGGTATGCTATAGGGATGAGCTTTGTCCATATTAAAACGTACTAACATTCTTTCGATGTAGTTCGATTGATGGACGAATGTACCGTTTCGCAAGTGCTCGAACTGCAGGCCGAGACATAATTTTGTTGTGCCAAGGTCTTTCATTTCAAATTCTTTCTTTAAGAGTTCAGCAGTTTGTTCAATCTCTTCAGGAGATCCAATGATGTTTATATCATCAACATAAACTGCTATTATAGTGAATTTTGATAGTGATCTTTTTATAAAGACACATGGACTGATTACATCACACTTGTATCCCTCCTTCGTGAGATATTCACTAAGTCGATTGTACCACATCCGACCAGATTGTTTGAGACCATATAAAGATCTCTTGAGCTTTATGGCACACATATCTCGAGGAGTTGAATTTAATGCTTCGGGAATTTTTAGTCCTTTAGGGATTTTCATGTAGATGTCATTCTCAAGGGTCCCGTATAGATATGCAGTGACAACATCCATAAGTCTCATTTGAAGTCCTTCAGAGATTGCAAGGCCAATTAAGAATCGCAGTGTTATCGCATCCACTACAGGGAAATACGTTTCCTCATAATCACGTCCCGGGACTTGGGAAAACCCTTGTGCTACTAATCGGGCCTTATATCGTACAATCTCATTCTTTTCATTTCGTTTAATTGCAAACACCCATTTATAACCAACAGGTTTGACGTCTATGGGTGTCCGGACTACGGGTCCGAAAACATTTCGCTTTTCGAGCGAATCTAACTCAGCCTTTACAGCGGCTTGCCATTTTGGCCAATCATTTCTATGCATGCACTCTTCAAGAGTTTTAGGTATGTAATCATTGTCATTTAGTACATCTGTTGCTATAGCATATGCGAATATATCATCAACACGTATTTTATTCCGGTTCCACATTGTACCATTTTGTACATAATTTATTGAGATCTCATGTTCGTTCGGTACCGGTGTTTCTTCTGGAAACTGATTTTCCTCTGGAACTGTGTTGGTCTCTTCAGGGACATTTACCTCTCCTAGGGTTTCATTTATACTCTTTTCTAAGTTTTCACCAACTGTGTTATTTTGCTCTTTTCTTTTCCGCGGGTTCTTATCTTTGGAACCAATAGGTCTCCCGCGTTTTCTTTGTATGGTAATCGCTTCAGGGATTACTTCAATTCGAGCAGGTGCATTAGATGCTGGTATATGTGACTTTGTCACTCTGTTTGTGTCTGTGAATGCATCTGGTAATTCGTTTGCTATTCTTTGCAAATGTATAATCTTTTGGACTTCAGATTCACATTGACCACTTCGGGGGTCGAAATTTGATTGTGATGATGCATTCCATGTTATATCATGTGTTACCAGTCTTTCTTTATTCTTATCTCCCCCTAAGACTGGGAATACTGTCTCATCAAACTGACAGTCAGCAAAACATGTTGTAAACATATCTCCTGTCAATGGTTCTAAATACTTAATTATAGATTGGGAGTTAAAACCTATGTAAATACCCAGTCTTCGCTGTGGTCCCATTTTGGTACGTTGTGGTGGTGGTATAGGTACATAAACCGCACACCCAAATATTCTTAGGTGGGACAAACAAGGTTCTCTTCCGGAGACCAGTTGTAGGGGAGAGTAGTCATGATCAGCAGTTGGCCTTAGTCTGATCAGTGCAGCGGCATGTAAAATAGCATGCCCCCATGCCGAGGATGGTAATTTGCATCGCATCAGGAGCGGTCTAGCAATTAACTGTAATCGTTTAATTAGTGATTCAGCCAAACCGTTTTGTGTGTGAACATGAGCTACTGGATGTTCAACGTTTATCCCAATTGACATACAATAGTCCTTAAAAGCTTGGGATGTGAATTCTCCTGCATTATCCATCCAAATATTTTTAATGTGATACTCTGGGAAATTTGCTCTCAATTGTATAATTTGGGCTAACAGACGGGCAAAAGCTACATTTCGAGTTGCTAAAAGACTCACGTGGGACCATCGCGAGGATGCATCAATTAAGACCAAAAAATAGCGAAATGGTCCACACGGAGGATGTATGGGCCCACATATGTCTCCTTGGATTCGTTCCAAGAATAAGGGGTTTTCTTGTGTCAATTTAGTTTGTGAGGGTCGGGAGATAAATTTGCCAAGAGAGCACGCTGCACATGATAATTCTTGTGGTAAGAAGATTTTCAAACTATTAAGAGGGTGTCCATTTGCACTTTTGACTATACGCCTCATCATTGTGCTACGTGGGTGACCTAGTCGGTCATGCCATTTGATGAATGTGTCTCTATCTAAAGACTTTTGGTTAGACACCATGTATGTTTCTATAGAAGTAATGTTAGTGCAATATAATCTAGAGGATAAGGCTTTAAGTGTTTCAATAATGATATCTTTGCCATTTTTGTTTGAGATTATTTGTAGATATTCGGTATTGTTTTCTGATGTTGTCTTGAGGTGGTAACCGTTTTTTCGAATATCTTTAAAGCTAAGTAAATTTCTTCTGGATTTACTAGAGTATAATGCATTATTGATAATTAGTTTGGTACCCGAAGATAAGATTATGCAAGCTTTTCCAGAGCCTTCAATAAGGTTAACAACACCAGAGATAGTACCAATCGGTGTCATTCAGGATGACAACTCGATGAAAAATTTCTTGTGTTTTAGAATAGTGTTGGTACTACCACTATCTACAAGACATTCATCGCTAATAATAGCTTTGTCGGGCCTAGTAAGCATACTTTTGCAGAAACAATAACAAAAGTAAGTTAATGCGAGAGATTTAATATTATGAATAGATAATACCAATGCAAGAGTTTAAACCAAAACCAATATGAAAGTTTTAAAAGGAAACATCACAAGATATTGAATCAAACCATTACGAGAGTTCGAATGAAAAACATCACAAGAGTTCAAACAAATGAAAGAAAAAAAAAACACCACGAGAGTTAAGCAAACAAACACTACCGAAAAATTAAAAAAAAACATAGCAGAAGGATTAAAAAATATGGTCCCACTAAGGTTCCATGAAGTCAGACGCGTCCAAATGAGTGTCTGATGGACGGACAGGAGATGCCAAGTTAGGAGTATTCTCAATCAGGTTAGTCTCAACATGCTTCTCTTGCTTTTTCATCATTCCCTGATAAGCTTCAACGAGGTGTTTAGGGGTGCGACAAGTACGAGACCAATGGTTTGACATCCCACATCTTCTACATGTGTCGTTTTGCCTCCCATTACCCCTCCCCCTAGAGGGTCGCATCGCATGTTTTTGACTCGACTCATTGTTACCAGGCTTAGAATTGTGAGGTACTCTTTGCCATGTGTTCCTTCGTCCACGCCCACGTCCTCTACTGGGTCCGCGACCTTTCCCCCTACCATGCCTGCTCTGAGCATTTGCCGCATTCGCTTCTGGGAGTGGGCTTGCACCAACGGGTCGCGCTTGATGATTTTTAAGTAGGAGGTTATTGTTTTGCTCAGCGACCAATAAACATGATATGAGCTCAGAGTATTTGGTGAATTGGCGTTCCCGATATTGTTGTGCCAGGAGCATATTAGAAGCATGGAATGTGGAGAAGGTCTTTTCAAGCATGTTTTCATCAGTTATCGTCTCTCCACATAATTTTAGTTCAGAGGTGATGCGGAACAAAGCAGAGTTGTACTCGCTGACAGATTTGTAATCTTGTAGCCTGAGTTGTAGCCACTCGTAGCGAGCCTTTGGGAGTAAGACCAATTTCTGGTGGTCAAATCGTTCTTTAATGTTTCCCCAGAGTTCGAGAGGATCCTTGACAGTGAGGTATTCTCTCTTCAAATCCTCATGGAGATGATGACGAAGGAATATCATTGCTTTTGCTTTGTCTTGTAGGGAGGTCGTATTTCCGTCATTAATTGTCTCACCAAGGTTATTTGCTGTCAGGTGAATCTGGGCATCAAGAGTCCATGGGAGATAATTTTTCCCGGAGATGTCAAGTGCAGCGAACTCAAGTTTTGAGATGTTCGACATCTTATCTACAATGACGGAAAACGAGTTTGTAAATACTATATGGGGATGACGTATTGATTAAACTTTCAGTTTCATAACTTGAGGATGTCGTTGGCTCATGAAGTGAAAAAGAAAAAATATATATATATCTTCTTTTTTTTTTTTTTTTTTTGTAGGAAATATATTTTAGAGATATTAAAATTTAGTAATCTAAAAAAAATTATTTAACTTCCGTAAGAAATAAATTAGGGTCAAAAGTCAAAGAATTTATTTCTTCTGGGTGAATTTTCTGCAAACCATCCCTTTATTCACGTGATGTCCAAAGTACCCTCAAGAGTTTTCCAAAAAAAAAATAAAGCTGTCAAACCAATTCCTATCTTCGAGAGAGAGATAAAGATCGAAAATTTAGGAACAGAGAGAGAAGAAAAAAAAACACGATGTTTGATGGCGTGTGTTCGCCAAACCAGGGGTTAATCACGGTATCGTTAGTGGCTGACCACGGCGGCAACGTCAGCGGCGATCGATGAAGGTGAAAAAGGGGATCCGTGGACTTTCTTCGCAAGGGGAGAGTTCGGAAAAAAAAAAACTCAACTCTTTCAATCTTTTCTCCATTCCAAAAACTTAAACAGTTGATGTTCCAGAAATCAGATTCGAGTGGGTTTCATTTAAAATATGTACGGTGGTGACTCCGACCGTTGATGGTAGTCCACAAAATCGGGTAAAGTCTCCGGCGACAAAGACGATATATGTGAGGTATAGTCGTGGACATCGGAGAAAACAAAACCGCAGGTATGTGTGGTAGACATATATATATATATATTATTTATTTATTGTAATTTGGACAATATGAATTATGAACACAGATTTCAGTATATGTATTCTAGATTTCATGTCGTTGTATTTGTTTTTTTTTTTGTTTCGGAATATCATGGATACAATAGGAGAGTTCATAATGTGTGTGTGTGTTTTTTTTTTTCACAACTAATGAAAGAAAATTATATAAAACTATTCCATGGGTTCTACGAAATTTCAATAACATCTTAAAGTACTGGAAACAACCCAAGATAAATAAAATCTATTTGCAGAAACAAGAAACATTTGATTTGAAAATAAAGTAAAATATATATATTTGAAGAAAAATAGTTATTTCGATTATGAAGTAAAATCTATGTTAATATGAAGAAGCGAGTTGTTTCCAATCTCTAAAAGATGATATTTGTGTTGAACGATATAATAAATGACAATAATATAAATCTGTACCTGAATCGTAGTACGAATGGAAGAATTGAAAAAAATCTTCACAATAAGGGTAGAGCAGGGTGCTGATAACGTAGAATAAACTGAATACAGGGAAAAGATGATTTCATTCTCATTGATATCATGGTATATATACACATGAATAAAGGATTACCTTAACTGCTTTTCACTGTGAAAGAGAGAAAAAGCAAAATTGTATCTTTCATTCTTTAACACCAAAAAGGAAAAAATAAAATAAAATCAGTTGTCACCAAACCGGTAACAAGGCCCAACAAAAAACTCCTCGAACCGCCGGGCTCTTACGAGTCTACCTCTCAGCTGCCTGATCTCTGCCGCACCCATCACCGGCGACCGGATTATTGCTCCCTGAATTACCTTTCTTATCCGATCAAAGATCACGGTAACCTCTATTTCTCTCTCCGTCTACCACTCTTGTTTTGGTTAAATATGCGTAAATTGAAACATTACTTGTTAATAATTAGGGTTCCCTTTTATTGCATGTGTTGCTGTTTATTTCGTGGTTAACCGCTCTAGATAGAGACTCTTAAGATAGTAGAATTCGAAGAACTCAGAAGCTTTTGTACGAAATAAAGGTTTCGTGTGTGTAGAATCGGTTCATATTGATTTAACTTCTTCTCAAATTGAGGTCATTTTGTGAGAAATTTGTTTTGCTTTAACTTCTGGTGTGTAGTTTGGTGGTTTCATGCAATTCGATTTGGATTTTGTTTTATGACATATGCTTGACGAATTGTTCATTTTGAAACGTTTGATTTTATGTTGGAGGACATGAAATTTTCGTGTAAAAGTCTTCGAGTCTTGTGTCACTGCACTTTTCTGCATTTATGGAGAATGTAATTGCTTGCTATCACAATTTTTTTTAACTGGTTGAAAACGAAAGATAAACTTCACATGATAATGAAACACATGTCATATCAAAGGAGGAGATGAAGCTGTATACAAATTATATGCTTATTGAGTTTTTTCAGGTTAACGCGTATTCTCAAGCTTCACCTTTTGGGCAACGCTTAAAAAGGGTTTGACATAAAGATGAGCTCATTTTCAATTACGCGGAAGAAGACACCTTTTCAAAAGCACAGAGAAGAAGAAGAGGCGAAGAAAAAGGTAAGATCCATGTGAGAATCTATTATGGTGAATAGGCTTACATCGTTAATAAGAAATTTAAGAGATTTATTAAATACTTATCTATGTAGAGGGCTGAGGATGAAACGGCTCGTCTATATGCTGAATTTCTGGAGTCATTTCAAGGGGATAATGCATCTGGGTTAAAAACTTTTGTTCGAGGTGGAACAGTTAATCCAGATGACAAAGTGAAGTCTGATACAGGTCAGTTCCTGTTAACGTATCCTTGTATGCATTTTTAAGTTCTGTTCTTTAATTTTGAGTTATTGAGTTTTGCGCGCATATATGGATAATGAATGATTTATTTGACATGAATACATTAATAAGCAAACGGGCCTATTCATGCACGAATCGCAGGTGGAAATTCCAAAGATGTATCTGGTTCAAAGAAGGGGAGTAGGTAACAAACGCTTTTGATTAACTATGTTACACTGCTCTTATTATAAGGCATTCTGAATGTAGAAGCTAGAAGGTGATGATATCATCAGACTTTTACTTATTTTGTTTAGGATGATAATCTTAAGGAGCTAGGAGGCTTATGTAGCTCCTGATTTGGTTTAATTAAGGCTCGTTATGTAATAATATCCTGAAAATGGCAGTCAAAGCTACTAAATTTTCATTTGTTATTCCAAACACTATATCTTTTTTTTTTTGAACAGCAACGATTAATTTAATTAACATTAGTCAGTGGCTAGAAATGCAAACACTTTATCTGTGCACTTAGTTGTACTTTTTGTTTGCGATGTTCATGGGTTGAAATATTTGTCCGCACTCTCGAGTCTAGGCCAAAGAATCGACTTTTATATAGCCTGTGAAGTTTGGATTCTGGCTTTTTTCACTTTTCTTTTTTGGAAACAGATGTATGCAACTATCGGTGTATTTGTCAAAGCTGAGCTTGAGCTTGGTAGGGTTTAGGCTTTGTTCATTTTTTTTTTATGGGACCTCAGAATACTGGATGACTAGCATTGTGCTAGTTGCTCACCAAGCTTGAAAGTTTGAGTTCAAGCTGTTTTCTCATAGAGCCTGAGTCCGGGGTTGTATAAGTGTGGCTATTACCTCTTCTTTTCTAGGTTTGGCTAGTATGTGCTCATATCAGTTTATAGAAGATTAAGGTTGAGTTCTTCAAATAACTTTGCAATTAAACTTGAAAAAGTACTAGTATATCAAAAGATATATTGTACTAAGTTCCTTGTATCAGTTTCTATAGACTTGATAGCCTAGGCTCATTTAAGCTTGCTGATCTCCTGACGCCTAGTCACTCTAGGCTTGTGCTTGACTTTACTGTGTAGTCATCTTTTCATGACCACCCTTCATTAACTTTCTTAAATCAAGATTTAGTATGTGGTACAAGAGTGTGAAGGATTGAAGGCTGCATGTTTTTATAGTTAGTTAGTTACTTGTTAGAGAAAAAGTAACTAAAGTTCAGCTTGTTGGCTAGCCAAAAAACAACTCCCTTGCGAATATCTTCTACATTTTTACTTTAGGACAATTTTGTAATAATGATTTGATTGCATTAGAAGATAATACTAAATAAAGGGCAAGTTTACCGAGTATTGTCCAAGCATCATGCTTAAACTCCTTTGTACAGTTCACTTTTATAAAATCATATTCGTTTTGGTATCTGTAGTATTTAGATTCCATTTGACTTTTTCACCTTCTTGATTTGGTTTTAAGTCTTGTTTAGTTTTGGACGGCCCTAAAGTATCTATTCCCTTGTCTGTTTTGAATCGACATGTATTAATTCTGGTCTTTGCATAACATACTGAAGTTCAGTTGGTTGTGCTTGTGACAGTTTTCTTGGTTCACTTTGTTCAATTGAGGAATATAGTTTTGACAAATGTGATGTGGATTTAAGGAAGATCATATCAAATGTGGATGTGGTAACGGCTTATAAATAACACTAATACCATAATAATTGTCTTATGTGATCTGGATCTTTATCACAATAGATTCACTTGTGATGTATTTTGTCACAACCACTCTAGACTAGTTGTGAGATTTTTTTAGGCATTTGGGTGAGAAGAATATGTAGGTGTAGTGTATCATTGTGTGTGTGTGTTTTGAAGCATAGAGAAACAGGCATGCAAATGTGGTGTACACCATGCTCTCATGTATTAAACATTGTGCATCATTATATTTCTTATCTGCAGGTATGTTCCTTCTTTCATACCCCCTCCTATGGCAACCAAGGGTAAAGAACTTGAAAAACAGGTTAGTGAACAGATGAAACATTTCTCTGATGTTAGTTACCCTGTTGACTCTCTTGCATTTGTGGGTTTGACTTTTTTATACCCGGTTCTAAAAAAGTTCTACTACTAACAGAAAGAAGAAGAGAGGCCAAAGGAGAAAGCAAAAGGGAAGGCGAGGAATATAGATTTTTTTATGGAGGAATTAAAACATGAACAAGAAATGAGAGAAAGGCGAAATCAAGAACGCGAACAATGGTCAGATGGGCGTCACAGTGCTACGTCAACTGTAAGATATGCTAGTTGACAAATTAGACTGTTTCGTATATTCATTATATAATTGCTTTTACATCTCATGTATTTGCATCATAAGTCTTAACTCTGTTTCAGCTATCTAGTCGGTTTGACGAGTTGCCTGATGAGCTTGATCCAAGTGGAAAGCTTGGGTCCTTTGATGATGGAGATCCTCAGACCACCAATCTTTATGTCGGAAATCTTTCGCCTCAGGTGAGCTTGCAATGCTAATACGATGCTTTTTATGTCGGAAATCTTTCGCCTCAGGTGAGCTTGCAATGCTAATATGATGCTTCATTTGGGGAGTAATGAAAGTTGACCTTTCTATTTCTTTCATGAACATATTCTAGGTAGATGAAAATTTTCTTTTGAGGACGTTTGGAAGATTTGGACCCATTGCTAGTGTGAAGATAATGTGGCCAAGAACAGAAGAGGAGCGCAATCGCCAAAAAAACTGTGGTTTTGTGGCTTTTATGAACCGTGCAGATGGACAAGCTGCAAAAGATGAAATGCATGGTTAAGTCCTTTTAAATATTATTAGTATATGAACTACCAAATAAGATAAAACTGAGAAAACTTGTGGAAGTAAGAACAACTCACACATGATTTGTATCATTCCATAGAAAGCTGTACAGGGTATTTGATAATAACTAGAAAATTTTAAAACCAATTGTAGAAGTAGAAACCTAGTTGAATCATTTATGCTGCATTTAAACCAGTAACTTTTTTTAGCATCAGTTGTAAATATGTAATTAAAATGTATTTAATGTTCCAGGAGTGGTTGTTTATGATTATGAATTAAATATTGGGTGGGGTAAATCTGTTTCTCTCCCCTCTCAATCACTCCCTGCTCCTCCTCCAGGACAAATGGCCATCAGGAGTAAAGAGGTGTGTTACGTTTTTATATTTGTAAATGTATTGTTAGCACAAGTACGTGATGTATTAGATTTATGGAGATTACGATTCAAAACAGTATTGACTTGCATGGGTCTTATGATGGATTTATTTGTGGGATGCAGGGTGCCACCGTGATATTGTCGGGTCCATCTGGCCCTCCAGTTACTTCTATCCCAAGCCAGAACTCTGAGCTGGTAGGTTAACCTTGTATGCTACCTTATCCTCGCGGAAAGTAAGATTATTGCAATATGTAATAATATATTAACCTTGATGATTAGGTTCTAACTCCCAATGTGCCTGATATAACCGTTGTTCTGCTTGAAGATGTTCGTCTTCGTAAAGTGATTGATACGATGGCTCTTTATGTTCTTGATGGAGGCTGTGCTTTTGAGCAAGCTATAATGGAAAGGGTTCGGGGAAACCCTCTTTTCAGTTTCTTGTTTGAACTTGGCTCTAAGGAGCATACTTACTATGTTTGGAGGCTGTATTCATTTGCTCAGGTACATACTTAAGTCAATACATCTGTGCACAGGTAATTGAAGTATTCTTGGCTTTTGATGACTAAATAGTAGCATACCAAACTTACTTCTTGTAACAAAAACCATGTTTTATTTACTGCAAGACATGCCTAAATATTGCCTATCTTCCCAAGTGTATTCATTTGATTTATAACTCACTTTGGAAGAGATAGGGTCTTCACCTTGTACCTTATATTACCCTTGATGAAGATGTATATGAAAGAAATTAATGCTTAATGTGTCTAATTATATAGGACTAGTTTCTGGAATTTGAGATATTATGTTGAATAAAAGAATAACTTTGGTCTCACCGAATGCAGGGTGATACTTTGCACAGGTGGCGAACTGAACCTTTCATCATGATAACTGGTAGTGGGAGGTAATAAACGCATGGGACACATCTTGATACTTCTAATCATTCATATGATAATCTACATGTTATGTATTTATTTGATTTCACTTAGAAGTCATGATTAATAATACTTAATACTTTATCTTTTAACACCGACTAATGATATCCGATACTTTATGCCATTTGATTGTGTAGATGGGTCCCGCCTGCTTTGCCAACAGCCAAAAGCCCAGAAAATGATGAGACTGGAGCTACATTTGCTGCTGGAAGAAGCAGGGTACTATTTTTTAGCGTATTTCTTTCTGTTGAACTTAGTTCATCACTGGATTATCTATAACATTATTTTTTATCTGATTCTTCCATTCGACAGCGTGTGGAGGTTGAACGTACACTAAATGATGCACAAAGAGATGAATTTGAAGACATGCTTCGTGCCTTGACTTTAGAAAGAATTCAAATCAAGGAAGCAATGGGTTTTGCGTTAGATAATGCTGATGCTGCCGGAGAGGTATCATGACATTAGAAGTTATGAACTCTAGATATGTTTTAGTGTTCATTCGTTGCTGAAGCAGCTCTATTTGTTACAGATAGTTGAAGTTTTGACCGAGTCTTTGACTCTTAAGGAAACACCAATACCCACTAAAGTTGCAAGACTCATGCTTGTTTCGGACATTCTTCACAATAGTAGTGCTCCTGTAAAGAATGCATCTGCTTACCGTACCAAATTTGAAGCCAACCTGCCTGATATACTAGAAAGCTTTAATGATTTATACAGGACTGTCACAGGAAGAATAACCGCTGAGGCCCTTAAGGTAGGTGGTAATTTTGACCCATTTACTTATGAATGGGCTGATTGGGTTGTATTTAATGTCAAATGGGTTGAACCGTACAGATCAGCTAAAAGGTGAACAGTTTAATTGGGTGGATGTTTTTAATGGCTTGTATTTATATAGACCTATTTTAACCTGTTTTTAAATCCAACTCTCTCATGTCTACCAGGAACGAGTTCTTAAAGTTCTTCAAGTGTGGGCTGATTGGTTCTTGTTTTCGGATGCATATGTAAATGGGTTGCGATCAACATTTCTTAGATCTGGTAACTCTGGTGTTGTCCCATTTCATTCCATTTCCTCAGAAACTGAAGACAAGCCTAATTATGACGACACTTTAGATGATGGAAGGATCAATCCGGATGCAGTGTTGGCAATAGGAAAAAGTGCCGCCATGAAAGAACTGATGAATCTCCCTCTTGCTGAGCTGGAAAGGCGGTGCCGCCATAACGGCTTATCTCTAGTTGGTGGCAGAGAAATGATGGTTGCACGCTTGCTCCATCTCGAAGAATCTGAAAAGCAAAGGGGTTATGAACTCACGGACTATTTGAAATATTCCCAGAATTATACAAGAGAAAGTAGCGCTGATACCGGGCCTGTGGGGTTTTCAGGAAGAAATCACCAAGTGGAGGATGGCATAAATATTCTGTCTGAAGGCAAAGGTTCTGCATCTTTAGCCTCAAAGATTCCAATCCCACAACCTGAGTTAAAACCCTTCTCTAATAAAATAAAACCCGATTCTCTATTGCCTGCCTCTAAATGGGCCCGTGAAGATGATGAAAGTGATGATGATAAAAAGCTTAGTAAAAATCTTGCATTAGGTTATTCGTCTTCCGGAAGTGAGAATGCTGGTGATGGTTTTAGTAACACAGAGGCGGTGGAGCCCACATGCATTTTCGCAAGTTCTGATAGCGGGCTAAGTGAAGAAAAGAGGTACGATTTGGCGTGGTCTATTAACAATGACATTTATAATCATGGTGGTTTGGCTAATTGACTCTTCCACTTGTGCAGACAAAAGTTGAGGCAGGTTGAGGCCGCTTTGATAGAGTATCGTGAATCCCTGGAAGAGCGGGGAATAAAGAAAGAAGAAATCGAAAAGAAAGTGGCGGCACATCAGAAACAGCTGCAGTATAAATTTGGCTTAACAAGTGTCGGCGAAGCTACATCCAACAAGAGTGCGTTCTAAACTTTCTTCACCTTTTAACATTTGTTATTTTGTGGTGGATGTCCTTTTTCTTGACCTGTTGAATATTCTGTATATCTACACAGGAGGGTCATCATCTATAGATAGAAGAGAGAAAGGAGAAGATTCACGGGGATCATCAAGAAAGCGTCACAGAAGTCATCATGACAGTGAAAGCCCTCCGAGGAAATCATCAAGCAGAGACCGCGAGAAGGGTAGAAATCATGATTCACAAACTGAAAGAGACCACGATAGAGATAAACGCAGAGACAGAGACAGGGACGCCAGGAAAAGATGAACTCCGCTGGAATTCTTATGTATGATCAATTGAGTAAGCTAATTCTTTACCCGTATGACTCGTTAGATATCAAACACAATCCAAATCAACCCATTCATTTGTATGCGGGACGAAATTAGCACCATGAGAACATATTTTATCTTTTTCTTGGAGCTTATGTTTGACAAAATTGCAGGATGTACATGGTTTAGCCCTGCAAACAGCTGCTGCAGCATGCGGATGATGATAATAGCCCAAAACGCAGCCTCCTGATGACGCTGGACATTTTGGTATGATTAACAGATCATATATGCTGTAAAAGAAATGGTATTTTTTTATTTGCATCTTTTCACGAATCTGATTGGTTTGTTGTGGGTAGAAGAAACTATTTTGTGTCCATACTTTAAATTGTGCATAGAAGCTATCACATTTAGGTTTTGATCCATTTTGGGCTTCATTCTTAATTGGTTGATTAGGAGTCGATAATCATTTGAGATTTATAAATGATACTTTGATTTGTTGAACAGTTTGTTAGAGCATTGTAGGTTTGAAACTCAATCAATGATGTAATTAGAGCTTCCTGCTAAGTAATGTACCAACATGTCACGTTAACCTCGTTAGGGTTGGCTGGGGTGTGACAAATCACGAAGAACTTTCATCTCCTACAAGATAGAATGTGATGAGAATTATGGATTCGAAACAATAACTAGTACTTGTCTCGGTTGCTTTAAAAAAAAAAAAAAAAAAACTACTGGTCTCGGTTACAATCAAGAAACCTGCCAAGCCCATAAACATAATATACATACTTAAGAAGTTCAAACGTTGTTCTAAAGATGTTATAAATTGATAAAGAACTACTACAAATTTATGTATTGTTACTTATGTTCAGTTTACTTATATGCGTATTTAACTTTATTATTATTAATTTATATTATACCTGCCAGGCCCATAAACATAATATACATACTTAAGAAGTTCAAACGTTGTTCTAAAGATGTTAAAAATTGATAAAGAACTACTACAAATAAAGAAGTTCAAACGTTGTTCTAAAGATGTTAAAAATTGATAAAGAACTACTACAAATTTATGTATTGTTACTTATGTTCAGTTTACTTATATACGTATTTAACTTTATTATTATTAATTTATATTATACATGTGTATGTTCGTAGTAATAGGAAAATAATATCGAATCTTTACCTAATTAATAATAACCGATCACATTTTTGTGAGCATACAATTCTAATTTTCACATATCTTATTTCATCCCTTCCTAATTTTCACATAATTATTTGTATACAATACATGAACAAAATAGAGAGATCGAAAACACAAGCAAAAAGCACAAAGAAAAGAAATAGACAGTAAGACAGTTAAAAAAAAAAAAAAAACTTCCCTCGCATAATTGTTTCATCAACAATAAAAAAGATTTGATCTTTAGAAAGGTGTGCAAACTGTTTGATTCTAAAATCACGGTATGGTAGCAAGTTCGGCTGTGGGGGCAATCGCAAAGGAGAGAACTTATATGGGTCTGAACTCAAGGCCTTGCACCGTAATCCCTGCAAGCGATGACATGTCATAACTAGAGAATCGAAGACGCATGGTAGCAGGCGTTTGGAATTCATGCACTTGCACTTCCATCCAACCATCACTCCTGAGTTTCGGAAGGCCTTTTATCCTGGGTCTAACAGATGGATTGTAGGTTCTTTTGATCTTAAGATTCGGTCCAATAACTGGGGTTTGAGGAGTACGTAAAAAGATATTGTATGCTTCGGAACCCAAAACTTTATCAACCACTTGCACAGTATTAGTCAGCTTATGTACATGTGTATTTAGTAGAGGGTTATATTTTGTAATTATGTCTAGTATATATATAACGGGATTGTATACTTTTATGATGATATAGAAAATACAGATTTCTCCCAAACTAATATGGTATCAGAGCACTAAAACCCTAGCCTCCCTCCCTCGAATTTTTTTCGGTCGAACTCCTGCTGCCGACGGCAGCCTCCTCCGGCTACGACGGCGACCACCGATTCCGACCCACAATCTCCCTCGTCTTCTTCTTCTGCCGACTCTTCAACGATGACGGAACCTAATGCTACGGCAGATCCGCAACTTGCTGCGTTGGAGAAGATATTGCAGAATGCCTACGCCGTTACGAATGTGATTCTTCGTGTTCGACCACTGGATGGGACTAAGGTAACCTATTCGTCCTGGGTAAAATTGTTTAAAACTCATGCCAAGGCGTATAAAGTTATGAACCATATTGATGGGACTGACCCACCTGAGGCTACCGATGCTACGTTCAACCTATGGGCTGATATTGATGCTCTCGTGGTTCAGTGGATTTATGCCACTCTGTCTGATGAAATATTGAAGAAAGTTTTATCTACTGATAAGTCTGCACGACAGATCTGGGTGAAACTGCAGGACATTTTTTTGAGCAATAAAGGGTCCAAAGCTGCTGCATTAGAACAGGAGTTTACAACCCTAACTCTTGCTAAATGCTCGTCCATGGACGATTATATTCAGAAATTATCTGACCTTGCAGATCAATTGGACGATGTGGAACGACCGGTTCCTGAAAACCGGCGTGTGCTTCAACTTGTTCGGGGCTTACCCGCTGAATATGACACCGTGGCTTCTTTCATCAACCAGAGCACACCCACGTGGGACTCCGCCTGTAACATGGTTCACCTTGAACTACACCGGCTCTCCGCTCGCCAAAACACCTCGTCATCCACCTTACCCCACACTTCCTCCTCTGTCCTAGCCGCCACCCACCAGCCGAACCCGCCATCCCATGCATCCCAACAACAGCCACCACCTCTCATGCACAATCACCCCTCCTCCAACCCCATGCAATACCGCCCCACCAACCCTGATCCCAACCGATCATACGACTCACCCCAACCCTATCAACAAAGGTATTCCGCCAATTTTCGTGGCCGCAATAACAATCGTCGTGGCGGGTATCGTGGTAATCGCAACAATGGAAATAGAAACAACAATCGTAACAACAACCCACCGAACAACATGCCTCCGTGGGGTTACTGGAACGCCCCTCCTTGTCCTTACCCGACGAACCCACCCAACTGGAATACGCAACAGCCGTGGCAGGCTAGGCCGAACTCCCCGTATCCCCCACCATCGGCTAACTATACTGGCGGAGCTTACTCCTCATATGATGCTCTCAATCCCACTGACATCGGTGCTGCATATCAAGCGAATCAGATGATGCCACCGGACTCGAGCTGGACTATGGATTCGGGAGCCTCCAATCATGTCACTGCTAATCCAGGTATGGTCCAATCTCCTGTATCCTATTCTAATATAAGTCACATTTTTGTCGGTAATGGCCAATCAATACCGATTACAGGATCCGGATCCTCAACCATTTCCACCACCACCAAACCATACACCCTCAAAAACATTCTTGTCGCCCCTAACATCGCCAAAAATTTGCTTTCAGTGCGTCAATTTACAATAGATAATCAAGTTATTGTTGCGTTTGACCCTTATGGTTTTTCTGTGAAGGATATCAAGACTGGAGCGCTCCTTTCCCGCCACAACAGTGACGGCGATCTTTATCCTTTCACGCCATCCACCACACCATCGGCTTTCCTCTCCACCAGTTCCAGATCCTATCTTTGGCACACAAGACTTGGTCATCCCGGTTCTCAAGTCTTAGAGTTTTTATCTAGTCGTTGTTTAATTTCTTGTAATAAGGGCAAACTTGGGTCCATTTGTGAGTCGTGTCAGCTATCTAATAGCAAACGTTTACCGTTTTCAGATTCTATGAATATTACTCATTGTGCCTTTGATATCATACATTGTGATCTATGGACTTCTCCGGTCCAAAGTAAGTCGGGTTACAAATATTATATGGTGTTGATAGACAACTTTACTCATTATGTTTGGGTCTATCCTTTAAAATTA
The DNA here is from genome assembly GCA_039602395.1 of Deinandra increscens subsp. villosa. Taxonomy (NCBI): domain Eukaryota; kingdom Viridiplantae; phylum Streptophyta; class Magnoliopsida; order Asterales; family Asteraceae; genus Deinandra; species Deinandra increscens. Next base: position 131,280,436 of record JBCNJP010000007.1, on the reverse strand, counting down.
AAATCTGAAACTTTCCCTACATTTGCAAAGTTTCATAAACTCATCCAGACACAGTTTAATAAAACCATTAAGACTTTTCAGTGTGACCTTGGGGGTGAGTTCGATAATGGGGACTTCAAAAATTTCGCAAATAATAATGGGTTAGTGTTTCGATTCTCGTGTCCTCAAACGTCACCTCAAAACGGCAGGGCCGAGCGTATGATTCGCCGGCTTAACGACATGATTCGGGCGTTGCTCACTCAAGCACGTCTTCCGCCACCGTTTTGGGTTGAGGCGCTACACACGGCCGCCTACTTACACAACATTCTTCCCACAAAACGTCTAAATTTCCACACACCGACCCATGCTCTTTTCTACAGACAACCGTCCTATGACCACCTACGGGTTTTTGGGTGTGCATGCTACCCAAATCTTTCGAGCACCGCCCCAAACAAATTGAGCCCAAGATCCGTGAAATGTATTTTCTTGGGTTACCCAACAAATTTTCGGGGCTATAGGTGTTATGATCCGAAAACCGGGCGGGTCCATCTATCGAGACATGTAATTTTTGATGAACAGGATTTCCCAAGTCACACGTCTACCCATCATGCATCTCGACCGGAGCCTCAATTTGAGGACTCCTACCCTTCTGTCATACCAGCCCAAACCCCCCATTTCACTCCGCCAACCAACCCGGCCCAGCAACAGCCTCCAGGCCCAACTCCTATTAACCCCACCTCCGGCCCATCTTCTGAAAACACCCCAGCGCCCAACAGCTCCGACCCGCCCCCTCATTCGTACAACCCGCCCTCCCCACCTGACCCGACTCCTCAACCCACCCCGTCCGCTCCCTCTCAGACGGGTTCCCAACCGCCACCCCTAAATCATCATCCCATGCAAACACGTGGTAAAACCGGGATTTCCAAACCTGTAACCCGACTCAACCTCAATGTCCACACGTCTCCCTTTTCCCCGGTACCTACCTCTTACCTTAAAGCCATTCTGGATCCGAATTGGTACAAGGCTATGATCGATGAATTTAGGGCTTTGCAGGATAATGATACATGGGAATTGGTTCCCCGACCGCCTAACCACCCGGTTATTAGATGCATGTGGTTATTTCGGCACAAATTCCGGTCGGACGGGTCACTAGAGCGCTATAAAGCGCGGTTAGTGGCGAATGGTAAATCGCAAACGGTGGGAGTTGATTGTACAGAGACGTTTAGCCCGGTCATTAAACCGGCAACCATTCGCACAGTATTATCCCTGGCTCTGTCAAAGAGCTGGCCTGTCCATCAACTGGACGTAAAGAATGCTTTTCTGCATGGCGATCTTGATGAGACAGTGTTTATGACTCAGCCACCCGGCTTCGTTGACAGCCATTTTCCAGACTATGTGTGCAGGCTAAAGAGATCGCTTTATGGTTTGAAACAGGCTCCCAGGGCATGGTATACTCGGTTTGCATCATTTTTACTCAGTCGGGGTTTCAAAAGCAGCTTAAGTGATACGAGTCTATTTGTTTATCAGGACGGCTCTAAAATTGCATATTTACTCTTATATGTGGACGACATCATCCTGACCGCTTCTGATTCATCCTTCCTACGCCACATTATTGCTACACTCTCACGAGAGTTTGCTATGACTGACTTGGGGGATTTACATCACTTTCTGGGTGTCACAGTGACTAGGGATTCTAGTGGATTTTTCTTGAATCAGACTCAGTATGCCCGTGACATACTTCAGCGGGCGAATATGACTGCTTGCAAACCGTGTGCTACACCAGTTGACACTAACGCCAAGTTGAGTGCCGATGCTGGACCACGATTGGCTGATGGTACGTTATACCGAAGCCTGGCAGGGGCGTTACAATACCTGACCTTCACGCGACCTGATATATCTTACGCAGTGCAACAGGTTTGTTTATTCATGCATGCACCGTGTGATTCGCATTTTCAGTTTCTTAAACGCATTTTGAGGTACATACAGGGCACCCTTCACTTTGGGCTACGGATACGTCCGTCCCGTTCTACTGCTCTAACAGTTTATTCAGACGCCGATTGGGGTGGGTGCCCGGATACTCGGCGATCGACCTCGGGGTATTGCGTTTACATGGGGGATAATTTACTATCGTGGTCATCCAAGCGCCAATCTACAGTATCTAGATCTAGTGCTGAAGCAGAGTACCGTGCCGTGGCTAATGCGGTGGCTGAGGTGAGTTGGTTGAGAAATCTTTTACTTGAGTTACATGTGCCCGTTCGTCAGGCCACCGTTGTCTACTGTGACAATGTGTCTGCTGTGTATTTATCTGGCAATCCCGTACATCACCAACGAACAAAGCATGTGGAGATCGATATACACTTTGTTCGTGAACAGGTCCGTATTGGACGCATTCGTGTTCTACACATACCCTCTGAGCACCAGTATGCAGATATATTTACAAAGGGTCTTCCGCGAATTCTCTTTCAGCAATTTCGTTCCAGCTTGAACGTTTCTTCACCCGTTCAAACTGCGGGGGCGTATTAGTCAGCTTATGTACATGTGTATTTAGTAGAGGGTTATATTTTGTAATTATGTCTAGTATATATATAACGGGATTGTATACTTTTATGATGATATAGAAAATACAGATTTCTCCCAAACAGTGGCGGATCCAGGAAATAATATCAGGGGTAGCGGGGACTAACGGGGGTTCGGGGGCAGCGCCCCCGAAAAAAAAATTTAGGTAGTTAACGGGCTTTTAATCATATTTTTAAGGGCTTTTGATCATATTTTTAAGTAAAAGCCATAAAATTTCTTCCAGGGGTCGCGAAAAATTCGTTTCAGGGGTCGCGAAAAACCGAAAACCTATAAAAAAAAAAATTTGCACGTCGGGGTAAAAGTTCAGGGGTAGCGGGCGCTACCCCTGGGACCTTAGTAGGTCCGCCACTGCTCCCAAACTAATACACAGGAGGGTTAATCGATGTATAGGCATGTGGTAATCTGTTGTAGACAAGGTAAGCTGCGTATGTTGTTTGAGGTGACAACATTTTGGAACCGAGTTCGCAGGAAATACCAAATTTTTTTGAGATACAATCAGCCACTTGCCCAAATCTGTGAAACAACATGATATTGCATGTAACAAAATGTTAGAATTTGACAGCATGTATACCCAAAATTAAGGATATTAGTAAAAGAACCTTGTTTCGGGTTCAGACTTCCATTCCCATTCGTTTTCTTTTAAAACCGCTTTGGCTTGCACCATCAGACATTTCTTACCGTCTTTGGCTAGAGAAAACCACTGTAAAACAGTATATATATGTAAGCACTTGTTTATAAATCATGTATTATTTCTTTCCCCTTCAACAGTGAACCAACAAGATATATTTAACAATATTGATATCAAATGTACCTCTTCACCAGAATTGATTAGAAACCCCTCACAAAGAATATAGTACAGTTCCTTCTTGGTTTTCCATTCCACATCATTTACACACAACTTGATTATTTCTTCATAATCATTCGGCAACTTTTGTTCCCAGTATGCAATCTTTGTATCCGATATGAGTTGCATGTCATCCTTATCATCTGTTAACACTTGATGTTCTACCTATAAAACATAACAAAATCAGACTTAAACCACTGGAAAAAAGTACATTAACATCTAAATGTGTTGCCATATGTGTAATTTGTAAGAACATTTGGAACAGTAATATATAGAGCAAATAAAGTGTCGTTGATGAGATTACTTTCTCTAGCGGGCGAAACTCCATGCTCTCTATTAGTAAATTTGGACACCACTTGGTGTAGAACTTAATTTCAAGATCAATAGTTGTCTGATCGCTAGTAAACTGATACAATTCGGCGGTCAGCCACCCATCTTCTCTCTTGTCTAATACGAATAAATAAGACCTATCTTCCTCCCCTTCCAACTTGTAGCTGAGGCCTATATACTGTTCATTACTCATCTTCCTTTTGAACACAAGGTTCACAGTGTATGTGATTTCTGGTGACAAGAATTGAGTTTTCACATGTGTTTTGAATTTTGCTCCAGATGGTTCATAGCAGCCCACAGCAAATCTGCATAGCAAAGAATGCATATTACTTTATACTTATAGGATAGTGTAGCGGTGTTAAGAAAACCGGTTTCATTAACCGAACCGGTTATTGAATTGATTTGGAGTTTCAAAGAGTAAACCGGTTAATTGGAACAACCCTAATAATGTTGTGTTCAAGTTTCATTTAAAGAATAAAGAGACCAGCCCGGCAACTAAAGATTGTTTCTCCCAAATTTTCTTTTGGTTTAGAGCGATTAGTTAGTCAACGGAATGCTGAGTTGATCTTGCAAACATCTGAGTGAATCTTCAATGGTTGTACACTTGTACCATTGTTTTGTTTTTTTTTTGTATTAGTATGGAATTGCTAACATTGCTATATGCTTTTATATATCAAATTACTACCATTGTAAACACTTAATTTATGTGTTCTTGTCTCTTAAAATTTAAATAAAATAAGAAATGCATTTTATTAAGTTTATATTATATATATATATATATTTAATTTTTCAAATGTTCTTTTTGAAATTTTTTTTTATAAAACGAGCAGTTTCTGGACGGTTAACCACTTCGGTTAGTACTTAATACCCTAACCGTTTGGACGAGTTACAAATTTTAGGTTTTAAGAACCGGTTTTAACTGAACATGTTAACTGCTTTTTTAATATTTATCAATAACCGGGGTTTTTTTGTTTTGTTTTTTTTTGTTTTGTACTGACCCTTAAGATAGTACTTTTATCAGTTTATCACAGCAGAGAAAGCAAAATGGATTAAGATTTAAGAGGAGGAAATATCACCTTGAAATATATTCGGGCGATGTTATATAGCTGTGAGATTCACTTGCAGTTGAAGTTAAACATGCTGCTATAGATATCATTTCACAATGATCTCCATTCTTATTATGCGAAAACCACTGTTCATTAAACATGTTCAAGTTAGTTTGGTACCCCCAATTTTAAACGGTAATTGATAAAACCTCAAACGGCCACTATAGGGCTATGACACAAGGCTTAAATTCAAATATTGCACGTTCGAGGAAAACTCAAACGGTCATTTAAAAGTTTGGGGTCTATGTGACTACGACTCAAGCTAACTTCAAACGTTCGTTTGGTGCCACCTCAAACAGCGGTTTAAAAACAAAGTAGGATTAGATTGTGAAATAGTGCAACCCATCATCAAAGAGAGCAAATTCTTGAGGATTCAAGGTTTTGTTTGTTTTCAAGTAATAGGGTACTCCCTGAGTACTCTCGCCACTTGGGCAAGTACTCACAACTCCCCAGCGACTTTTACAACCATGCTAAATATAGTGTCAAGATTTTAAAGAGTAAAGGAAATTATATATTTGTGTCTAAGTGTTCTCATGTAAATAGAGATCGATGATTGATGGATTTTAGTGTTTCTGATAGAGATGTAGATTGGGAATATGAATAACTATAGTGTGTCAAGTTCACGGTTTACCGTTTTGCCTCTGTTAATAAGGATCCCTTTCAGGAGATGCATCTTCAGTTCAGTTTTAGATCTGTAGATCAGAGGATCTACAGCGGTCAAAAGTATATTTTTTAACTCATCTGTCAGTTGCACTCCTACATGATGCTCCTGATATGTAAGTGCAGTCTCAAGTTCCTTCACAACATGTGGCATCGTTGGCCTGTCTTCACGACGTTTCTGCAGACATTTATATGCGATGTCTACATATGTTTTCAAAGAATGTTGATCCATCTGTTGTTTCAGATCATCAAAGATAATCTCTTGTAATTTGTTCTTTTCGTAGCTTTCTTTCCACATAGGCACATGAATAGCCTGAACTTTACCGTTCCTATATACACAACATAATCTCCCACTTAACACTTCGAAGAGTAAAACACCAAAAGAGTACACGTCAGACTCTTTGGTTAGGTAGCTCGTCTCCACGTACATCGGATCAACATACCCTGGGGTGCCAGCAGCAAGGGTGAAAACACCCGTGTGCTGCTGATTAGCAGGTGTTATTTTTGACAGTCCCATGTCAGAAACTTTAGCGTTCCAGTTTGCATCCAGTAGGATGTTGGAACTCTTTATGTCGCGGTGGATAATTCTTTCACTAGTGCCCTTGGCATCATGTAGGTAACTTAGTCCCCTTGCGGCATCAAGGCATGTCTTGAGACGACGTATCCACGTGAAATCAGTGGAATTTAAATGGCGATCAAGGCTTCCTTTAGATGCATACTCATACACAAGGATCATCTCACTACCCTCGTGGCAATATCCCAGAAGAGTGATGAGATTTTCATGCGTCTGACGGTTAAGTATTGTGATCTCGCGCCAGAACTCAGAGTTTCCTTGCCCACGTGCCCGATCGAGACGCTTAATAGCGACCATGCTACGCCCCTTAAAACAAGACAATTCTCCTCCATACACGGGTCCGAAGCCACCGGTTCCGATGACCTTGGTTTTATTGAAGTTGTTGGTGGCTGATTTTATATCTTCAAGATGGAGTTTAAGATGTTCAAA
>JBCNJP010000007.1:131257512-131273437 GCA_039602395.1 Deinandra increscens subsp. villosa | reverse complement strand
CAACCGACCCTCATTGCCCTACTAAACACACCTTATTGGGCCATCATTGGTCCTAAACACAACTTATTGGTTATATACACACCTTATTGGGACTCATTGGTCCCAACTAACCCTCATTGCCCTACTAAACACACCTTATTGGGCCATCATTTGTCCTAAACATAACTTATTGGTTATATACACACCTTAGTGGGACTCATTAGTCCCAACTAAACACACCTTATTGGGCCATAATTGGTCGTAAACACAACTTATTGGTTATATAAACACCTTATTAGGACTCATTGGTCCCAACTAACCCTCATTGTCCCTAAACACACTTTATTGTGCCATCATTGGTCCTAAACACAACGTATTGGTTATATACACACATTAGTGGGACTCATTGGTCCCAACTAAACACACCTTATTGGGCCATAATTGGTCGTAAACACAACTTATTGGTTATATACACACTTTATTGGGACTCATTGGTCCCAACTGACCCTCATTGCCTTTAAACACACATTATTGGGCCATCATTGGTCCTAAACACAACTTATTGGTTATATACACACCTTACTAGGACTTATTGGTCCTAACCGACCCTCATTGCCCTACTAAACACACCTTATTGGGCCATCATTGGTCCTAAACATAACTTATTGGTTATATACACACCTTAGTGGGACTCATTAGTCCCAACTAAACACACCATATTGGGCCATAATTGGTCGTAAACACAACTTATTGGTTATATAAACACCTTATTAGGACTCATTGGTGCCAACTAACCCTCATTGTCCCTAAACCCACTTTATTGTGCCATCATTGGTCCTAAACACAATGTATTGGTTATATACACACATTAGTGGGACTCATTGGTCCCAACTAAACACACCTTATTGGGCCATAATTGGTCGTTAACACAACTTATTGGTTATATACACACTTTATTGGGACTCATTGGTCCCAACTGACCCTCATTGCCCTTAAACACACATTATTGGGCCATCATTGGTCCTAAACACAACTTATTGGTTATATAAGACACACCTTACTAGGACTTATTGGTCCCAACCGACCCTCATTGCCCTACTTAACACACCTTATTGGGCCATCATTGGTCCTAAACACAACTTATTGGTTATATACACACCTTAGTGGGACTCATTAGTCCCAACTAAACACACATTGATTGGGCCATCATTGGTCCTAAACACAACTTATTGGTTATATACACACCTTACTAGGACTTATTGGTCCTAACCGACCCTCATTGCCCGACTAAACACACCTTATTGGGCCATCATTGGTCCTAAACATAACTTATTGGTTATATACACACCTTAGTGGGACTCATTAGTCCCAACTAAACACACCATATTGGGCCATAATTGGTCGTAAACACAACTTATTGGTTATATAAACACCTTATTAGGACTCATTGGTGCCAACTAACCCTCATTGTCCCTAAACCCACTTTATTGTGTCATCATTGGTCCTAAACACAACGTATTGGTTATATACACACATTAGTGGGACTCATTGGTCCCAACTAAGCAGCACACCTTATTGGTCCACTAACTATTGTCACATACACACCTTATTGGGCCATCATTGGTCCTAAACACAACTTATTGGTTATATACACACCTTATTGGGACTCATTAGTCCCAACTGACCCTCATTGCCCTACTAAACACACATTATTGGGCCATCATTGGTCCTAAACACAACTTATTGGTTATATACACACCTTACTAGGACATATTGGTCCTAACCGACCCTCATTTCCCTACTAAACACACCTTATTGGGCCATCATTTATCCTAAACATAACTTATTGGTTATATACACACCTTAGTGGGACTCATTAGTCCCAACTAAACACACCATATTGGGCCATAATTGGTCGTAACACAACTTATTGGTTATATAAACACCTTATTAGGACTCATTGGTCCCAACTAACCCTCACTGTCCCTAAACCCACTTTGTTGTGTCATCATTGGTCCTAAACACAACGTATTGGTTATATACACACATTAGTGGGACTCATTGGTCCCAACTAAACACACCTTATTGGGCCATAATTGGTCATAAACACAACTTATTGGTTATATACACACTTTATGGGGACTCACTGGTCCCAACAGACCCTCATTGCCCTTAAACACACATTATTGGGACATCATTGGTCCAAAACACAACTTATTGGTTATATAAGACACACCTTTCTAGGACTTATTGGTCCCAACCGACCCTCCTTGCCCTACTAAACACACCTTATTGGGCCATCATTGGTCCTAAACACAACTTATTAGTTATATACACGCATTATTAGGACACATTGTTCCCAACTACCCCTCATTGCCCCTAAACACACCGTATTGGGCCATCATTTGTCTTAACCAAGACGTATTGGTTATATACACACCTTAGTGGGACTCATTGGTCCCAACTAAACACACCTTATTGGGCGATAATTGGTCGTAAACACAACTTATTGGTTATATACACACCTTATTAGGACTCATTGGTCCCAACTGACCCTCATTGTCCCTAAAGACACTTTATTGTGCCATCATTGGTCCTAAACACAACATATTGGTTATATACACACATTAGTGGGACTCATTGGTCCCAACTAAACACACCTTATTGGGCCATAATTGGTCGTAAACACAACTTATTGGTTATATACACACCTTATTAGGACTCATTGGTCCCAACTGACCCTCATTGCCCTTAAACACACATTATTGGGCCATCATTGGTCCTAAACACAACCTATTGGTTATATAAGACACACTTTATTGGGACTCATTGGTCCCAACTGACCCTCATTGCCCTTAAACACACCTTATTGGGCCATCATTGGTCCTAAACACAACTTATTGGTTATATACACACCTTAGTGGGACTCATTGGTCCCAACTAAACACACATTATTGGGCCATCATTGGTCCTAAACACAACTTATTGGTTATATACACACCTTACTATGACATATTGGTCCTAACTGACCCTCATTTCCCTACTAAACACACCTTATTGGGCCATCATTTGTCCTAAACATAACTTATTGGTTATATACACACCTTAGTGGGACTCATTAGTCCCAACTAAACACACCATATTGGGCCATAATTGGTCGTAACACAACTTATTGGTTATATAAACACCTTATTAGGACTCATTGGTGCCAACTAACCCTCATTGTCCCTAAACCCACTTTATTGTGCCATCATTGGTCCTAAACACAATGTATTGGTTATATACACACATTAGTGGGACTCATTGGTCCCAACTAAACACCCCTTATTGGGCCATAATTGGTCGTTAACACAACTTATTGGTTATATACACACTTTATTGGGACTCATTGGTCCCAACTGACCCTCATTGCCCTTAAACACACATTATTGGGCCATCATTGGTCCTAAACACAACTTATTGGTTATATAAGACACACCTTACTAGGACTTATTGGTCCCAACCGACCCTCATTGCCCCACTAAACACACCTTATTGGGTCATCATTGGTCCTAAACACAACTTATTAGTTATATACACGCATTATTGGGACACATTGTTCCCAACTACCCCTCATTGCCCCTAAACACACCTTATTGGGCCATCATTTGTCCTAACCAAAACGTATTGGTTATATACACACCTTAGTGGGACTCATTGGTCCCAACTAAACACACCTTATTGGGCGATAATTGGTCGTAAACATAACTTATTGGTTATATACACACCTTATTAGGACTCATTGGTCCCAACTGACCCTCATTGTCCCTAAAGACACTTTATTGTGCCATCATTGGTCCTAAACACAACATATTGGTTATATACACACATTAGTGGGACTCATTGGTCCCAACTAAACACACCTTATTGTGCCATAATTGGTCGTAAACACAACCTATTGGTTATATACACACTTTATTGGGACTCATTGGTCCCAACTGACCCTCATTGCCCTTAAACACACATTATTGGGCCATCATTGGTCCTAAACACAACTTATTGGTTATATACACACCTTACTATGACATATTGGTCCTAACCGACCCTCATTTCCCTACTAAACACACCTTATTGGGCCATCATTTGTCCTAAACATAACTTATTGGTTATATACACACCTTAGTGGGACTCATTAGTCCCAACTAAACACACCATATTGGGCCATAATTGGTCGTAACACAACTTATTGGTTATATAAACACCTTATTAGGACTCATTGGTGCCAACTAACCCTCATTGTCCCTAAACCCACTTTATTGTGCCATCATTGGTCCTAAACACAATGTATTGGTTATATACACACATTAGTGGGACTCATTGGTCCCAACTAAACACACCTTATTGGGCCATAATTGGTCGTTAACACAACTTATTGGTTATATACACACTTTATTGGGACTCATTGGTCCCAACTGACCCTCATTGCCCTTAAACACACATTATTGGGCCATCATTGGTCCTAAACACAACTTATTGGTGATATAAGACACACCTTACTAGGACTTATTGGTCCCAACCGACCCTCATTGCCCTAGTTAACACACCTTATTGGGCCATCATTGGTCGTAAACACAACTTATTGGTTATATACACACCTTAGTGGGACTCATTAGTCCCAACTAAACACACATTGATGGGCCATCATTGGTCCTAAACACAACTTATTGGTTTTATACACACCTTACTAGGACTTATTGGTCCTAACCGACCCTCATTGCCCGACTAAACACACCTTATTGGGCCATCATTGGTCCTAAACCTAACTTATTGGTTATATCCACACCTTAGTGGGACTCATTAGTCCCAACTAAACACACCATATTGGGCCATAATTGGTCGTAAACACAACTTATTGGTTATATAAACACCTTATTAGGACTCATTGGTGCCAACTAACCCTCATTGTCCCTAAACCCACTTTGTTGTGTCATCATTGGTCCTAAACACAATGTATTGGTTATATACACACATTAGTGGGACTCATTGGTCCCAACTAAACACACCTTATTGGGCCATAATTGGTCATAAACACAACTTATTGGTTATATACACACTTTATTGGGACTCATTAGTCCCAACTGACCCTCACTGCCCTTAAACACACATTATTGGGCCATCATTGGTCCTAAACACAACTTATTGGTTATATAAGACACACCTTACTAGGACTTATTGGTCCCAACCGACCCTCATTGCCCTAGTTAACACACCTTATTGGGCCATCATTGGTCGTAAACACAACTTATTGGTTATATACACACCTTAGTGGGACTCATTAGTCCCAACTAAACACACATTGATGGGCCATCATTGGTCCTAAACACAACTTATTGGTTTTATACACACCTTACTAGGACTTATTGGTCCTAACCGACCCTCATTGCCCGACTAAACACACCTTATTGGGCCATCATTGGTCCTAAACCTAACTTATTGGTTATATCCACACCTTAGTGGGACTCATTAGTCCCAACTAAACACACCATATTGGGCCATAATTGGTCGTAAACACAACTTATTGGTTATATAAACACCTTATTAGGACTCATTGGTGCCAACTAACCCTCATTGTCCCTAAACCCACTTTGTTGTGTCATCATTGGTCCTAAACACAATGTATTGGTTATATACACACATTAGTGGGACTCATTGGTCCCAACTAAACACACCTTATTGGGCCATAATTGGTCATAAACACAACTTATTGGTTATATACACACTTTATTGGGACTCATTAGTCCCAACTGACCCTCACTGCCCTTAAACACACATTATTGGGCCATCATTGGTCCTAAACACAACTTATTGGTTATATAAGACACACCTTACTAGGACTTATTGGTCCCAACCGACCCTCATTGCCCTAGTTAACACACCTTATTGGGCCATCATTGGTCGTAAACACAACTTATTGGTTATATACACACCTTAGTGGGACTCATTAGTCCCAACTAAACACACATTGATGGGCCATCATTGGTCCTAAACACAACTTATTGGTTTTATACACACCTTACTAGGACTTATTGGTCCTAACCGACCCTCATTGCCCGACTAAACACACCTTATTGGGCCATCATTGGTCTAAACCTAACTTATTGGTTATATCCACACCTTAGTGGGACTCATTAGTCCCAACTAAACACACCATATTGGGCCATAATTGGTCGTAAACACAACTTATTGGTTATATAAACACCTTATTAGGACTCATTGGTGCCAACTAACTCTCATTGTCCCTAAACCCACTTTGTTGTGTCATCATTGGTCCTAAACACAATGTATTGGTTATATACACACATTAGTGGGACTCATTGGTCCCAACTAAACACACCTTATTGGGCCATAATTGGTCATAAACACAACTTATTGGTTATATACACACTTTATTGGGACTCATTAGTCCCAACTGACCCTCATTGCCCTTAAACACACATTATTGGGCCATCATTGGTCCTAAACACAACTTATTGGTTATATAAGACACACCTTACTAGGACTTATTGGTCCCAACCGACCCTCATTGCCCTACTAAACACACCTTATTGGGCCATCATTGGTCCTAAACACAACTTATTGGTTATATACACACCTTAGTGGGACTCAATAGTCCAACCTAAACACACATTAATGGGCCATCATTGGTCCTAAACAAAACTTATTGGTTATATACACACCTTACTAGGACTTATTGGTCCTAACCGACCCTCATTGCCCTACTAAACACACCTTATTGGGCCATCATTGGTCCTAAACTTAACTTATTGGTTATATACACACCTTAATGGGACTCATTAGTCCCAACTAAACACACCATATTCGGCCATAATTGGTCGTAAACACAACTTTTTGGTTATATAAACACCTTATTAGGACTCATTGGTGCCAACTAACGCTCATTGTCCCTAAACCCACTTTATTGTGCCATCATTGGTCCTAAACACAACGTATTGGTTATATACACACATTAGTGGGACTCATTGGTCCCAACTAAACACACCTTTTTGGGCCATAATTGGTCGTAAACACAACTTATTGGTTATATACACACTTTATTGGTACTCAGTGGTCCCAAGTGACCCTCATTGCCCTTAAACACACATTATTGGGCCATCATTGGTCCTAAACACAACTTATTGGTTATATAAGACACACCTTACTAGGACTTATTGGTCCTAACCGACCCTTATTGCCCAACTAAACACACCTTATTGGGCCATCATTGGTCCTAAACACAACTTATTGGTTATATACACACCTTAGTGGGACTCATTAGTCCCAACAAAACACACATTATTGGGCCATCATTGGTCCTAAACACAACTTATTGGTTATATACACACCTTACTAGGAATTATTGGTCCTAACCGACCCTCATTGCCCGACTAAACACACCTTATTGGGCCATCATTGGTCCTAAACATAACTTATTGGTTATATACACACCTTAGTGGGACTCATTAGTCCCAACTAAACATACCATATTGGGCCATAATTGGTCGTAAACACAACTTATTGGTTATATAAACACCTTATTAGGACTCATTGGTGCCAACTAACCCTCATTGTCCCTAAATCCACTTTATTGTGTCATCATTGGTCCTAAACAGAACGTATTGGTTATATACACACATTAGTGGGACTCAATGGTCCCAACTAAACACACCTTATTGGGCCATAATTGGTCGTAAACACAACTTATTGGCTATATACACACTTTATTGGGACTCATTAGTCCCAACTGACCCTCATTGCCCTTAAACACACATTATTGGGCCATCATTGGTCCAAAACACAACTTATTGGTTATATAAGACACACCTTACTAGGACTCATTGGTCCCAACCGACCCTCATTGCCCTACTAAACACACCTTATTGGGCCATCATTGGTCCTAAACACAACTTATTGGTTATATACACACCTTAGTGGGACTCATTAGCCCAACGAAACACACCATATTGGGCCATAATTGGTCGTAAACACAACTTATTGGTTATATAAACACCTTATTAGGACTCATTGGTGCCAACTAACCCTCATTGTCCGTAAACCCACTTTATTGTGCCATCATTAGTCCTAAACACAACGTATTGGTTATATACACACTTTAGTGGGACTCATTGGTCCCAACTAAACACACCTTATTGGGCCATAATTGGTCGTAAACACAACTTATTGGTTATATACACACTTTATTGGGACTCATTGGTCCCAACTGACCCTTATTGCCCTTAAACACACATTATTGGGCCATCATTGGTCCAAAACACAACTTATTGGTTATATAAGACACACCTTTCTAGGACTTATTGGTCCCAACCGGGCCTCATTGCCCTACTAAACACACCTTATTGGGCCATCATTTGTCCTAAACACAACTTATTAGTTATATACACGCATTATTGTGACACATTGTTCCCAACTAACCCTCATTGCCCCTAAACACACCTTATTGGGCCATCATTTGTCCTAACCAAAACGTATTGGTTATATACACACCTTAATGGGACTCATTGGTCCCAACTAAACACACCTTATTGGGCGATAATTGGTCGTAAACATAACTTATTGGTTATATACACACCTTATTAGGACTCATTGGTCTCAACTGACCCTCATTGTCCCTAAAGACACTTTATTGTGCCATCATTGGTCCTAAACACAACATATTGGTTATATACACAGATTAGTGGGACTCATTAGTCCCAACTAAACACACCTTATTAGGCCATAATTGGTCGTAGCCAACTAAACACACCTTATTAGGCCATATTGGTCTAAACACACCTATTGGTTATATACACACTTTATTGGGACTCATTGGTCCCAACTGACCCTCATTGCCCTTAAACACACATTATTGGGCCATCATTGGTCCTAAACACAACTTATTGGTTATATACACACCTTACTAGGACTTATTGGTCCTAACCGACCCTCATTGCCCTACTAAACACACCTTATTGGGCCAGCATTGGTCCTAAACATAACTTATTGGTTATATACACACCTTAGTGGGACTCATTAGTCCCAACGAAACACACCATATTGGGCCATAATTGGTCGTAAACACAACTTATTGGTTATATAAACACCTTATTAGGACTCATTGGTGCCAACTAACCCTCATTGTCCCTAAACCCACTTTATTGTGCCATCATTAGTCCTAAACACAACGTATTGGTTATATACACACATTAGTGGGACTCATTGGTCCCAACTAAACACACCTTATTGGGCCATAATTGGTCGTAAACACAACTTATTGGTTATATACACACTTTATTGGGACTCATTGTTCCCAACAGACCCTCATTGCCTTTAAACACACATTATTGGGCCATCATTGGTCCAAAACACAACTTATTGGTTATATAAGACACACCTTTCTAGGACTTATTGGTCCCAACCGACCCTCATTGCCCTACTAAACACACCTTATTGGGCCATCATTGGTCCTAAACACAACTTATTAGTTATATACACGCATTATTGGGACACATTGTTCCCAACTACCCCTCATTGCCCCTAAACACACCTTATTGGGCCATCATTTGTCCTAACCAAAACGTATTGGTTATATACACACCTTAGTGGGACTCATTGGTCCCAACTAAACACACCTTATTGGGCGATAATTGGTCGTAAACATAACTTATTGGTTATATACACACCTTATTAGGACTCATTGGTCCCAACTAACCCTCATTGTCCCTAAACACACTTTATTGTGCCATCATTGGTCCTAAACACAACATATTGGTTATATACACACATTAGTAGGACTCATTGGTCCCAACTAAACACACCTTATTGTGCCATAATTGGTCGTAAACACAACCTATTGGTTATATACACACTTTATTGGGACTCATTGGTCCCAACTGACCCTCATTGCCCTTAAACACACATTATTGGGCCATCATTGGTCCTAAACACAACTTATTGGTTATATACACACCTTACTAGGACATATTGGTCCTAACCGACCCTCATTTCCCTACTAAACACACCTTATTGGGTCATCATTGGTCCTAAACACAACTTATTGGTTATATACACACCTTAGTGGGACTCATTAGTCCCAACTAAACACACATTATTGGGCCATCATTGGTCGTAACACAACTTATTGGTTATATAAACACCTTATTAGGACTCATTGGTGCCAACTAACCCTCATTGCCCTTAAACACACATTATTGGGCCATCATTGGTCCTAAACACAACTTATTGGTTATATACACACCTTACTAGGACATATTGGTCCTAACCGACCCTCATTTCCCTACTAAACACACCTTATTGGGCCATCATTGGTCCTAAACACAACTTATTAGTTATATACACGCATTATTGGGACACATTGTTCCCAACTACCCCTCATTGCCCCTAAACACACCTTATTGGGCCATCATTTGTCCTAACCAAAACGTATTGGTTATATACACACCTTAGTGGGACTCATTAGTCCCAACTAAACACACCATATTGGGCCATAATTGGTCGTAACACAACTTATTGGTTATATAAACACCTTATTAGGACTCATTGGTGCCAACTAACCCTCATTGTCCCTAAACCCACTTTATTGTGCCATCATTGGTCCTAAACACAATGTATTGGTTATATACACACATTAGTGGGACTCATTGGTCCCAACTAAACACACCTTATTGGGCCATAATTGGTCGTTAACACAACTTATTGGTTATATACACACTTTAATGGGACTCATTGGTCCCAACTGACCCTCATTGCCCTTCAACACACATTATTGGGCCATCATTGGTCCTAAACACAACTTATTGGTTATATAAGACACACCTTACTAGGACTTATTGGTCCCAACCGACCCTCATTGCCCTACTAAACACACCTTATTGGGCCATCATTGGTCCTAAACACAACTTATTGGTTATATACACACCTTAGTGGGACTCATTAGTCCCAACTAAAGACACATTATTGGGCCATCATTGGTCCTAAATACAACTTATTGATTATATACACACCTTACTAGGACTTATTGGTCCTAACCGACCCTCATTGCCCTACTAAACACACCTTACTAGGCCATCGTCCTAAACATAACTTATTGGTTATATACACACCTTAGTGGGACTCATTAGTCCCAACTAAACACACCATATTGGGCCATAATTGGTCGTAAACATAACTTATTGGTTATATAAACACCTTATTATGACTCATTGGTGCCAACTAACCCTCATTGTCCCTAAACCCACTTTATTGTGCCATCATTGGTCCTAAACACAACGTATTGGTTATATACACACATTAGTGGGACTCATTGGTCCCAACTAAACACACCTTATTGGGCCATAATTGGTCGTAAACACAACTTATTGGTTACATACACACTTTATTGGGACTCATTGGTCCCAACTGACCCTCATTGCCCTTAAACACACATTATTGGGCCATCATTGGTACTAAACACAACTTATTGGTTATATAAGACACACCTTTCTAGGACTTATTAGTCCCAACCGACCCTCATTGCCCTACTAAACACACCTTATTGGGCCATCATTGGTCCTAAACACAACTTATTAGTTATATACACGCATTATTGGGACGCATTGGTCCCAACTAACCCTTATTGCCCCTAAACACACCTTATTGGGCCATAATTTGTCCTAACCAAAACGTATTGGTTATATACACACCTTAGTGGGACTCATTAGTCCCAACTAAACACACCATATTGGGCCATAATTGGTCGTAAACACAACTTATTGGTTATATAAACACCTTATTAGGACTCATTGGTACCAACTAACCCTCATTGTCCCTAAACCCACTTTATTGTGCCATCATTGGTCCTAAACACAACGTATTGGTTATATACACACATTAGTGGGACTCATTGGTCCCAACTTAACACACCTTATTGGGCCATAATTGGTCGTAAACACAACTTATTGGTTATATAAACACCTTATTAGGACTCATTGGTGCCAACTAACCCTCATTGTCCCTAAACCTACTTTATTGTGCCATCATTGGTCCTAAACACAACGTATTGGTTATATACACACATTAGTGGGACTCATTGGTCCCAACTAAACACACCATATTGGGCCATAATTGGTCGTAAACACAACCTATTGGTTATATAAACACCTTATTAGGACTCATTGGTGCCAACTAACCCTCATTGTCCCTAAACCCACTTTATTGTGCCATCATTGGTCCTAAACACAACGTATTGGTTATATACACACATTAGTGGGAGTCATTGGTCCCAACTAAACACACCTTATTGGGCCATAATTGGTCGTAAACACAACTTATTGGTTATATACACACTTTATTGGGACTCATTGGTCCCAACTGACCCTCATTGCCCTTAAACACACATTATTGGGCCATCATTGGTCCTAAACACAACTTATTGGTTATATACACACCTTACTAGGACTTATTGGTCCTAACCGACCCTCGTTGCCCTACTAAACACACCTTATTGGGCCATCATTGGTCTTAAACATAACTTATTGGTTATATACACACCTTAGTGGGACTCATTAGTCCCAACTAAACACACCATATTGGGCCATAATTGGTTGTAAACACGACTTATTGGTTATATAAACACCTTATTAGGAGTCATTGGTGCCAACTAACCCTCATTGTCCCTAAACCCACTTTATTGTGCCATCATTGGTCCTAAACACAACGTATTGGTTATATACACACATTAGTGGGACTCATCGGTCCCAACTAAACACACCTTATTGGGCCATAATTGGTCGTAAACACAACTTATTGGTTATATACACACTTTATTGGGACTCATTGGTCCCAACTGACCCTCATTGCCCTTCAACACACATTATTGGGCCATCATTGGTCCTAAACACAACTTATTGGTTATATAAGACACACCTTACTAGGACTTATTGGTCCCAACCGACCCTCATTGCCCTACTAAACACACCTTATTGGGCCATCATTGGTCCTAAACACAACTTATTGGTTATATACACACCTTAGTGGGACTCATTAGTCCCAACTAAACACACATTATTGGGCCATCATTGGTCCTAAACACAACTTATTGATTATATACACACCTTACTAGGACTTATTGGTCCTAACCGACCCTCATTGCCCTACTAAACACACCTTACTGGGCCATCATTGGTCCTAAACATAACTTATTGGTTATATACACACCTTAGTGGGACTCATTAGTCCCAACTAAACACACCATATTGGGCCATAATTGGTCGTAAACACAACTTATTGGTTATATAAACACCTTATTATGACTCATTGGTGCCAACTAACCCTCATTGTCCCTAAACCCACTTTATTGTGCCATTATTGGTCCTAAACACAACGTATTGGTTATATACACACATTAGTGGGACTCATTGGTCCCAACTAAACACACCTTATTGGGCCATAATTGGTCGTAAACACAACTTATTGGTTACATACAAACTTTATTGGGACTCATTGGTCCCAACTGACCCTCATTGCCCTTAAACACACATTATTGGGCCATCATTGGTCCTAAACACAACTTATTGGTTATATAAGACACACCTTTCTAGGACTTATTAGTCCCAACCGACCCTCATTGCCCTACTAAACACACCTTATTGGGCCATAATTGGTCGTAAACACAACTTATTGGTTATATAAACACCTTATTAGGACTCATTGGTGCCAACTAACCCTCATTGTCCCTAAACCCACTTTATTGTGCCGTCATTGGCCATAAACACAACGTATTGGTTATATACACACATTAGTGGGACTCATTGGTCCCAACTAAACACACCATATTGGGTCATAATTGGTCGTAAACACAACTTATTGGTTATATAAACACCTTATTAGGACTCATTGGTGCCAACTAACCCTCATTGTCCCTAAACCCACTTTATTGTGCCATAATTGGTCCTAAACACAACGTATTGGTTATATACACACATTAGTGGGACTCATTGGTCCCAACTAAACACACCATATTGGGCCATAATTGGTCGTAAACACAACCTATTGGTTATATAAACACCTTATTAGGACTCATTGGTGCCAACTAACCCTCATTGTCCCTAAACCCACTTTATTGTGCCATCATTGGTCCTAAACACAACGTATTGGTTATATACACACATTAGTGGGAGTCATTGGTCCCAACTAAACACACCTTATTGGGCCATAATTGGTCGTAAACACAACTTATTGGTTATATACACACTTTATTGGGACTCATTGGTCCCAACTGACCCTCATTGCCCTTAAACACACATTATTGGGCCATCATTGGTCCTAAACACAACTTATTGGTTATATACACACCTTACTAGGACTTATTGGTCCTAACCGACCCTCGTTGCCCTACTAAACACACCTTATTGGGCCATCATTGGTCTTAAACATAACTTATTGGTTATATACACACCTTAGTGGGACTCATTAGTCCCAACTAAACACACCATATTGGGCCATAATTGGTTGTAAACACGACTTATTGGTTATATAAACACCTTATTAGGAGTCATTGGTGCCAACTAACCCTCATTGTCCCTAAACCCACTTTATTGTGCCATCATTGGTCCTAAACACAACGTATTGGTTATATACACACATTAGTGGGACTCATCGGTCCCAACTAAACACACCTTATTGGGCCATAATTGGTCGTAAACACAACTTATTGGTTATATACACACTTTATTGGGACTCATTGGTCCCAACTGACCCTCATTGCCCTTCAACACACATTATTGGGCCATCATTGGTCCTAAACACAACTTATTGGTTATATAAGACACACCTTACTAGGACTTATTGGTCCCAACCGACCCTCATTGCCCTACTAAACACACCTTATTGGGCCATCATTGGTCCTAAACACAACTTATTGGTTATATACACACCTTAGTGGGACTCATTAGTCCCAACTAAACACACATTATTGGGCCATCATTGGTCCTAAACACAACTTATTGATTATATACACACCTTACTAGGACTTATTGGTCCTAACCGACCCTCATTGCCCTACTAAACACACCTTACTGGGCCATCATTGGTCCTAAACATAACTTATTGGTTATATACACACCTTAGTGGGACTCATTAGTCCCAACTAAACACACCATATTGGGCCATAATTGGTCGTAAACACAACTTATTGGTTATATAAACACCTTATTATGACTCATTGGTGCCAACTAACCCTCATTGTCCCTAAACCCACTTTATTGTGCCATTGGTCCTAAACACAACGTATTGGTTATATACACACATTAGTGGGACTCATTGGTCCCAACTAAACACACCTTATTGGGCCATAATTGGTCGTAAACACAACTTATTGGTTACATACAAACTTTATTGGGACTCATTGGTCCCAACTGACCCTCATTGCCCTTAAACACACATTATTGGGCCATCATTGGTCCTAAACACAACTTATTGGTTATATAAGACACACCTTTCTAGGACTTATTAGTCCCAACCGACCCTCATTGCCCTACTAAACACACCTTATTGGGCCATAATTGGTCGTAAACACAACTTATTGGTTATATAAACACCTTATTAGGACTCATTGGTGCCAACTAACCCTCATTGTCCCTAAACCCACTTTGATAACGGTTTGTCAGGCCGTTTCAAATCCCCAACTAGATTGATTTGTAGTAATGGTAAGTTAGGGTTATCGAACCAAAGGAATATGTGGAAATTGACTAGTCGGTTAATTAAGTTAACTAAATTTATTGATTACCTAAAATTAACTAAGGTTGCCACTTGGCTGTTTTGATTGATTGAGTGATCTAACTAACAAATTAACTAACTTTAACCTAAAAACTTAATTGAATTCAAATGAGACAAATCTAACCACTTCTGGATCCTG
>JBCNJP010000007.1:131235877-131257012 GCA_039602395.1 Deinandra increscens subsp. villosa | reverse complement strand
GCCAACTAACCCTCATTGTCCCTAAACCCACTTTATTGTGCCATCATTGGTCCTAAACACAACGTATTGGTTATATACACACATTAGTGGGACTCATTGGTCCCAACTAAACACACCTTATTGGGCCATAATTGGTCGTAAACACAACTTATTGGTTATATACACACTTTATTGGGACTCATTGGTCCCAACTGACCCTCATTGCCCTTAAACACACATTATTGGGCCATCATTGGTCCTAAACACAACTTATTGGTTATATAAGACACACCTTACTAGGACTTATTGGTCCCAACCGACCCTCATTGCCCTTCTAAACACTCCTTATAGGGCCATCATTGGTCCTAAACACAACTTATTGGTTATATACACACCTTAGTGGGACTCATTAGTCCCAACTAAACACACATTATTGGGCCATCATTGGTCCTAAACACAACTTATTGGTTATATACACACCTTACTAGGACTTATTGGTCCTAACCGACCCTCATTGCCCTACTAAACACACCTTATTGGGCCATCATTGGTCCTAAACATAACTTATTGGTTATATACACACCTTAGTGGGACTCATTAGTCCCAACTAAACACACCATATTGGGCCATCATTGGTCCTAAACACAACTTATTGGTTATATACACACCTTACTAGGACTTATTGGTTCTAACCGACCCTCATTTCCTTACTAAACACACCTTATTGGGCCATCATTGGTCCTAAACATAAATTATTGGTTATATACACACCTTAGTGGGACTCATTAGTCCCAACTAAACACACCATATTGGGCCATAATTGGTCGTAAACACAACTTATTGGTTATATAAACACCTTATTAGGACTCATTGGTGCCAACTAACCCTCATTGTCCCTAAACCCACTTTATTGTGCCATCATTGGTCCTAAACACAACGTATTGGTCATATACACACATTAGTGGGACTCATTGGTCCCAACTAAACACACCTTTTTGGGCCATAATTGGTCGTAAACACAACTTATTGGTTATATACACACTTTATTGGGACTCATTGGTCCCAACGGACCCTCATTGCCCTTAAACACACATTATTGGGCCATCATTGGTCCTAAACACAACTTATTGGTTATATAAGACACACCTTACTAGGACTTATTGGTCCCAACCGACCCTCATTGCCCTACTAAACACACCTTATTGGGCCATCATTGGTCCTAAACACAACTTATTGGTTATATACACACCTTAGTGGGACTCATTAGTCCCAACTAAACACACATTATTGGGCCATCATTGGTCCTAAACACAACTTATTGGTTATATACACACCTTGCTAGGACTTATTGGTCCTAACCGACCCTCATTGCCCTACTAAACACACCTTATTGGACCATCATTAGTCCAAAACACAACTTATTTGTTATATACACACCTTAGTGGGACTCATTAGTCCCAACTAAACACACCATATTGGGCCATCATTGGTCCTAAACACAACTTATTGGTTATATACACACCTTACTAGGACTTATTGGTTCTAACCGACCCTCATTTCCTTACTAACCACACCTTATTGGGCCATCATTGGTCCTAAACATAAATTATTGGTTATATACACACCTTAGTGGGACTCATTAGTCCCAACTAAACACACCATATTGGGCCATAATTGGTCGTAAACACAACTTATTGGTTATATAAACAACTTATTAGGACTCATTGGTGCCAACTAACCCTCATTGTCCCTAAACCCACTTTATTGTGCCATCATTGGTCCTAAACACAACGTATTGGTCATATACACACATTAGTGGGACTCATTGGTCCTAACTAAACACACCTTTTTGGGCCATAATTGGTCGTAAACACAACTTATTGGTTATATACACACTCTATTGGGACTCATTGGTCCCAACGGACCCTCATTGCCCTTAAACACACATTATTGGGCCATCATTGGTCCTAAACACAACTTATTGGTTATATAAGACACACCTTACTAGGACTTATTGGTCCCAACCGACCCTCATTGCCCTACTAAACACACCTTATTGGGCCATCATTGGTCCTAAACACAACTTATTGGTTATATACACACCTTAGTGGGACTCATTAGTCCCAACTAAACACACATTATTGGGCCATCATTGGTCCTAAACACAACTTATTGGTTATATACACACCTTACTAGGACTTATTGGTTCTAACCGACCCTCATATCCTTACTAAACACACCTTATTGGGCCATCATTGGTCCTAAACATAAATTATTGGTTATATACACACCTTAGTGGGACTCATTAGTCCCAACTAAACACACCATATTGGGCCAAAATTGGTCGTAAACACAACTTATTTGTTATATAAACACCTTATTAGGACTCATTGGTGCCAACTAACCCTCATTGTCCCTAAACCCACTTTATTGGGCCATCATTGGTCCTAAACACAACGTATTGGTTATATACACACTTTATTGGGACTCATTGGTCCCAACTGACCCTCATTTCCGTTAAACACACATTATTGGGCCATCATTGGTCCTAAACACAACTTATTGGTTATATAAGACACACCTTACTAGGACTTATTGGTCCCAACCGACCCTCATTGCCCTTCTAAACACTCCTTATAGGGCCATCATTGGTCCTAAACACAACTTATTGGTTATATACACACCTTAGTGGGACTCATTAGTCCCAACTAAACACACCATATTGGGCCATCATTGGTCCTAAACATAACTTATTGGTTATATACACACCTTACTAGGACTTATTGGTTCTAACCGACCCTCATTTCCTTACTAAACACACCTTATTGGGCCATCATTGGTCCTAAACATAAATTATTGGTTATATACACACCTTAGTGGGACTCATTAGTCCCAACTAAACACACCATATTGGGCCATAATTGGTCGTAAACACAACTTATTGGTTATATAAACAACTTATTAGGACACATTGGTGCCAACTAACCCTCATTGTCCCTAAACCCACTTTATTGTGCCATCATTGGTCCTAAACACAACGTATTGGTTATATACACACATTAGTGGGACTCATTGGTCCCAACTAAACACACCTTATTGGGCCATAATTGGTCGTAAACACAACTTATTGGTTATATACACACTTTATTGGGACTCATTGGTCCCAACTGACCCTCATTGCCCTTAAACACACATTATTGGGCCATCATTGGTCCTAAACACAACTTATTGGTTATATAAGACACACCTTACTAGGACTTATTGGTCCCAACCGACCCTCATTACCCTTCTAAACACTCCCTATAGGGCCATCATTGGTCCTAAACACAACTTATTGGTTATATACACACCTTAGTGGGACTCATTAGTCCCAACTAAACACACATTATTGGGCCATCATTGGTCCTAAACACAACTTATTGGTTATATACACACCTTACTAGGACTTATTGGTTCTAACCGGCCCTCATTTCCTTACTAAACACACCTTATTGGGCCATCATTGGTCCTAAACATAAATTATTGGTTATATACACACCTTAGTGGGACTCATTAGTCCCAACTAAACACACCATATTGGGCCATAATTGGTCGTAAACACAACTTATTGGTTATATAAACAACTTAGTAGGACTCATTGGTGCCAACTAACCCTCATTGTCCCTAAACCCACTTTATTGTACCATCATTGGTCCTAAACACAACGTATTGGTTGTATACACACATTAGTGGGACTCATTGGTCCCAACTAAACACACCTTATTGGGCCATAATTGGTCGTAAACACAACTTATTGGTTATATACACACTTTATTGGGACTCATTGGTCCCAACTGACCCTCATTGCCCTTAAACACACATTATTGGGCCATCATTGGTCCTAAACACAACTTATTGGTTATATAAGACACACCTTACTAGGACTTATTGGTCCCAACCGACCCTCATTGCCCTTCTAAACACTCCTTATAGGGCCATCATTGGTCCTAAACACAACTTATTGGTTATATACACACCTTAGTGGGACTCATTAGTCCCAACTAAACACACATTATTGGGCCATCGTTGGTCCTAAACACAACTTATTGGTTATATACACACCTTACTAGGACTTATTGGTTCTAACCGACCCTCATTGCCCTACTAAACACACCTTATTGGGCCATCATTGGTCCTAAACATAACTTATTGGTTATATACACACCTTAGTGGGACTCATTAGTCCCAACTAAACACACCATATTGGGCCATAATTGGTCGTAAACACAACTTATTGGTTATATAAACACCTTATTATGACTCATTGGTGCCAACTAACCTTCATTGTCCCTAAACCCACTTTATTGTGCCATCATTGGTCCTAAACACAACGTATTGGTCATATACACACATTAGTGGGACTCATTGGTCCCAACTAAACACACCTTTTTGGGCCATAATTGGTCGTAAACACAACTTATTGGTTATATACACACTTTATTGGGACTCATTGGTCCCAACGGACCCTCATTTCCCTTAAACACACATTATTGGGCCATCATTGGTCCTAAACACAACTTATTGGTTATATAAGACACACCTTACTAGGACTTATTGGTCCCAACCGACCCTCATTGCCCTACTAAACACACCTTATTGGGCCATCATTGGTCCTAAACACAACTTATTGGTTATATACACACCTTAGTGGGACTCATTAGTCCCAACTAAACACACATTATTGGGCCATCATTGGTCCTAAACACAACTTATTGGTTATATACACACCTTACTAGGACTTATTGGTTCTAACCGACCCTCATTTCCTTACTAAACACACCTTATTGGGCCATCATTGGTCCTAAACATAAATTATTGGTTATATACACACCTTAGTGGGACTCATTAGTCCCAACTAAACACACCATATTGGGCCATAATTGGTCGTAAACAAAACTTATTGGTTATATAAACACCTTATTAGGACTCATTGGTGCCAACTAACCTTCATTGTCCCTAAACCCACTTTATTGTGCCATCATTGGTCCTAAACACAACGTATTGGTCATATACACACATTAGTGGGACTCATTGGTCCCAACTAAACACACCTTATTAGGCCATAATTGGTCGTAAACACAACTTATTGGTTATATACACACTTTATTGGGACTCATTGGTCCCAACTGACCCTCATTGCCCTTAAACACACATTATTGGGCCATCATTGGTCCTAAACACAACTTATTGGTTATATAAGACACACCTTACTAGGACTTATTGGTCCCAACCGACCCTCATTACCCTTCTAAACACTCCTTATAGGGCCATCATTGGTCCTAAACACAACTTATTGGTTATATACACACTTTATTGGGACTCATTGGTCCCAACTGACCCTCATTGCCCTTAAACACACATTATTGGGCCATCATTGGTCCTAAACACAACTTATTGGTTATATAAGACACACCTTACTAGGACTTATTGGTCCCAACCGACCCTCATTACCCTTCTAAACACTCCCTATAGGGCCATCATTGGTCCTAAACACAACTTATTGGTTATATACACACCTTAGTGGGACTCGTTGGTCCCAACGGACCCTCATTGCCCTTAAACACACATTATTGGGCCATCATTGGTCCTAAACACAACTTATTGGTTATAAAAGACACACCTTACTAGGACTTATTGGTCCCAACCGACCCTCATTGCCCTACTAAACACACCTTATTGGGCCATCATTGGTCCTAAACACAACTTATTGGTTATATACACACCTTAGTGGGACTCATTAGTCCCAACTAAACACACATTATTGGGCCATCATTGGTCCTAAACACAACTTATTGGTTATATACACACCTTACTAGGACTTATTGGTTCTAACCGACCCTCATTTCCTTACTAAACACACCTTATTGGGCCATCATTGGTCCTAAACATAAATTATTGGTTATATACACACCTTAGTGGGACTCATTAGTCCCAACTAAACACACCATATTGGGCCATAATTGGTCGTAAACAAAACTTATTGGTTATATAAACACCTTATTAGGACTCATTGGTGCCAACTAACCTTCATTGTCCCTAAACCCACTTTATTGTGCCATCATTGGTCCTAAACACAACGTATTGGTTATATACACACATTAGTGGGACTCATTGGTCCCAACTAAACACACCTTATTAGGCCATAATTGGTCGTAAACACAACTTATTGGTTATATACACACTTTATTGGGACTCATTGGTCCCAACTGACCCTCATTGCCCTTAAACACACATTATTGGGCCATCATTGGTCCTAAACACAACTTATTGGTTATATAAGACACACCTTACTAGGACTTATTGGTCCCAACCGACCCTCATTACCCTTCTAAACACTCCTTATAGGGCCATCATTGGTCCTAAACACAACTTATTGGTTATATACACACTTTATTGGGACTCATTGGTCCCAACTGACCCTCATTGCCCTTAAACACACATTATTGGGCCATCATTGGTCCTAAACACAACTTATTGGTTATATAAGACACACCTTACTAGGACTTATTGGTCCCAACCGA
Organism: Deinandra increscens subsp. villosa; assembly: GCA_039602395.1. Taxonomy (NCBI): domain Eukaryota; kingdom Viridiplantae; phylum Streptophyta; class Magnoliopsida; order Asterales; family Asteraceae; genus Deinandra; species Deinandra increscens. Next base: position 131,250,473 of record JBCNJP010000007.1, on the reverse strand, counting down.
CCCTCATTACCCTTCTAAACACTCCCTATAGGGCCATCATTGGTCCTAAACACAACTTATTGGTTATATACACACCTTAGTGGGACTCATTGGTCCCAACGGACCCTCATTGCCCTTAGACACACATTATTGGGCCATCATTGGTCCTAAACACAACTTATTGGTTATAAAAGACACACCTTACTAGGACTTATTGGTCCCAACCGACCCTCATTGCCCTACTAAACACACCTTATTGGGCCATCATTGGTCCTAAACACAACTTATTGGTTATATACACACCTTAGTGGGACTCATTAGTCCCAACTAAACACACCATTATTGGGCCATCATTGGTCCTAAACACAACTTATTGGTTATATACACACCTTACTAGGACTTATTGGTTCTAACCGACCCTCATTTCCTTACTAAACACACCTTATTGGGCCATCATTGGTCCTAAACATAAATTATTGGTTATATACACACCTTAGTGGGACTCATTAGTCCCAACTAAACACACCATATTGGGCCATAATTGGTCGTAAACAAAACTTATTGGTTATATAAACACCTTATTAGGACTCATTGGTGCCAACTAACCTTCATTGTCCCTAAACCCACTTTATTGTGCCATCATTGGTCCTAAACACAACGTATTGGTTATATACACACATTAGTGGGACTCATTGGTCCCAACTAAACACACCTTATTAGGCCATAATTGGTCGTAAACACGACTTATTGGTTATATACACACTTTATTGGGACTCATTGGTCCCAACTGACCCTCATTGCCCTTAAACACACAGTATTGGGCCATCATTGGTCCTAAACACAACTTATTGGTTATATAAGACACACCTTACTAGGACTTATTGGTCCCAACCGACCCTCATTACCCTTCTAAACACTCCTTATAGGGCCATCATTGGTCCTAAACACAACTTATTGGTTATATACACACTTTATTGGGACTCATTGGTCCCAACTGACCCTCATTGCCCTTAAACACACATTATTGGGCCATCATTGGTCCTAAACACAACTTATTGGTTATATAAGACACACCTTACTAGGACTTATTGGTCCCAACCGACCGTCATTACCCTTCTAAACACTCCCTATAGGGCCATCATTGGTCCTAAACACAACTTATTGGTTATATACACACCTTAGTGGGACTCATTAGTCCCAACTAAACACACCATATTGGGCCATCATTGGTCCTAAACACAACTTATTGGTTATATACACACCTTACTAGGACTTATTGGTTCTAACCGGCCCTCATTTCCTTACTAAACACACCTTATTGGGCCATCATTGGTCCTAAACATAAATTATTGGTTATATACACACCTTAGTGGGACTCATTAGTCCCAACTAAACACACCATATTGGGCCATAATTGGTCGTAAACACAACTTATTGGTTATATAAACACCTTATTATGACTCATTGGTGCCAACTAACCTTCATTGTCCCTAAACCCACTTTATTGTGCCATCATTGGTCCTAAACACAACGTATTGGTCATATACACACATTAGTGGGACTCATTGGTCCCAACTAAACACACCTTTTTGGGCCATAATTGGTCGTAAACACAACTTATTGGTTATATACACACTTTATTGGGACTCATTGGTCCCAACGGACCCTCATTGCCCTTAAACACACATTATTGGGCCATCATTGGTCCTAAACACAACTTATTGGTTATATAAGACACACCTTACTAGGACTTATTGGTCCCAACCGACCCTCATTGCCCTACTAAACACACCTTATTGGGCCATCATTGGTCCTAAACACAACTTATTGGTTATATACACACTTTATTGGGACTCATTGGTCCCAACGGACCCTCATTGCCCTTAAACACACATTATTGGGCCATCATTGGTCCTAAACACAACTTATTGGTTATATAAGACACATCTTACTAGGACTTATTGGTCCCAACCGACCCTCATTACCCTACTAAACACACCTTATTGGGCCATCATTGGTCCTAAACACAACTTATTGGTTATATACACACCTTAGTGGGACTCATTAGTCCCAACTAAACACACATTATTGGGCCATCATTGGTCCTAAACACAACTTATTGGTTATATACACACCTTACTAGGACTTATTGGTTCTAACCGACCCTCATTTCCTTACTAAACACACCTTATTGGGCCATCATTGGTCCTAAACATAAATTATTGGTTATATACACACCTTAGTGGGACTCATTAGTCCCAACTAAACACACCATATTGGGCCATAATTTGTCGTAAACAAAACTTATTGGTTATATAAACTCCTTATTAGGACTCATTGGTGCCAACTAACCTTCATTGTCCCTAAACCCACTTTATTGTGCCATCATTGGTCCTAAACACAACGTATTGGTCATATACACACATTAGTGGGACTCATTGGTCCCAACTAAACACACCTTATTAGGCCATAATTGGTCGTAAACACAACTTATTGGTTATATACACACTTTATTGGGACTCATTGGTCCCAACTGACCCTCATTGCCCTTAAACACACATTATTGGGCCATCATTGGTCCTAAACACAACTTATTGGTTATATAAGACACACCTTACTAGGACTTATTGGTCCCAACCGACCCTCATTACCCTTCTATACACTCCTTATAGGGCCATCATTGGTCCTAAACACAACTTATTGGTTATATACACACTTTATTGGGACTCATTGGTCCCAACTGACCCTCATTGCCCTTAAACACACATTATTGGGCCATCATTGGTCCTAAACACAACTTATTGGTTATATAAGACACACCTTACTAGGACTTATTGGTCCCAACCGACCCTCATTACCCTTCTAAACACTCCCTATAGGGCCATCATTGGTCCTAAACACAACTTATTGGTTATATACACACCTTAGTGGGACTCATTAGTCCCAACTAAACACACCATTATTGGGCCATCATTGGTCCTAAACACAACTTATTGGTTATATACACACCTTACTAGGACTTATTGGTTCTAACCGGCCCTCATTTCCTTACTAAACACACCTTATTGGGCCATCATTGGTCCTAAACATAAATTATTGGTTATATACACACCTTAGTGGGACTCATTAGTCCCAACTAAACACACCATATTGGGCCATAATTGGTCGTAAACACAACTTATTGGTTATATAAACACCTTATTATGACTCATTGGTGCCAACTAACCTTCATTGTCCCTAAACCCACTTTATTGTGCCATCATTGGTCCTAAACACAACGTATTGGTCATATACACACATTAGTGGGACTCATTGGTCCCAACTAAACACACCTTTTTGGGCCATAATTGGTCGTAAACACAACTTATTGGTTATATACACACTTTATTGGGACTCATTGGTCCCAACGGACCCTCATTGCCCTTAAACACACATTATTGGGCCATCATTGGTCCTAAACACAACTTATTGGTTATATAAGACACACCTTACTAGGACTTATTGGTCCCAACCGACCCTCATTGCCCTACTAAACACACCTTATTGGGCCATCATTGGTCCTAAACACAACTTATTGGTTATATACACACCTTAGTGGGACTCATTAGTCCCAACTAAACACACATTATTGGGCCATCATTGGTCCTAAACACAACTTATTGGTTATATACACACCTTACTAGGACTTATTGGTTCTAACCGACCCTCATTTCCTTACTAAACACACCTTATTGGGCCATCATTGGTCCTAAACATAAATTATTGGTTATATACACACCTTAGTGGGACTCATTAGTCCCAACTAAACACACCATATTGGGCCATAATATGTCGTAAACAAAACTTATTGGTTATATAAACTCCTTATTAGGACTCATTGGTGCCAACTAACCTTCATTGTCCCTAAACCCACTTTATTGTGCCATCATTGGTCCTAAACACAACGTATTGGTCATATACACACATTAGTGGGACTCATTGGTCCCAACTAAACACACCTTTTTGGGCCATAATTGGTCGTAAACACAACTTATTGGTTATATACACACTTTATTGGGACTCATTGGTCCCAACGGACCCTCATTTCCCTTAAACACACATTATTGGGCCATCATTGGTCCTAAACACAACTTATTGGTATAATAAGACACACCTTACTAGGACATATTGGTCCAAACCGACCCTCATTGCCCTATTAAACACATCTTATTGGGCCATCATTTGTCCTAAACACAACTTATTGGCTATATACACACCTTAGTGGGACTCATTAGTCCCAACTAAACACACCATATTGGGGCCAAAATTGGTCGTAAACACAACTTATTTGTTATATAAACACCTTATTAGGACTCATTGGTGCCAACTAACCCTCATTGTCCCTAAACCCACTTTATTGGGCCATCATTGGTCCTAAACACAACGTATTGGTTATATACACACTTTATTGGGACTCATTGGTCCCAACTGACCCTCATTGCCGTTAAACACACACTATTGGTCCATCATTGGTCCTAAACACAACTTATTGGTTATATAAGACACACCTTACTAGGACTTATTGGTCCCAACCGACCCTCATTGCCCTTCTAAACACTCCTTATAGGGCCATCATTGGTCCTAAACACAACTTATTGGTTATATACACACCTTAGTGGGACTCATTAGTCCCAACTAAACACACCATATTGGTCCATCATTGGTCCTAAACACAACTTATTGGTTATATACACACCTTACTAGGACTTATTGGTTCTAACCGACCCTCATTTCTTTACTAAACACACCTTATTGGGCCATCATTGGTCCTAAACATAAATTATTGGTTATATACACACCTTAGTGGGACTCATTAGTCCCAACTAAACACACCATATTGGGCCATAATTGGTCGTAAACACAACTTATCTATACTATCTTATTATACATATATGAGAGAGAAAATCAAGTGGTTGAAAAATTAAGTTTTAATGCACAATGTACAAGGATTTAAAGCATGGTGTTGAATATTTTTAAGAGGTACAAGTAATGAAGCATCATGTATAAGATTTCAGTGCATAAATTATGTTATGAACTCCAAATCAAAACAGGCGGCCAATTCAAAATTTGAAACTAAAAAGCTCTGCTGACAGCTGACCTTCACTTTATACATTTCTTACACAATTTTTCTTTTTTCATTCTCTCTCTTCAACATCAACTCTCTCTTTCTACAGCCATCTTCAAAAATGTCCTCTCTCTTCATCTACAACCTTGTCTAATCTGTGACGATTTGCACCCTCAGTCTGTCTCACTTCATCTCATCTATCATCTGGCCTTCGTGGAGCCTTCCTCAGTTTCTATTCGAAGTTGGTCCACCGTCACCACTGTTGAGGAAACGGAACGACGACAGATCTGGTAAATGGAAGAGAAAAACCATCACTTATGGTGTTGGAGCCGGGGATTACGAGATAAACAGTAAGGATTCTTCTACTCATCGTCATTCCTATATGCTACATTTTGTTGTTTTAATTAAGGTCAATATGTGATTTTAGGTTTTTAGGGTTTATTTTGTAACCATGTAAACCATGACTGCACATCGTTGGAGATCGTTGGAGGATCATTCTCGCCTCCTCCATTCTTCACCCTGACTTTGTTCCTAGAAATCTTAAGTAGTTTCGAAATCAAGTGGAACACAGTCACGCTTTGGATTTAGGTCAGTGTACGAAACGCTAATTTCTCTTGACTTTGTCCCTAAATTTCGTTCTTTTTCAGATCTGGTACAGGTCTAATGTAGCTTGATTTGATTTTATCACTTGAAAGTGAAAGAGGTGAGTATCATAATGTCCGTAATGTAAATTCGATGGCACTTCCATCATGTTAAAATTGTGGTTCTCAGTTGGCCTAAGGTTGGATCTACTTCTAAAATTGTCGAAAAAGGTTTGTTGTGGTCTTTACCCTAAAGTTTTATGTGTAGTTGCAGGTGTTTGGAAACAACCAGCAAGTGATATTCATGTACTCAAATGGAGATTTGTATCATTATAATATTGTATTAACATACTGCAGGGTCGACATCTTTATTGCTCTTGGAGGTGTTTTGTTAGTTTATGACATTTTTGGCATATATTTTTGGTGACAGTGGCCGATGGAATGAGCTCACTAATACAAACATTACAGGTAATAGCTATTATCGAGTTACAGTTGATTTATTTTTTGTTTTGGTGTTCTAGAGAGTTGTATGTTATTTATTTTTGTTTTGGTGTTCCAGGTAATAGTTATTGGACTTAGCTGCGGTTTTTGGAGCATATATGCTCATTAGGTATATCTATCGACTCCATTTGTATATGATGATATGGATATATTTAGATTGGAAATTGGTGCTGGATTGTATTTTATAAATTTGAATCCTTGAATATTACGTACATAGTCTGTTAAGTGTTGCAGATATTTTTTTATGGTTTAGAATCATATTTACTCTTGTAAGTTTTGTTTTTTTTTCTAATTATGGGGTTTTCACACAACTATTTAAGGAATTTTAGTTCCATTTTTTATTTTGGTCTCTTCTTCCTTTTTAAACATGTTTTAAGGGTAATTTAATCTTTTACCACAGGTTCAGGCTATTACAGCTGAACAACTCATAAATCAAAATACCATACCAAGGCTGAGGTACATCGAGCCTATGTTAGAAAGAAACCGGATGACAATTGGCACTCTCCAACAACAAGAAGCTCACACTCTCAATGTAAGAATATCATTGGCTCCATATATAAAAAAAATTGAATACATGTGAACTCATATATTATTGCCGTTTCGTGATTATAATTTCTGAGAAATGTATCTGAAACAGTGGTATGATATCAAAGCGTCATCTCTATTCAGCACCAGAAATTATGTGGAGTAGCTGTTAGCTGAAAACAGGTATGCTATTTTAGATATCTAGCTGCTAATCTAAAAATCACAATGTATGTGTTTCTCTACATAAAAGTAGCCATGTATTGTGCAGAAACCTTTGAAGTCAATGCAAGTAACACAATGAAGTTTCTTGAAGGAAAACATAGGAAACGATATGACAGAGGGACATATTGGTAAGTGCAACACAATGAGATATGCGAATATTGATTATTTTTGCTCAAACGGTTTATGATAATAATTTTTAAATATTTAAGGTGGTCAGGGAGTCTGAACAGTTCACTCCGACTGATGTTGTCTATGTACAGAGGCTGATGTGAAAGCTTTAGCTGGATCTTTGAGTTCTTTTATACGGTTGACTATGATCAATGCGACAAATTTTGTTCATGTTGTAGATATTGGTTGGGGAGTTCATCGTGAAGTAGAGAGATCTAACTAAAGGAATTAGAGAACGTTTTGGTTAGGATATATCAAGTTAGGTACTTTTTGTAAACCAGAAATGTAGCAAGTTTATATTAAAGGATCTGGTTTATCCACAACATTTGTAATTTGGTTATTTTCCAGACTGTTGAAGAAGCTTGGCTGGAGTATGACTGAACAGGTTACAACCCAGTCCCAACAGTCAAGTGGTTTGCTGGAGGCTGTGGCAACTCTCACATGAATATTGTGTACAAAGAATGTAAGAACACTTTTAAGTTTATCTTCTCTTCATAAATTTTTATGTAACAAATCTGTGTAGGTGGTATGAATGTGATTATAATGTGTTTCTTATAAGTAAAGAGTAAACTTGGCCGTCTTTTGGAAATTGTAGATTTTTTTGCAGCAGGTGCTTGCTGTTCCAAAGCTGGTGCAGTTTAAGAATTGTTGATTCTTCTTAATGAGCTATATGATAAGTCGGTGCTGCTGTTTACGGTGATGCATGTCAAACTGATATCTTAGAACCTGATGCAGAACCTTTCGCCACCAATGCTACTGACTGAATGTGATGAAGAAAGAGTGCTCGATAGAAATGGTTGTAAGGGACAAAATGTGTTTTGTAGGTGGCTGACCCATTTAAACCGATATTAGAATTACAGAATTTGACCCATTTGTTTTACCAAATTCTTGCTGATGCAACAGGTATTGATTTCTGGATAATTAATTTTTTCATAATTTAATAATGCCTTTTCTATATTAATTTTTAAGAATTTTTTGAATTCATTTCATATTCATTATCATTTCATATTCATTATCCGTTGTAGAATTTTTTGAATTCATTTCATATTCATTATCCGTTGTAGATCATGGGATAATTTAATAATGATTTACGATTAAACCTCTCTGTGGTTTGCCCATCAGGTGAAGGAGTCAAATGCAACAGAAGCTATCACTGTCATTGTCGCTCAAGGTTGGTAAGCGTTTTTAACCCAAAAACTATTTTTGTTTTGCAATTTTGGGGTTAAGGTCAAATAAGCTAGCTATCTATATTTTTAGTGTCTTTTTAACCAACTTTTTTTCCAAAATATGTAATGTGTCAAGATGGTTCTATTGATTATATATAAAAACAGTGAAACACAACTTCATTCTTAACTAAGACTGTTCAAAAATGAAAATTTGTATGGTTTGTCTTTTATAGGAGTAAACGTATTTGAAGCACACTGAAATGCTTGCATGTAAAGAATGGTTCCAAGAGGTAAGTTTTTATTGATGTGATCATTTGATTAAATTATTTATCTATTAATTGGTTAATCCAATAGGTTATAGGTTGGCTGATCTATTTACGTGTCATTTTTAAATATTCTTAGTAACAAGAATCATGGAAGTATGCCACTTTAGACATAATTCCCAAAATCAAGCATCTTGTGTTTATATAATACAGACTTTGTGATTATGTAGATAATGCGAGGCCCGGTGCTGTGAGAACATAGCATACACTCAAGGACAACAACGGGCATATTTACTGGAGATTAAAGGGTGTTCTGAGAATCCTGGCATTCTTCTTCAAGGTGTGATCTAGATGCACTTTATAAAGGTCTTTTTGTATGTAAATTCATAAGACTATTAACTGTAATTACTAATCATCATACAGAGATGACATCTGGGGATCATAAAGTTGAAGTGGTTGACGAATGGTTTATCCCGCATTTATGTAGTACTGTTATGTACTTCTTGCAGGTGTATTTAGCATATGGAACACACAACTACACCAAAAGGTAATTTCATTTTGAAGGTAAAATATAATTAATTCTTTAGTTTCTTTTCTTATGATCATAGTAATACTATTATTATATTTATGTGGGTTTATAACCTTCTACTTCAGGCTACTTATAACCTTGGTGGACTCTCCATTAATGCATGTACTATATAGATCTCTATATTAGGAATCAAATCACACTTTACAGTGTTGGTTGACCTTTTTAAAGTCAACAGAATCAGAACTGGGAAATTTCAGAAGACTATTGTTGCTTTTGGGGGTCATAATCGGTTAATTAAGAGTCATGGTGTTTTTAATTAATTAAACAGGTCTGCAGCATTGGCCAGAAATCTATATCATGATCTTTGAGGTTGTTAAGCTTTTGTTTTCATCTTTTTTGTTGTTTTCACCTAAAAAGTTCCTTTATGTGAATATCAGCACAAAAGATCTAAGGCAGCAGCTATTCACATTTAAATCTTCATAGCATTGCACAAATGGTAACTCATTCTTTTTATGTCTATTATTTGTTAAGCTATAATCCTCATATCTTATTGAGGTAGGAATCATGTCATTTCTAATTCACATTTTACTAAGAGTTGTCTTAAACAAATAATATTCCTTTCATTTCTATTTGGACAGTCTGTAATTTTAAAGATTTTGATGCAAAATACACTGCGAGTCAAAATGTTTGTGATTGATGAGTATGAGGATCTTTGTTTCATGCTTTCTGTAGGTGGATTTGATAACTGGTCTACATGGATTTGGGGGTCAACATGTGTGATTCTTATATGTCTTCTCCTTGACAAACTGAACACCCTTTGTATAAGAAAAAATAACCTGTTAAAACCAGCAGTAGTTTTTTATTTTTATTATTTTCATTGTTAAAATACTTTTGTAAAGGATTGTAAGTAATTGTGAAACTTTTGTGGATGTTGCACAGCCTAAGACACAATTCACTCATAGAGCCAAGAAGAATCAAGCTTAAGTCAAGGGTACATCCCCATGAGTCCGTTTAGAAAGTTTTATGTTTTGGTTTTCGCATGTTATATCAGAGCCATGCGTTTTTATTGTTTTTAAAGATTATTTTCCTACATCGACCATCTTGATGAATATTTTGTGTCCATGCAGGACTATTGTGACGCCCACTCCCAGACTTGGCTCTAGAAGGGGTCACGAATCGGATTTACTCATGAACACAAGGTATCAACAGAGATTACTAAGCAGCGGAAATTTTAAACTTTTATTTATTTGCCAAGTACTACAAAGTAAGAGATAATTTACATAAGGAAATACTAACTATCATTACGTTTTATTGCTATAACTATGCCAGCTTGCCAACACCCTCCTTCCGTCCGATAGCTTGCCCGTCTAATCCCTTATCACCAGGGCCTTCTCATAACTAGTCGAAGCCTCACCCTGACCTGACATACATACATTTATGGAAAAGGTCAGCTTACGCTGGTGAGTTCTATATTTTAAAAGCTTTACCTCGGCGTGAGGTTTAAAACCCTTGGACCTGCAAGATCCCTTTTTCACAGACATTTATCAAGTATAATATATATATCACAATTATAAAACACATAATATTCCTTAACAGGAAACACCCCCTATAAAACCATTTATCCCGCTATCCCTTCCTACAACCCCAACATTTATTACCAGTGTAAACCCTGCTAATGTATAAGCAGAGAAACCATCTTTGCGGACTGCCGAGTTTACCCCTTTAGGGTATTCCCTATAACGGTCAGTTGTCTCGCTTTCCCTTATTTGCTAACTGCCGAGTTTACCCTTCTAGGGCATTCCCTGTAACGGACAGTTGCACCGCTTTCCCCTATTTGCTAGCTGCCGAGTTTACCCCTTTAGAGCATTCCCTGTAACGGACAGTAGCTTTTTCCCTTTTCTATTTGTAGTGGTCTCCAATCCCCTTGAGCAACACTACCTCATAACTCTCCCTGTACGACTACCCGCCCCTAGTTAAATACCCAAGTGACTTAAGATTATTAGTAAACAGTGATAAGGTCTTCATATACTGCAACACGTGGACACCCCCCAATTTACCGTTGGTGTATGTATACAGGGCGTATCCTCCACACTTCTGATATACCGGGTAACTAATATTATTATGTTTATATATAGGAAGTACCAGCGGCGTATCCACCACATAATAATAAAGCGAATGTATCACATGTTCTCATATAATCATACATATTCACTATAACGTTTACTAATAATCCCTTTATCACTTGACTATTTAATTTCGAAGCAAATATAACACATATCATATCACAGTCATTATATTTACGTTATAACACGTACAAATGATTTCATAATATACCATATATATATATTTATCTCTCTCTCTCTATATATATATATATATATATATATCCCAAAAGCCTTTCAACAGTTTATCAATTCAAGATATTTCACGTATATGCATTTCCATAACAGTCCACGTATATATATCAATTCAATAACAATTTAACAGTTCAATATATCCATTAACAATTAGCACCTTAGCAATCTGATATATATTTACTCAAAGGTAATTCAACAGTTTAATACTCCAATAATTCGGATAGGCAACATTTCAGTTATAAATCTTTTAGATGCATTTTATAACATTTGTATGTATATCAGCCCGAAAACATTTAAAACATTTAAAATATTTAAGAGTGGGCTCATAGAACTCACCTTATGTCTTTAACTCGTTACACGAACGGAACTTCCGCAACGATTCCCGATTTAACCTAATTTGCGTATCGTATGGCGTTAACGCAAGGTTTTATACAATAAACACTTCCTATGTTTATTTTAACATCTTATTATCTTAATAATATTCAATTATTAAGTTTATCCTTTTAAAGGTCAAAATGACCAAAATGCCCTTTAGGCATTTATCCTTTTCTTTTAATGATAATATGAAGACGCGCATTCCTATAAGTAAACGCTCACTCCGGGATCGCCCAGTGTTGGGATGCCATTGCCCAGATGGGATGGCGACACCCCCGCTATTGCCAGAAACCCCAGAGTACAGGCGCTTACCCTTCCGGTCCGCACGAACTTCTAAATATCCGATTAACTCGGTATTTTAAATACTTTATTATTTCTCCATTTTAAACCCATATATGTTTATTATATATATAAACATGTTACCATACCAAAATTCAAGTCCCCATACCCTCCGGATTATTTTATATTAAATAATCTTATTCCGAAACCCTAATTTCATAAAATTCCCATTTTATTATCAAAACTCATTTTTATTCAAAACCGTCTTAGGGTATTATCCATTATAACATTTTATAATATCCTTTAAAATGGCAAAGCTTAATTCAAAACCGTTTGCTCGATTTGGGCAGAATAACGACATGAAAACCCTAATTTTTGACCCGTTTACAAAACCCATACCAAACCTTTACCAATTGTGAAAAAAACTTAGGGCTTTCTTATATAACATCATTTTAAGAGTACCTACAAAAATTCAGAGCCTAACTCCCACCCGATCACCCGAATTTGATAATTTATATCCAAGAACCCTAATTTTAACCTAGATTTAGAACTCGATCAAAACGTGGATATAATCTGAAATTAACATGGGGCTTTTATAGATCATACCTTAAAACGTGGGACTGCAGAGTTGTCAGCTCCTAATCTCCTCCGTAGTTTGGCCGAATTTCGATCGTGAATGAGGTTCGTGGTACGAGGTAAGGGGTTTATTCGAGATAAGAAATCGTGAATTGGCGCTTATTAACGAACGAATTCGATGCTCTATTTATACTGTTGGAGGTCGCCTAGGGGGTAGTACACGTACTCCAGGTGATAAGTCGAAGAAATACTACACGTAGTTCGGATCAAACGTAGCCTCCAAGTTGCTGTCGTGGCGTTTTCTACGTCTGCACACCGCATCGCGTACCGCCGGGGTCGAACCCTGGGTCTCGCGTACCGCCTGGAACTTTGGCATAATGACAGAATTGGTCCCTCTATGTTTATATTTACATTTTAAGCCCCCAGACTTCTACCAAACTGATCATTTTATGTACCGAACTATTATAAAACATGTTAAATAAAGTTTCTAAGGCTCGGGACACTCTCGATGATATACGTATACATACGTATATATTTTTATATATATTTATATATATTTTTCAATATTTACACATTTGGCCCCTCAAACTTTATAATACTTATTATTTTATGTACCGAATCACTTTAGGATATTATTATAATATATTATAAGCCTCGGGGTACTTATAAAAGTTACAGATACGTATAATATCCGTAAGTATTCATAACTTTAAATAAATTACACTTTTAGCCCTTTAACTTTTATCTTATGCATATTAAACCCTAATCTTTTGATGTAACTATCATTTTACATCTTACAACCTTCCTAAACATGTTTCTAACATTCTTGAAGGTTCGGGTCATATATAATAATGTATATACATATATATATTTGTGTATTTCCATAATTTACACTTTCTATCCTTCCATTTTCTTGTTAATTATTTAAGCATGCATTTTTCACATGTATAACTATTCAAACACGTATTTCCACGTATATATCCATCAAATGAATATTTCCCATGTATTCACACAATTAGACATATATCTATACATGATTTCAATATCGTGTAACCGTGTAAACCTATTTTCTCCCGGTTATCATTTATTTCCATCATATAAACGTTTAGCTACGTTTTTCATGTTAACATCATATATATCAATTATCCTTGATATAAAACACGTATAATTTCATTTCCTTAATTCATTTTACCAATCAACACGTGTATTATTCACGCAACACTATCTTTTATCGATTTATTACCCGGTAATGGGTAAACATGCATTCTTCAAACGTTTTAACACGTTTAGCTACCTAATACATATATCACATGTATTTATCATAGTAGCTACGTATTCTATCAAATTTTGGGATGTTACAACTCTACCCCCCTTAAATAAGGTTTCGTCCCGAAACCTGCTCCGTTTACGAATAACTTATAAATGAGATATTCCAATTTCACCCCTTTTTCCTTCCTAGGTTGATTCAGAATTTTACCTAGGCATTCATAACATTCTAGCTAAAGGAACTATTCTGCTCCTAACCCTTTCCTCTAGTTGCGATTTAGAACCGCAACACGCATTTCTATGTACGATAACCCGACATCTAATACGATTCTATCGAAAGATGTCATTTCTAACTCGTTTGCTTCAAAACCGCAACGATTCTTCGGACGATATTTCAGCTAACTCTTGGAAGAACGCGTCTCTGTGAGACTTTCTACTGCTCCATTCTTACCCTTTTGTATACGTCGAACGTTTTATCTACACTTGCATGGCTTGATCTTCATTCTTGGATTCCAACAGTCTTTCATTTGCTTACTAATAAGTGATTTATATTCATAAATTCTACTGATTTGTTTTCCACAGTGGCCCGTACTATCTACTTACACGAGACTAACTCTAGTCCACTTCTCGTTGTATCTCAGGTGTATATATATAAGATGTACCAGCGGCGTATCTACCACACCCTTGATACAACCAGAGGTGTAC